>OY744523.1:119458458-119610958 GCA_963556195.1 Sepiola atlantica | reverse complement strand
GTTGTCTTTGATAAGTTGGAGCTCTTTACATGCGATAAATGGGGACTGAAAGTTAATCCAGGCAAATGGAAAATATTTTTCTTTTCTTGAGATAATATCTCAATAGACAACAAAACGGCTGAAAACACCCCAAATATTTTGTGTTTCTTGGCTCAGTTGTTCCAGTATCCACATCTGACATTAGCAAAAGAAAAGGAATAGCAACTTTTGCATTTGGACGTCTAATGAAATATATGGAACAGGAAGAACATATCAACGCCTCTGAAGTTAAGACTTTATAATGCATTCATAGTTCCTATTGCTATATATGCAAGTGAAACATGGACTATACTGGAAGAGCATGATAGGAAGCTCAATGTCTTTGAAATTAAATATTTAATAACTATCCTTGGAGTAACTTCGCGAGATAGACGAAGAAATACAGATATCAGAAAGAGAGATTTACGTGTTTTCCAGCTACCAGACTCCAGCTATGTCAAGAAACCATATCAAGAGTATTTCATTTAAAAATGATCAATAGTACGACTACCAAAGAGATGAGTCTACTAGATAAGAGTTGAGATTGGCATACCGCTCTTGACAGCTGAAAGACTGGCCCCCAAACAGTGATACGTGACGGAGTTTTGTTTTCAAGCATGTTGCGAAGCTCTCTGGAGTATACACATAAGTCAAGTCAAGTCTTTTTCATGTCTTTTTCTATATATTTTGCCTTCACGTTTCTAGCAGTCTGGTTGATCCTGGTGATACCACATATGACCTGTGTCAGCTTTTCCTAATCTTTCCTTTCTCCAAACCTCCTCATAGCATTAGACCTGTTATTTCGAGGTGCTTTTCTCCCGTCTAATTCGATGTGTGTCTCTTCTTCCGACTTGCACTGTACAACGGTTGTCTTGGCCAGTTCTGTTTATTGTGCGTCTTTTCCGTACCACTTCAGTTTGCGTCTTTTTTATTGTAATCAAAGGGTTGTCGTAAGCACCGAAATATTGTTTTACCTTTTTTCAAAGTATTTGTGACATTTTATGACGTCACAAAATGAAAATAGGTGTTTTTATTGAATTAATAAATTCTATTTTAAAAAGACAAAGTAAGAAAGGTCTTTACCATCACAAGGTTGAATTTCACAAGTTTTTCTTTCAGTTTGAGGTCCGGCATCGCAGGAAAGTTCGTTGATCTTTTGTCGCTGACGTGTTTGGATTCCAGCGCCGCAACTTTGGCTGCACGTGGACCAGAAAGACCAAGGAGCATAAGCACAACCTACAATAACGGAATAACACTCAACGTTAACATTATTGTAGGGAATGATGTATTAAAGGCCATTAAAATAGACAAAGACAAAGTAGATGAAAGTGGAGGATATTATACGATTAAAAACGATCGATAAACAAATAAATAAACAATTAACAAAAACATTGAATACCCCCCCCCCCCAAAAAAAAAAACAATAAAAACAACAACTTACAAATTAGATCTTGGTTGCATGGGTCCATTTCTACAGAATCGCCTGGACACATAGTACCACCGCATCGTGGAAGTGGATTGGAACAAGCTCGAGTTCGAGATCGGAATCCTCCCGGTTTGCAGGAACGACTGCACGCTGACCATCCAGACCAGTCGGTCCAATTACCATTTACTAAACGAAAGAAAAAGATTAAAAAATTGTATATCATCATCAAATCTGTTTTTCGTTTTTTAGACATCTGCTTATATCTTAATTAATTTAAAATCCACATTCTTGATTATTCGATTCATATTTAAATTATTTTTCTCCAATTTTGTACTTTAAATAAATTAGACAACTTGTTATTTTACAGAAAGACGAGAGAATTTCAAGCTTAATAAATTCTTTATTTCTACATTTATTTCATCACTTTCCTAATTGTCAGTATAGCGGACACAAATCAACTTGCGCTCTGCTAAGGAATAACACTAAGATTGGAACAGCGATTTCATGAGTTTGAACCAATTTAGCTTTTCCGTAACAAAAAGAATTTTAACTTCAACTTGACTTTTGATACTTTGGTATCTGGTCACTCACCTTTAGCACCCGGTTGAGGATAACAGATTTCTTTGAAATTTTCACAGTAACTGTAAGAATAAAAAGAAGAAAAAATAAAGGCAACATTTTACGCCATATCCAGGGAAGATGGCATAGTTGATAACAAAAGAAATTCGATCAGATTTCATTGAAGGAAAAGTTAAATTCTACTCTTGAATTGCGGAGGTTAGATAGTAGTGTGAGTGGATCATTAGCATCGTTTTTTTTCACACCAAAGAGTCACCACTTATTAATGCTTAAAGCTACCAAATTATAAGTGTTAATAAGATGGATAGATTGTCAATTGAATAATGAAAAATATTATGAGAGGATTTAAACTAATGAATGGAATGGACAATATCTGATTACTTATGAGGATGGCTTATGACAAGTATTTGTTGATATTGGATTTTAAGACGACAAAGTTATAGTTTCCAGAGAAGCAATCTCATGGTAGCGTGTTGAACAGATGGTAAGTTATTGATATTTCGTGCAAAAATATCCTCTAATTCAAGCACGATCGCCACGAATTTTATATTTGGTTGGTGATATGTCCTCAATCTTCGTAGAAAATGCTATACAGGGAAATGAAATATTAGTGATCAGTCGTTAAATAAAATTCAGATTATTGGCTTTTCGTTTCAACAACATAACTGGATCTAAGAAGAAGAAATCAAAATAAAGATATCATTTGACATTATATCGATGGAATATAACATCGTTGATAACCCAGAGGAAATTTAATCAGATTTCATGTTATAGCAATTGAATAAATTATGTTTATTAATCGATAATTATCAGTCCAGTGGTTTCCGATCCTGTGCAATCGCCAGTGGATCTAAACAGGATTTTGTAGCGGCTTATATATATATATATATATATATATATATATATATATATATATATATATATATATATATATATATATATATATATATATACACGCAACCCACGAAGCACACCCACGAAGACAATTTAAATTTGTTGAAAAATTAATTGACAAAAAAATGATACAAATGTAAATCCATCAAAGGAAACTATTTCTCTTGTTACTTACCAAACTTCGCAAACAGATTCTCGGGTAAGTTCTTCGTGTGTGTAACCTTGGCCATTAATTATACAATCAAATGGACACTGTCCAACTGTGCAGGTCTTGTTCTCCACAATGTAATCTTTGTCACATTTCACACCCTTTGTGATCAATTTCCTGCGAGTTTGAATAAAATACAGCATATTAGGGACCTTCATTGTTAAAAAATCAATTAAATAAAAACAATTCCTCGTTTATTTGTACCTGTATTAATGACAAATTATACGTAAAAAAACAAATCATCATTAATAGAAAAAAAAACGTACGCAAATAGTTTATAACTAGACGTTTGGAACTTATTTTAATAGTTTTTAATAATAAGTTTTAAAACATAAGCAACTTAAATGAAAACAACAAACAACCGGATACGTTTATTTTATTAAATTGTAAATTTATCATCGTTTATTTGATGGACTTCAGATAAGGATATTCAATTTCCAATCCAATGGTATATTTGCAGTGTTCGGTCTTTGTTCATTATTACATTTTCATAATAACATGTACAACTTACTTTTAGTAGTTGCCATTAAATGTCTTACCTGTATCGATGTTTGATACCAGCTCCACAAGTCTGACTGCAAGATCCCCATGCAGTCCATTCAGCATATTTACAACCTTTAAGTAAAATATTATTTTGTTAGAATATTGTTGATAAAGTGATGTTTCTTATTCAGAAACTAATTCTAAGCTTTTCTTTGACAATAATTGTATCATAATATTGCACAAAAATCTAAAATCCTCTCATAGTTGTACAGTTTAATATAAAGCTTTTGAGCCGATGAACTCTCGACCTTCCGTCCTTAAATTTCATTTAGTAATTCATGAATGTAAACCAAATGCAATCTGCTATTCTGGGATAAAATTTAATACCAATCCCAGAATAAGTCATCTATCAGAGAAAACATTATATCAGATTGCTTGAACCCAATACCAACTCGCCATTTGATAACATAATGTAGTCATAAATTAAAAGTATCGAAAAAATATTGAACTATAATAAAATCACAAATCTACTCTAAAATTCTACATTTATACTATATAGCTTAACTAAGATTGACACAAAATCAGTGTTTTCTATGATGAATACACTTTCAGTCTTTAAAAAGTTATATTCAAATGATGACTTGAATGCAACCAACCAGTTATGCTAATCGTAATTATGCAACTATTTGAACTGAATGCGACTAAACAGACAGACACATAATTTTATATTGCTTTTATTATTACTGAAATGCTTTAAGTACACTTTATTATTAATGGATTTTTATTTTCATACAATAATCTAAAGATACTAAAATATAAAGATGTAAATTTTAAATCTCAATTGATTTAAGGAAACTTTCAAGCCACTTACAATTTTCTGTGATATTGTTACAAACGATTTCTCCCTCGAGGCAGAGACTGAAAAAGGAAGATATAAACTTTTCAGAATAATTGACTCATTTAATGGTTTGTGGAGAAAGCAAAATAGTCAATGATATTCGATAGATTATCTTTAGTGACTGAAGTGAAAAAGAGAAATAGTCCACTGACCATTTTTGGCAAGATGATTCACTTTTAGCTTCAAAGTTTTCTAGAACTGTTGTTCCATCTTTGTCGTGACAGAAACATTTTTTGATTTCAACGCAGTTGCCACCTTCATCCAACGTTCCATCGGGACATCGGCAGCCAGGTATACAGGTATCGGATTCTTGACAGACCTCCGTACTAACCTTATAGTCGGAACATGTAAGAGGGCAGCTGTTGGCGCAATCTGACCATACTTTACCGCCGGTACACTTTTCTGAATAAAAAAATAGCGTAAGAAAATAACTATATAAAGATAACATGCAACTTATAAGCAAAAGTCTACAATTCTCGACAAGTCTCGCGCATTACTAACTCAACAACCTAACAAAAATTTTACACGATATACCTGCATACATAAATCGTTAAACTGATGAGCGTTATTTTTTGACTCATGATAATTGTACAAAAAAGACTCACAGAAGGGAATTTGCCAGTCTTTTGCTGCTCTATCATTATTTTCATGGTAGGTGTTCGACTGAGTTTCAATCTATGGTTTCACCTGTAAAACATTCACAACAAAACCTCCTCTAGTCTCAACCACTGTCAATAATTTCCCTTTCTCCTTCTGTGTACTTAAAAACGGAACTTCCATGAACAAAGTTTCTTTCCTAGAACAGCTCGTCTCTGGAAAACAGTACAACATTGCTGTTTTCAAGTCCAATGTAAACAAATTCTTGTTGAGCCATACTCTTAAATAATCCATTCTGACCAATTACAACCATCGTTACAGATCCCCTCGATGTTTCATTGTCCATCTGTCAACTTATCCTCGAATGGCCTTTGCCCCTTGATAATTACACGTTAATAACAATAAAAAACAATAAAAAAGCCGCAAACTTACGATTTGCAGGACATTCTTCTTTTATGCAAGCTTGGATTTGTAGCCGTTCGCCTACGCAACCTCCACCAATGGAAGGATTCCTGCAAGCTCGTTTTCTTACTTGATTACCAATACCGCATGTCACTGAACATTCTTCCCACGAACTCCATGTTTCCCATTTTGACTTTTCTAAAACAAAAGAAAAAAAGAAAACATCACTCCATGTCATTTTATCAGTATAAATATTTACATAACTAGAAGAATACCCTTTCTGTGGACGGGTAAAATTAATTCATTAAACAACAGTTTGCACCAATTTTATATCCCCTTACGAAGATCAACATTAAGATATACTGCTAATAAACTCCTTATTCCAATTATGATAACATCCCAGTACATGATTTTCATTCTAGAACATAATTAAATATAAATGTTTCAATAGTACTAATTACCTATAATTTATAATTAACTGAACAAGTCACCCATTCCTCTCTTAGCTATCTATGTATTTTTCTCGTCTCTCTCACTCTATTTGGACTCAACTACTCTTTAATATTTTGTAATGTTTCTGTGATCATTTAAGGAAAGAGCGACTCTCTTTTCTCAGTGTCGTCATCTAATTTAAATACTTGTGTATATACACAACGCAAACACGTATACAAATTGGATGGCAAAATAATAAGTTTCTTTACTTTAATATCAGAATAATAAAGAATAAGACTTCAATTTAATAATAATAATAATAATAATAATAATAATAATAATAATAATAATAATAATAATAATAATAATAATAATAATAATAATAATGAAAGACCGAGAAATGAGAGCATCAACAAGACCCCTACTGAAAGGGTGCGTAGAGTATTGAGACCTTGGGGAGGTTTATTGACATGCACATTCCGGAGAAGACCGATGATCGTTATCAGCGAGTAATCAATGATAAGCGGTTGTTTCGACATTTACAGCAGTTATCTAAAGAGGTGGAGAATGCTGGGAATCTGGGGATACTTATTGTCACTTAGACTCCAGGGAATACCATTTGTTATTGCCAGTGATAAATTATTGATAATGTCTCGTTTGAAAACTCATAGTAAATAAATAAATAAATAAATAAATAATAATAATAATAATAATAATAATAATAATAATAATAATAATAATATAGAAGTAAGGAGACGTATTACTTTTAATTATACAAGAAGAATGTCTTAAAAGATATGGCACAGTTTATGAAATTTTGAATGAAATCAAAGCAGAATAAATAGTGATAGTGCTTGTGAACCAACGGGTCACGTGCGTTCTGATAGTTTTCTTTATAAAACCGGAATCCAAACAATATTTACCTTGGCATGGATCAAAGTTACAATCATTCGACTCTTCTACGGGCAAAGTACATCTCTCATTTCCTCGGCCGACTACCCTCCTTCTGGAACGAATCCTGTTGCCAATGTTGCAACTCTTACTGCAACCAGTCCATTCAGTCCAAGGTGTATAAGCGCAGCCTAAACAGAAAGAAAAAGCGACCGTTCAATGAAAGAACATTTTTTATATAATTTATAGAATTTCCTTTAAAGAAGTTAGATTCGGCACATATATACATTCAATGTACACGTATTGTTTTCCGTGGTTGTATTGAAGAGGGTGACGTCAAAAACAGTGACATGTTTGTCATTAATGGTAAATTAATGTATGTGTTTATTTTATGTTTGAGGCGTGGGACGTTGAAACAAGCAGCAACAACGCTAGTCCCACAGTTTCAGAAGAGACTGCGTATGTATATGTATGCAGAAATGTGTGTCTCAGTAAGATGTTCGTTTTGCTGCTTGTTTTAGCAGTAGCAGTACGTTTTAGCGCGGAACGTGTTGCCTTTTATTAGTAAATCCCTGGTCTTATTTTTATTACACAGAACATTCCAATGGTCGACTTGGAAAAAAAACGTTTTCTATTACAATCAAACGCTGATCATCATCAGTCAAGAAAATACTTTTTGACAAGAGTTAATATCGCTTGATTGATTTGAGACTTGACTTGTTGAAAAGCTGCATCACTTTTGGTTGAAAAGAAAAGAGAAATAACAATATTCTTTATGAAAATGTAACTTTAGTCATATTTCCAAACAAAATAGAAGTCGGATTATAATGTGGAAAGGGTTGGCTACGGGTATTCATACCAGCCGATGTTCATCTTGTCATCATCCTAGCATTCAGGGGTCTGGATCGCGAAGCTCCAGTTTCCCTTCCTGTCGGAATGAGGTATGGTCCGGCTCGATCAATGCGAGGCATTTCCTCATTTTTCGGAAAGAGGGTTTGTTAGATGCCAGTCGCCTGTAATGCGTCTACTGGGAAAATACCGACGGGATCGTTCTCGGCAATTTTTGCACTTAGCCAAGGCCTTCCCCCTTCACTGTCGGGTAAGTTGGCGTTTCTCTCGTAAAACTACCTTGTAGAAATTGCGCATAAATGTTCGGCTTTTAAAAAATAAAATAAAAGTTATTTCTCGTTTAAATCGAGTTACGTCTGTCATTAATCTTACTCAGAGTGACAAGTTTCTCTCAAACAAAAGGCATCACTATCATCACGTGAACACATTTGCATAAAAACAGTTTTAAAAGAAGAAACAACAATAACAACAATGCAAACACAACTAAGTTTGATGTAGGAAAGCAGCTAAAATAAAATACGCATTATAATATAACCCTTTTCATGATGAATACATTTAAAATCCGATCGAAAAGTCACCGTGAAAATGTTTTTAGTGAATAACAGAATTCCAAATAAAATAATTTTTATTCCGCCAAAAGTTATATAAAACTTAACACCACCCGATAATAAAGAAATACATACCATTGCATTCTAAATTCGTACACGACAAGTCGCCGTCTTTGCAAGTACTGAAATCAGAATAATTTACAAGAATTAGACACAAATAGAAATTTCAATTGATAAGGATTTTTCTCAATTAAGAAGTATTTACTTTACATTGCATTAAAACTAGATTTTCTTTACATTCCATTCAAACTAGACTTCATTTGAATTAAATTTATTGTCCATTTTTGGTTTATGGTATTTACCGAATACTGAGCATGTATATATTATCACAATTATTTATCTAGATTTATTTGAATTGTATTTTTAAAAATTTCTTTGATTCTTTATAATTTTATTTATAAAACTAATCTCAGAAAAGTATTCTCTGGAAATTAGTTTCATAAATATGTACACACATACACATATCAGCATTAATGTGTTGAGAAAAATAAAGAGAGAGATAGATAGAAGATACAAACGAAATATCGAATCAGACAGATTTGCACCACATAAACTCAATTATTTGACAAAGTTTCTCTTGTTTCCCGCCAACAAAATAAAAACCATTCCATATTTTATAGTTTTGATTCAAAATCCTTTGTTTCCTCATCATGTTCAAAACAAAAATTTTATCAGACAAAATCTTCTTGTATTCTCAATCTTCTTACCAATTGTTGCAGTAAACAAATACTGTGACGCCCTCGGCAATCTCATCCCCGGAGTAAGCCGTCTCTTCGTCGCTGCTTGGTCCTCTTAATCCGTCTTTTTCAATCCACCCGATCACTTCACCCGGCATAAAACCGAGCAGTGTATCGATATCACATGGGTTCAATTTGCATACTGAAAACAGAAAAAAATTACAAATGACAAGCAAATTTTAACATTGCATCCAATCAGAGCTAGAACCAGACGCGAATCCTACGACTATGGCGTTCCCAAATGTTGACAACTTAGGTGATTGCATAATTGCCCTGGTGTCCTGACTCCCATAGCAAAGAGAAGGCAAAATAAAAAAGGAAAATAAACGGTGGTGCTTATGCCGATAAGAATTCCAGAACTACAGCTAATTTCTAATTCATTTGTCAAATCTTACAAAAGATAAAATCCCCGAAAGAGGAGAACTTTGACTGACAATAACAAACATATGGTTCAATGAAGTCGCAAAGAAAATTTCAATCATGAAGCACATATTTCACGAACATTGTTATCACTTTTTCAATAGAAAAACCCATAAACCATATTGAAAACATTACTGATGTGAGAACTAACGAATATTGAGAAATATGAATGTTTTATTCAGAACTACTCGTAACCTTTTCAAATATAATACCCATTTAATAATAACACATAATAACATATAATATAACAATAACATATACTAACATATAATAATAACAACAAAAGGAAACATTTTCTGCTCATCATAAACGGTATAGAATGATATCTTGAAATGGGTGGCTCTCTTAGAAACCACTTGAATAGTTTTTAGTTTCATGATCATCATATTCAGTTTAATGACCGGTTTATATTCTGGCATGCATTGGGCGGCTTTTAGAAATTGACTTCCAAACTAGCCTATCTCTGATCAGGTATTTATTTATCCTGCTTTTTCTCGTCCATTTTAATCACTTCAGCCCATGTTTTTATTGGCACTCTCTTATGAATTAAACATGTTACCTCTTCTGTTCTACATCTACTAACTCAAGAACTCTCATCAATTTTTTCAACGTGGCCACACCATCGAAGTCTCCAGTCTTGCGTACATCTTCCTATACTCTCTAGATTTAATCATCTCATGTCATCAGATCTAAGTTTGTCTACTAACATACATCGTATAATTCTCATATAATTTATCTCTATGCAACGCATGTCCTCAATCCCCATTGGCTAGGTTTCAATTTGTATGTGCAAACTAGTCTTTATACCAACTTAAAAATTTTAATAAATATTAATACTACTTAATCTACAATTGCACTAAATATCAATACTAATCAATTAGCAATTGTAATAAATATCAATACTAATCAACCAACACTTGTAATGAATATCAATACTAATCAACCAACAATTTTAGTATATATTAATACTACCCAGTCGACTGTCAAGTGTGAAACTATTGTCATGTTAAAGAGACTTCAGAATGTTATTTTAGGTGATGTACAAAGCATACATTTGATAATGGAAAGCATTTTGACAAATATGTCGTTTTTACAAGTACTTTCTCACTTATTAAACACATTTTGTCCTCCCCTATCTAAATTTGGGAACCCGAGAACCGTTTTTATATTGTTTTATATGACTCAGGATTATTCTATGCTGGTCACCAAATAAGTCTAGACATTATTGTCTTAGATTGTCTCATCGATATTGAAATAGTCATTCTGTAAAAGATATCTTAGTAGAAAACGCATGAAATTTACAGAATTAAATAAATTGAGTTAGCTTAGTATAAAAGTAATTAATTTTCCCCTGTAATAATAAGTTACACAAATCAAAATTCTCTAAAACATTTCTAATATAAAAAAGGTAACTTACATTGTTCTTTCCGTGTTACTTCAGCGGGGGTAGCAATCTCGACTTCTGTTGTGGGTGGTACAATGGTTGAAATAAGTGACGTGGCTTTAAAAGTAAATGAAAATCAAAATTAGAAACAAACGCATATGGACATTGTTATTGGCAAAGCACACTGACTATTTTCAGCAATAAGTAATGGAGATTCATTTATAAATAACGACCAAAATAACAAAATTATAAAGAAGCGAACATAATAATCAAGATAGAAAAATAAATCTAAATAAAAGTACAGAAAGATTTAGAATCCGAAGTGGGATGAAAAAATAGGTGAAAATCAAACATTTGAAAGATGCAGAAAAATATCAATTAACTTACTAAGAGAAGTTGCAATTATAGGAACAATTGGAGTAGTTACTGCTGGGGAAGCGGGAAGTATTGTTGTTGTAACTACAGGTAGAATTGGAGGTCTTGTCGCAATTTTAGGAGTTGTTGGTGGCCCAGTTGCAATAGTTACTAATAACAAAATAAAGAATATAAATGCTTTATTCGGAACTATTCGAAATCTTTTCAAATATAACAGGCATATAATAATAACAAAAGATAACGTTGTCTGCTGATCACAATCAATTATATTGTATGAAGTTTAATACATCACTATTAGGAATTATATATTTTCTCTGGATTCGATTTTGAATTTTTATGAATAGATTTAGAAATGTGGTTTGATATGAAACAAATCATATTTCATCTTTAAAACAGAAATTCACGAATTAATCTAATCTGTCGATTGCGTTAGGTCCTAAAATCATTTTTACGGTAAAATCAAAGAGAAATTCTCAATTAAAGTAAGTAAATACGTTAACTTTAAAAAGGCAAATTAGTTATTTTCAAATCCAATTATATAAATTTCCCATAAATACTAATTTGGTAGCTATGATCGAAAATAATCACTTCAGTCGTTTTGAAATACGATTTTAAAATGCATCAAAAATCAATGTTTGTAATAATAGTCTGCTGACATATTTAGAGGCTTGTAAAGAAATTTGAATAGAAACACATGAATATAAAATATAATAAGATATGATATGTTATGGAATATGATTTAATAATATAAACTCGAAATTCGAAATACATTTAGGAAGACTACGCACTTGAATACTTTCGAAAACGACAACAACGAATGAAAATCATTCTGAGATATAATTTTGCAATTGATTAGTAGATATATCTTCTCAAACAGAATACGTGTCTATAGTGAAAGGGATTAAGCCTAACATAATTCATAAGTAAAGAATATATGAATATATATTTTAAAGCATAGAATGGTGAATGACAGTTTTTTTTATAAATTTAACTCAATTGCATTTACGAAAATAAAATAAATATGATAATAAAAAACATTAGATCAAATAAATATATCGTAAATGTCAAAAAACGTTAATCGAAATTTGACTAAATAAAGGCAAAGAAACAGAACAAATGTTAAGAGCAAAAATTAAAATAATCGAATGTATGAATAAAACTTGGTTACAAAAGCGTTATCGTATGAAATAAAATACACTGGCATACCCGGAGGGACGATTGCTATTGTGGTAGGAACTAAGATTGTGACCGGTACGGGGGTCAATGCTGGAGTGGTTACTGGAACAGGAGATGAGGCTTGTATTGGAGTCATTGGTGCTGTTGTGACTACACCTGGTGTGGGTTGGACAGCTGCAAAGAGTAACACACACGCAATTACACCTCAAATACAAAATAAAAAAATGAGCTACAGGAAGATAGAACGGAATTCATGTGAGTTTATTGAATAATTAACTGAAAGTGATCTATTGAAAAAATATTTATATTTAAAGTTGGAATAATAATACATCAATATGAAATGTACTTACTTGATTTCTTAGCACATATTTTGGTAGCAATGCTTACACTCATTGGATCATTTGGATTCTTCGGAGTGAGAGTGATTTTGATTCCAGTTTGTGTGTCTCTGGCTGGAATTACCACGTTCTCATTAGGAGGTGATTTCTAAATCGGAAACAAATTCAAGATTTAGTTACAAAGATAAAAAATAGAAACTGATAAACTGTCATGAGAAACATGTTTAGTTCGGATATTTAAAAAAGAATTGGAAAATCTATTTACCTTCACGGTGACTAATCCAGTTGGTGTGATTGCCTCTACAACATATGTATCTACATTGCCAGAATCCACAAGTTTAAGTGTACCTCCGTTCTTCAATGTATCTCCAACATCAATTGTAACAGTTCTTGGATTTGGTCCATTAGTTACCCATGTGTTTCCAGGTCTGATATCACTGGGGTTGGCACCAGCTGGCTCCAACGTAATCGCTTCATCAGGAATGATTGTTTCATCATCCATTCCATTAACATAGACGCAGGTCACTGTCACAAGACAAATGAAATTAAAGATTAGCTTTTCAATCTACATGATATTTAGCGGGGGAAAAACAATACAGTTTAGACTCAAATATAATAAAACAGAATTTATATAAATACTTCAAGTACAATGATGATTTCAAATAAATAAATATTAATTTATAATACAAATAAAGTAAAATAAATAATAAAAGATATATGACTATGAAAACGATTTGAAAATATTCTCCATTGTTTAATCAAAACTCGGATCTTATTATGTACGACAAAGTGCACTTGGGGAGAAGTTAATAATCACATTCGTTCTAAATATTTAGTATGAATTAAAAGATTTACATTAACTCGATTAAAATTTATGCACTCCGTGATGTACAAATAAAAATGCGGAATGAACAAAATTAATATATCATTTAAAAGAATAAAGAAATTCGATAAACAGATGTAAACTGAAAATCAACTGTTTTTAAGGCGAATATTATATGTTATAAACGATAATATAGATATACCAGCGGTTGTAGTTGGCGAAACAGGTGTTGTGACTGGAACTGGAGTTGACACTGGCGAAGGAGTTGTAACTTGAACTGGAATTGCCGGTGCTGTTGTCACAACAGCTGGTGTGGGTTGGACGGCTACAAATAAGAACGCCCATGAAGTTAACTTTCAGACAAAAATATTAAAACAAAAAGGTAGGGAGGTAGCGGTAGTGAGATTGATTGCGAACTGACGACTCGCTATGTCTTTTTTCGAGTCCAGTTCATTTCATAGCACAACATTCGCTATTGAAGTTACAAGCGTTCGTGTGATCATTCAAGCGTATACCTAATTAACCAGGGAAAACATTAGAATAACAACCGAGCACTATGCTACTCAAATATTCACATGCGTTGCGTTTTCTTTTTAAAAATGGAAACAGAAGGAAGTTCATTAAAGTTCATTGGAGAATCAACACAAACGAATTTCTGGAAAACATTATTTTTACATTCTTAAGAAATATATATGAATACGAAATGTACTTACTTGATTTCTTAGCACATATTTTAGTAGCAATGCTTACACTCATTGGATCATTTGGATTCTTCGGAGTGAGAGTGATTTTGATTCCAGTTTGTGTGTCTCTTGCTGGAATTACTACGTTCTCATTAGGAGGTGATTTCTAAACCGGAGATAGATTAAAGATTCATTTAGAGATGCAGGAAAATAACAAATCTTTATAAAGTGTCAGTGATAATATTGACTTTATTTACTTATGATGATTTGAAAATTAACAAAAAAAACATTTACCTTAACTGTGACTAATCCAGTTGGTGTGATTGACTCCACATAATATGCATCCACATTGTTAGAATCCACAAGTTTAACTGTACCTCCGTTCTTCAATGTATCTCCAACATCAATTGTAACAGTTCTTGGATTTGGTCCATTAGTTACCCATGTGTTTCCAGGTCTGATATCACTGGGGTTGGCACCAGCTGGATCCAACGTAATCGCTCCATCGGGAATGATTGTTTCATCATCCATTCCATTAACATAGACGCAGGTCACTGTCACAAGGCAAATTAAATTAATGATTAGTTTTTCAATCCAGATGACATTTCATGAGAACAAAAGAATAACTTTTAAAATCAAATCAAATAAAACTAATTATTGTTTAAGTTAAAATTACAACGTCAATGTCAAGTGTCGAAAATTTGTCAAGAAGCCCTTGCAACGTAGAATACAGTATAGTTTGGGCATGACTATAAAAAATTAATAAACATAGTGTCATGGTTTTCATTATTCCGAGTTACAAAATGTAACTCGGAATAATTTCTGGAGAAATTTAAAAAACATTAACTTTAAATACTAATTATAAATGAAACACCTAACTTATATGAGATTCCAACTCATTAACTCTGTAATGTACAAATACAATGTGGAAAGAACAAAAAATATAGTAATCAAACAAATAACATCCAAATATTTATTATAAATGATAATATGTATATACCAGCGGTAGTAGTTGGAACAGTTGTTAAAGCTGCCGGAACAAGGGTTGTTACTGGAACTGGGGTCGACACTAGTGAAGGAGTTGTAACTTGGACTGGAGTTGTTGGTGCTGGTTGCACGGCTATAAAGAAATAACACACATGCAATTACATTTCAGACAGAACATTAAAACTAAAATGAAGGAAGGTGGCGCTTGTGAGATTGATTTCAGATTGACAACACAGTATGTGTTTTCCGAGTCGAGTTCGTTTGAGCATCCCCCTTTCATTGGGCATGTTGCAAAAGTTCACGTAGCCAGCCATGTATATACATAACCCAGTAAGGAAACCATCAAAACAGAACTATGTTACTCAAAATAGTGTAACCTACTAATTCACATGCGTTTTTAAAGAAAGAAGGACAAAACGAAATTCATTAGAAGTCATTTAATAGTAAACTAAATTGTATTCTAGATAATATATTTCTATCTTAATTCTTAAGAAATATAAATAAATATGACATGTACTTACTTGATTTCTTAGCACATATTTTGGTAGCAATGCTTACACTCATTGGATCATTTGGATTCTTCGGAGTGAGAGTGATTTTGATTCCAGTTTGTGTGTCTCTGGCTGGAATTACCACATTCTCATTGGGAGTAGATTTCTAAACCGGAGAAAGATTAAAGATTCAATTAAGGATGCAGGAAAATAGTAAAATCGTGATAACATTTCCAGAAAACATTGAAAAGGTATGATACTTTAGAAAATTAGAACAAAAAACATTTACCTTAACTGTGACTAATCCAGTTGGTGTGATTGACTCCACATAATATGCATCCACATTGTTAGAATCCACAAGTTCAACTGTACCTCCGTTCTTCAATGTATCTCCAACATCAACTGTAACAGTTCTTGGATTTGGTCCATTAGTTACCCATGTGTTTCCTGGTCTGATATCACTGGGATTGGCACCAGCTGGATCCAACGTAATTGCTTCATCAGGAATGATTGTTTCATCATCCATTCCATTCACATAAACGCAGGTCACTGTCACAAGATGAATGAAATCAACGGTCAGCTTATTTATTGTTTATGATATTTTGCGGGAATAAAGCAAAGTTTAGACTCAAATCAAATAAAAAAAACTAATTTTGATGTTTAACATGCGACAGCAATGTCTCGGGAGGAATAATTAGATGAAAATCTAAAGTGAAGTATATTCAACAATGGATTGTAGGTGGCTATGAAAAACATTATAAAATACGTTTATGCTTTAAAGACAACTCAGATTCTTTTACTGTGTGAAGACAGCAGCTGTGGAGAAATCAAGAATCACATTCAACCTAGATCTATCTATCTCTATATATAAAGAAAAGTTGCATCACAACCTCAGATTTGGAACCAGCAACTTTGATTCGATGAGATTATCGATGTCAAAAGTCCTGAACACTTTTGAAAACTCATTATTAATAATTAAAAGTACGTAAAAATAACATTAAAACACATATTCCGACATTTTTAGTGTTCCCTTTCTAGTTTTATATTTTCTATTATTAGCTGACCGAACAACATACTTATCAGTAAGAAAAAACATAAATAAACATATAAAAATAAGACAAGATTGTATTTTTAAAAATTCAAACTGCTTAAAAAGCCAAAATATTTTCGTTTGCTCGGTGGCTGTACGGATAAAGCTTTCGCCTTCATTTCAGTTTATGCCATCTTAGACATTTTATTGCAGTTATTACACAGCTGATATCGTCATCATCATGAACCTGAATAATATTTTTTAATTATTTTATTCCGATTTAAAATGAAGAAACGTTTTCATTTTAACTGACGTGCATAAATAGAAAAATGTTAGAAACCCACTGTTGACGTGTACTTCAACTAGTATGAATTATAATGTAACACTTTTAAATTAGACCCGATTAGAATTTTGTTTAGTACATAATGTACAAATAAAAATGTGGAGAGAGAAAATTAACATACTATTTTAAAGGATATATAAATTTGATTATTGAAGAGAAAAGAAAATTGTTTTTAAAGCAAATATTATCGGTTGTAAATAATTGTATGAAAATATACCAGCGGTTGTAGTTTGAACAGTTGTCAATGTTGCCGGAACAAGGGTTGAGATTGGAACTGGGGTTTTGGCCGGAACTGGGGTCTGCACTGGAGAAGGAGTTGAAACTTGAACTGGAGTAGTTTGTGCTGTTGTCACTACAGCTGGCGGGGGTTGGACCGCTAGAAAGAAATAACACGCAATAACATTTCAGACAGAAAATATAAAAACCAAAAGTACAAACGTGGACATAGTGAATTTTATGCTGGCCCAGAGTCGTGACTCGCAATGCCCTTTTCGAGTCTAGTTAGTTCAATAGCCCACTTTAATTATGAAGATTGCTACCTTTAATTTGGTTCCTCCTGTATGTATCATAATATATATCTATATAATTTAGACAAACACAATAAGAAATAACTACATAAATCTAGATATTTTCATATGAGTATATATTTATATGTACAGAATTCATTCTTATACTAATTAACCGATTATTATGAATTCTGAAACACAGCTGTTAGGCGCAAGGGCTCTAAATATTGACTACATTCAGTGTAATTTGGTTCTATGCAATGAAAGTTAAAGCCCTTCGTGAAAATTCAGATACCTCCGATTTTTGTGAAATTTTAACAATAGCTATTAGGCATCAATTAATAAATATTCTCAAAATCTCAGTTTCTTTTGAATAATTTAAAGGGGTTTAGGGGGCATAATATGGGCACAACCTTCCACTTGAAAATTAACATATATCAGATTTGCATTACATTTTACCCCTAGTCATTAGACACCAAATAAGCAATATTTCCTGAATTTCAATTTCTTCTAAAGACCTCTTAAGCTTATGCCTTAATATTTCGACATTTTCCCGAATCAATATAAAGTAATGGATTTTGATTAACATTAGAATAAAGATTCTAGACATAAGGTTTACTATCATGATATCTTGATTTTAATCTTCGTAAGGGAACATAACAGTGGAGCAAAACTGTTTCGCTTGAGGAATTAATTTTACCCGTCATGTGGCGGGGTTTCTACTAGTATGCATACGATTTTTATAATACGCTAAGATATAATAATTTATCTCATTTGAAATTACATATTCATGATAGTTAAATAAAAAATGGAAGAGACAGCGGTCAAACGATTCTGATCCTTCATTCCGTATTTCCCATTAAGAATTTCAATGCAACTAACTAAACAATAGACCAATTCAGGGGCAACACTTCATAGATGTCATTGAATAAATAATTCGACACTGCCGAATATATGATGATAAGGATGAAAAGAATAAAAAGTAGTTACAGTAGTAGAAGAAGAAGAAGGTCTCTAAATTATAGCGACATTTTGTAGGAAAAGCTAACACTTAAAAAGAAATACTTTGTTATAACTTAGATAAAATGAAAAGCATTAAAATAAAAAGATAAACACTGAAATAGTTGTACAACTCACTTGTTTCCTTTATGCAGATTTTAGTGGAAATTTTCACCTTAACTGGGGCCAACGGGTTCACAGGGACAATTGTTATTTTCACAACTGTGTTATCTGTATCACTTGGAAGAGAGACGGTTTGATCGGGAGCTGATATAACTTCAACCTTTTCTACAGAGGGCGCTGGTAAAATTAATCCCACTGGCGTAGTACTTCCAATCGTTGCCTGTTTGTCAAGTTTTAAATAGAATTCCATTATTGTTTTATTTTAATATACCCATTATTATGTACACGTTTGTATGGAATATCGCTCGCACAAAGAAAAATATAAAAATAGGAAAAATAGTGTCAGAAAAATATAAACATTATCAATAATTTTCATTGAAATAAAATATTATATGGAATCGTGTAAGTATTGCTGTAAAACATACTTAAAATTACTGAGTGAGGTAGGCATGCTTCTAGAAACCGCAGAAGCAAGCAATTGTTGTTTAAAATATCGACTTTTGATTGGATTAGAGCTTTATATCACCGCCTTCTTTCAGCGTCCGAGTGTTTGATCTACAGACGATCAAGAACTTGGGTTCACAACGATAACATGGGTGTGTAAAGCATTTATACACCCATTGGTAAGTGAAAATATAACAGAGCATAACTTACTTGTTTAGGTTTGGTCAATTCAACAATAAATTGTTTCACATTGTCTTTTTTCACAAGCGTAACAGTTCCTCCTGTTTTCAAACTTTCTACAATTGTAAACATGTCTACACTACACAGACTAAATAATTATTCTCACCTTGAACGTTTAACACAAAACTCGACTCTCACTTACTACTAACTCTTTATTTTAGTTCTCTTAACAAGCTGTTAATTTGTTGCCAATAAAATGAATACATTTTTGTATGAATTGACGTTGTCATTATTTTTGATAATTCCTTCTCTTCAACATTGTAAGTATTTCTAAAGTATTGCTAAAAAGAAACACGCTAAAAATTAGTTATTGATGTAACCATGTAAACGTAGTGATGATTGTTGCTCAAATAACTGAAGACATAAACTTTTCAACACTTCAGTTGTTATCTAATGAGTCAATAAAATATGACACTATAATAAACAACCTGAGTATCAGGTACGTCAGTTATAATTAGTTTCTATTTTCCCCTAAATTTTATCGTCTTTCTTTACGCAATATCCACTGACTTTCTTATTTATCATTCCCTCTATAGTGAAAGTTTTACCAGTGGTCTAATCCATATTACTAGGCAACTGCAGTCTTTCAGCCACTCATCGACCAATAGTGCAACCTCGTGTCCAAGATAACATTTTCATTTCCTTTTTCGTCTCTTTGGCGTTTTGGACAGGTCATTTTTCTACCAAAAGGCTTTTTAGCAGTGCCGATTTGTAGCGTGTGATATTTTCTAACGAGTTTCGTAGCTTTGACTATTCCATGCCCTTCTGCACAGAGCTCAACAACTGTTTACTTGTGTTCCTGTAGTCTACGTTACACTTGAGTATCATATAGCATGCGAAATCATACTGCTGAAGAAATTAGTACGTGTGGCCATGTTAACCTTAATATTTAGCATAACATTCACTGAATAAAACACGCTAAAAACAAATATGCTTACAGAAATATAATATTGTTTCTTGAATTATTTTAACACATTGTTGCTTTAAAAGTTGTAAACAAAGTTGTATTGTTGTACAAAAAAGTTGTATTCTTGCTTTAAAAATTGTAAAACATTGTTGCTTTCAAAAAAATTCATCTTGCTTTTATTTTCTTGCTAAAAAATATGGAACATTTTTCTTCTGAAAGCGCAAATACGAAATAAATAGCGAAATATTAAAACAAGTAACATGATATAATTATTTGAAACATTGAAAGTAGGACCTTTCATATCCTTTTTCTTTTCAAAGGGAATTAAAAGTAAATCCTGAATACAATATTGTAAATTAACATATAACTTACTTGTTTAGGTTTGGTCAATTCAACAATAAATTGTTTCACATTGTCTTTTTTCACAAGTGTAACAGTTCCTCCTGTTTTCAAACTTTCTCCAATTGTAATAATGGCTACTCTGTTGTCTGGGGTAATTGTTACCCATCCAGGCCCACTGGGTCTGATATCACCAGGATTATTGGTCGGATTCGGGTTCAGTGTGATAGCACTGTCTGGAATTGTTGTATCATCTTCCATTCCATCCACAAGTGAACATACTGAAATGTAAGATGTTTCATTGTATAATATGTGATAATTATGATTATATTTTTATAAAAGTTATATATATATCAGGTTTTTATGTAACGATTTGAATGTAAAACTATAAAATCTATATTTATGAAATTCATATTAGTAAAATGGACGAAAGAAGATTGGACAATTGAAATCCAACTGTCACAACAAAGGCCTTCATTTGGATTAGAAATCAAATCAAGTTACTCTGAATTTTCATATCCTAAATTATTTTGGAAACGTTTTCATGCGTATAAAACAAATGATTGTTTTTACTGATGCGCCACTAAGACTTTTAATCTTCATAAAAGTGGTGCAAAACAGTTGTCTACAGGGAATTAATTTTACCCGTTCTGCAACGTGTATTCTTCTAGTTAGAAATATAGTTCTTCGAGTTAGGTTGGGCAATATCCAGTTTTAAATCTAAAGTTTTTTTTTTATTGTTCTAGTACTATCATTACCATTTTCAAAGATAAGATAAATCATTGATATTATGTGCTACACTTATCTCTTACAAACGTTGTTGTGATGTCTGGTGAGTAGAGAGTGCCATTCAAATAGACAAACATCTATCTACAAGCAAATGTTGTATATAAAGCAACCACACAGAAACTGATGGCAAAGTATACACCGGAGTTACAAAATGACACCTGTAAAACGTAGCTACATGAACAAAACATCAGTTAAGGACAAATATTCACATTAAGTATATATTGACAATGGAGATTTGGTATCTGTCTGTCTGAAACCGAAACTTTACTATTACCATCTTTCAATGCACAATTCAGTTTAGTATTTCAATACTCAATTAAGGGGTTAGTGTATAATATCAGTTCTATTGTTATGAGAACATCCCCCAGGTATTACCTCCTTCTTTGGAAGAAAGAGTAGTATATGTTCGTTCGTCATGATACCATTCCCCAGGAATTATCTCCTTTTTGGGGGGTATTACCTGTTCTGTGGCCATGAGACTATCCTCTCAAGAAAAAACTACTCCTTTGGGGTTAATGTAGTATCTCTTCGTTCTTCATAATACCGTCCTCCAATGCATTACCTCCTCATTTTGGGATCAGTAAACAGAGAGAGAGAGAGAGAGCGAGGGGGAGAGAGAGGGAGAGAGGGAGAGAGAGCATATTTTTGATACGAGAAGAAAACTTAACAATCATGACATATCCCCTTCCCCAAAACAATATACTAAACAAACAAAAAAAATTAAGAAAATTTAAATTTGACTATAATTATTTAGATAATCATGTGCAATATCTGACTTACTTACAAATGTGCATAAAAAAACAATAGTCTACTCGAAACTTGTACATAATTAATAAATTAGGTAGAGAAAAACTCGTGGTCAGCTGAAACAATCAATTAAATGGATAAAATACAACATACGGAAATGATACGGAAAAATAGAAACCAGTGCATGTTAATACACTGAAAAAGTGAGTACGTAATATTCACGCGCAAAATATTGATAATAAACATCAAAGAAAAGAGTAAAAAAGCAAAGAAAAAGCAATTGCCAAAACAAAATGCATTTAAGATAGAAAATATTTGAGAAAATGCGCATGAACAAATTTAGTACAATGCACGTATTAACATCAGGAAAAATGATAAATATACCTGGAGCCGGGGTTGTTACACCTGGTGCTGGTGTTGTTACCGCGGGTGCTGGCGTAGGGACACCTGGTGCTGGAGTGGTTACAGCAGGCGCCGGTGTAGGCACACCCGGTACTAGTGTGGTTACAGCTGGAGCTTTAGTTGGTGATGTTGTAAGAATAACGAACGGCACAAATGGTTCCGTTATTTCCTTTACTGATGTCAATGCCTTCGGTTGGGTTGTTATAGCGGGAGCAGGAGTAGGTACACCTGGGACAAGTGTTGTCAAAGCTGGAGCTGGAGTAGGTACACCTGGTGCCTTGGTTAGTACACCTGGTGCAGGGGTTGGTACACCTGGTGCTGGTGTGGCCCCTGGCGCTAGTGTTGTTACGGCTGGAGCAGCAGTAGGTACACCTGGTGCCAGGGTTGGTACACCTGGTGCAGGGGTTGGTACACCTGGTGCTGGTGTGGCACCTGGCGCAAGTGTTGTTACGGCTGGAGCAGCAGTAGGTACACCTGGGACAAGTGTTGTCAGAGCTGGAGCTGGAGTAGGTACACCTGGTGCCGGGGTTGGTACACCTGGTGCAGGGGTTGGTACACCTGGTGCTGGTGTGGCACCTGGCGCTAGTGTTGTTACGGCTGGAGCAGCAGTAGGTACACCTGAGACAAGTGTTGTCAGAGCTGGAGCTGGAGTAGGTACACCTGGTGCCGGAGTTGGTACACCTGGTGCAAGGGTTGGTACACCTGGTGCTGGTGTGGCCCCTGGCGCTAGTGTTGTTACGGCTGGAGCAGCAGTAGGTACACCTGGGACAAGTGTTGTCAGAGCTGGAGCTGGAGTAGGTACACCTGGTGCCGGGGTTGGTACACCTGGTGCAGGGGTTGGTACACCTGGTGCTGGTGTGGCACCTGGCGCTAGTGTTGTTACGGCTGGAGCAGCAGTAGGTACACCTGGGACAAGTGTTGTCAGAGCTGGAGCTGGAGTAGGTACCCCTGGTGCCGGGGTTGGTACACCTGGTGCAGGGGTTGGTACACCTGGTGCTGGTGTTGCACCTGGCGCTAGTGTTGTTACGGCTGGAGCAGCAGTAGGTACACCTGGGACAAGTGTTGTCACAGCTGGAGCTGCAGTAGGTACACCTGGTGCCGGGGTTGGTACACCTGGTGCAGGGGTTGGTACACCTGGTGCTGGTGTGGCCCCTGGCGCTAGTGTTGTTACGGCTGGAGCAGCAGTAGGTACACCTGGGACAAGTGTTGTCACAGCTGGAGCTGCAGTAGGTACACCTGGTGCCGGGGTTGGTACACCTGGTGCAGGGGTTGGTACACCTGGTGCTGGTGTGGCACCTGGCGCTAGTGTTGTTACGGCTGGAGCAGCAGTAGGTACACCTGGGACAAGTGTTGTCAGAGCTGGAGCTGGAGTGGGTACACCTGGTGCCGGGGTTGGTACAACTGGTGCAGGGGTTGGTACACCTGGTGCTGGTGTGGCCCCTGGCGCTAGTGTTGTTACGGCTGGAGCAGAAGTAGGTACACCTGGGACAAGTGTTGTCAGAGCTGGAGCTGGAGTAGGTACACCTGGTGCCGGGGTTGGTACACCTGGTGCAGGGGTTGGTACACCTGGTGCTGGTGTGGCACCTGGCGCTAGTGTTGTTACGGCTGGAGCAGCAGTAGGTACACCTGGGACAAGTGTTGTCACAGCTGGAGCTGCAGTAGGTACACCTGGTGCCGGGGTTGGTACACCTGGTGCAGGGGTTGGTACACCTGGTGCTGGTGTGGCCCCTGGCGCTAGTGTTGTTACGGCTGGAGCAGCAGTAGGTACACCTGGGACAAGTGTTGTCACAGCTGGAGCTGCAGTAGGTACACCTGGTGCCGGGGTTGGTACACCTGGTGCAGGGGTTGGTACACCTGGTGCTGGTGTGGCACCTGGCGCTAGTGTTGTTACAGCTGGAGCAGCAGTAGGTACACCTGGGACAAGTGTTGTCAGAGCTGGAGTTGGAGTAGGTACACCTGGTGCCGGGGTTGGTACACCTGGTGCAGGGGTTGGTACACCTGGTGCTGGTGTGGCACCTGGCGCTAGTGTTGTTACGGCTGGAGCAGCAGTAGGTACACCTGGGACAAGTGTTGTCAGAGCTGGAGCTGGAGTGGGTACACCTGGTGCCGGGGTTGGTACACCTGGTGCAGGGGTTGGTACACCTGGTGCTGGTGTGGCCCCTGGCGCTAGTGTTGTTACGGCTGGAGCAGAAGTAGGTACACCTGGGACAAGTGTTGTCAAAGCTGGAGCTGGAGTAGGTACACCTGGTGCCGGGGTTGGTACACCTGGTGCAGGGGTTGGTACACCTGGTGCTGGTGTGGCACCTGGCGCTAGTGTTGTTACGGCTCCAGCAGCAGTAGGTACACCTGGGACAAGTGTTGTCAGAGCTGGAGCTGGAGTAGGTACACCTGGTGCCGGGGTTGGTACACCTGGTGCAGGGGTTGGTACACCTGGTGCTGGTGTGGCACCTGGCGCTAGTGTTGTTACGGCTGGAGCAGCAGTAGGTACACCTGGGACAAGTGTTGTCACAGCTGGAGCTGCAGTAGGTACACCTGGTGCCGGGGTTGGTACACCTGGTGCAGGGGTTGGTACACCTGGTGCTGGTGTGGCACCTGGCGCTAGTGTTGTTACGGCTGGAGCAGCAGTAGGTACACCTGGGACAAGTGTTGTCACAGCTGGAGCTGCAGTAGGTACACCTGGTGCCGGGGTTGGTACACCTGGTGCAGGGGTTGGTACACCTGGTGCTGGTGTGGCACCTGGCGCTAGTGTTGTTACGGCTGGAGCAGCAGTAGGTACACCTGGGACAAGTGTTGTCAGAGCTGGAGCTGGAGTAGGTACCCCTGGTGCCGGGGTTGGTACACCTGGTGCAGGGGTTGGTACACCTGGTGCTGGTGTTGCACCTGGCGCTAGTGTTGTTACGGCTGGAGCAGCAGTAGGTACACCAGGAACAAGTGTTGTCAGAGCTGGAGCTGGAGTAGGTACACCTGGTGCCGGGGTTGGTACACCTGGTGCAGATGTTGGTACACCTGGTGCTGGTGTGGCACCTGGCGCTAGTGTTGTTACGGCTGGAGCAGCAGTAGGTACACCTGGGACAAGTGTTGTCAGAGCTGGAGCTGGAGTAGGTATACCTGGTGCCGGGGTTGGTACACCTGGTGCAGGCGTTGGTACACCTGGTGCTGGTGTGGCACCTGGCGCTAGTGTTGTTACGGCTGGAGCAGCAGTAGGTACACCTGGGACAAGTGTTGTCAGAGCTGGAGCTGGAGTAGGTACACCTGGTGCCGGGGTTGGTACACCTGGTGCAGGGGTTGGTACACCTGGTGCTGGTGTGGCACCTGGCGCTAGTGTTGTTACGGCTGGAGCAGCAGTAGGTACACCTGGGACAAGTGTTGTCAGAGCTGGAGCTGGAGTAGGTACACCTGGTGCCGGGGTTGGTACACCTGGTGCAGGGGTTGGTACACCTGGTGCTGGTGTGGCACCTGGCGCAAGTGTTGTTACGGCTGGAGCAGCAGTAGGTACACCTGGGACAAGTGTTGTCAGAGTTGGAGCTGGAGTAGGTACCCCTGGTGCCGGGGTTGGTACACCTGGTGCAGGTGTTGGTACACCTGGTGCTGGTGTTGCACCTGGCGCTAGTGTTGTTACGGCTGGAGCAGCAGTAGGTACACCTGGAACAAGTGTTGTCAGAGCTGGAGCTGGAGTAGGTACACCTGGTGCCGGGGTTGGTACACCTGGTGCAGGGGTTGGTACACCTGGTGCTGGTGTGGCACCTGGCGCTAGTGTTGTTACGGCTGGAGCAGCAGTAGGTACACCTGGGACAAGTGTTGTCAGAGCTGGAGCTGGAGTAGGTACACCTGGTGCCGGGGTTGGTACACCTGGTGCTGGTGTGGCACCTGGCGCTAGTGTTGTTACAGCTGGAGCAGCAGTAGGTACACCTGGGACAAGTGTTGTCAGAGCTGGAGCTGGAGTAGGTACACCTGGTGCCGGGGTTGGTACACCTGGTGCAGGGGTTGGTACACCTGGTGCTGGTGTTGCACCTGGCGCTAGTGTTGTTACGGCTGGAGCAGCAGTAGGTACACCAGGAACAAGTGTAGTCAGAGCTGGAACTGAAGTAGGTACACCTGGTGCCGGGGTTGGTACACCTGGTGCAGGGGTTGGTACACCTGGTGCTGGTGTGGCACCTGGCGCTAGTGTTGTTACGGCTGGAGCAGCAGTAGGTACACCTGGGACAAGTGTTGTCAGAGCTGGAGCTGGAGTAGGTACACCTGGTGCCGGGGTTGGTACACCTGGTACAGGGGTTGGTACACCTGGTGCTGGTGTGGCACCTGGCGCTAGTGTTGTTACGGCTGGAGCAGCAGTAGGTACACCTGGGACAAGTGTTGTCAGAGCTGGAGCTGGAGTAGGTACACCTGGTGCCGGGGTTGGTACACCTGGTGCAGGGGTTGGTACACCTGGTGCTGGTGTGGCACCTGGCGCTAGTGTTGTTACGGCTGGAGCAGCAGTAGGTACACCTGGGACAAGTGTTGTCAGAGCTGGAGCTGGAGTAGGTACACCTGGTGCCGGGGTTGGTACACCTGGTGCAGGGGTTGGTACACCTGGTGCTGGTGTTGCACCTGGCGCTAGTGTTGTTACGGCTGGAGCAGCAGTAGGTACACCTGGAACAAGTGTTGTCAGAGCTGGAGCTGGAGTAGGTACACCTGGTGCCGGGGTTGGTACACCTGGTGCAGGGGTTGGTACACCTGGTGCTGGTGTGGCACCTGGCGCTAGTGTTGTTACGGCTGGAGCAGCAGTAGGTACACCTGGGACAAGTGTTGTCAGAGCTGGAGCTGGAGTAGGTACACCTGGTGCCGGGGTTGGTACACCTGGTGCTGGTGTGGCACCTGGCGCTAGTGTTGTTACAGCTGGAGCAGCAGTAGGTACACCTGGGACAAGTGTTGTCAGAGCTGGAGCTGGAGTAGGTACACCTGGTGCCGGGGTTGGTACACCTGGTGCAGGGGTTGGTACACCTGGTGCTGGTGTGGCACCTGGCGCTAGTGTTGTTACCGCTGGAGCAGCAGTAGGTACACCTGGGACAAGTGTTGTCAGAGCTGGAGCTGCAGTAGGTACACCTGGTGCCGGGGTTGGTACACCTGGTGCAGGGGTTGGTACACCTGGTGCTGGTGTGGCACCTGGCGCTAGTGTTGTTACGGCTGGAGCAGCAGTAGGTACACCTGGGACAAGTGTTGTCAGACCTGGAGCTGGAGTAGGTACACCTGGTGCCGGGGTTGGTACACCTGGTGCAGGGGTTGGTACACCTGGTGCTGGTGTGGCACCTGGCGCTAGTGTTGTTACGGCTGGAGCAGCAGTAGGTACACCTGGGACAAGTGTTGTCAGAGTTGGAGCTGGAGTAGGTACCCCTGGTGCCGGGGTTGGTACACCTGGTGCAGGGGTTGGTACACCTGGTGCTGGTGTTGCACCTGGCGCTAGTGTTGTTACGGCTGGAGCAGCAGTAGGTACACCAGGAACAAGTGTAGTCAGAGCTGGAACTGAAGTAGGTACACCTGGTGCCGGGGTTGGTACACCTGGTGCAGGGGTTGGTACACCTGGTGCTGGTGTGGCACCTGGCGCTAGTGTTGTTACGGCTGGAGCAGCAGTAGGTACACCTGGGACAAGTGTTGTCAGAGCTGGAGCTGGAGTAGGTACACCTGGTGCCGGGGTTGGTACACCTGGTGCAGGGGTTGGTACACCTGGTGCTGGTGTGGCACCTGGCGCTAGTGTTGTTACGGCTGGAGCAGCAGTAGGTACACCTGGGACAAGTGTTGTCAGAGCTGGAGCTGGAGTAGGTACACCTGGTGCCGGGGTTGGTACACCTGGTGCAGGGGTTGGTACACCTGGTGCTGGTGTGGCACCTGGCGCTAGTGTTGTTACGGCTGGAGCAGCAGTAGGTACACCTGGGACAAGTGTTGTCAGAGCTGGAGCTGGAGTAGGTACACCTGGTGCCGGGGTTGGTACACCTGGTGCTGGTGTGGCACCTGGCGCTAGTGTTGTTACGGCTGGAGCAGCAGTAGGTACACCTGGTACAAGTGTTGTCAGAGCTGGAGCTGGAGTACGCACACCTGGTGCCGGGGTTGGTACACCTGGTGCTGGTGTGGCACCTGGCGCTAGTGTTGTTACGGCTGGAGCAGCAGTAGGTACACCTGGGACAAGTGTTGTCAGAGCTGGAGCTGGAGTAGGTACACCTGGTGCCGGGGTTGGTACACCTGGTGCAGGAGTTTGTACACCTGGTGCTGGTGTGGCACCTGGCGCCAGTGTCGTTACGGCTGGCGCAGCTGTAGGTACACCTGGGACAAGTGTTGTCAGAGCTGGAGCTGGAGTAGGTACACCTGGTGCCGGGGTTGGTACACCTGGGGCTTTCGTTGGTGATGTTGTAAGAACAAAGAAGGGCACAAATGTTTCCGTTATTTCCTTTACTGATGTCAATGCTTTCGGTTGAGTTGTTATAGCCGGAGCAGGACTAGGTACACCTGGGACAACTGTTGTAAGAACGGGAGCTGGAGTAGGTACACCTGGTGCCGGAGTTGGTACACCTGGTGCAGGGGTTGGTACACCTGGTGCTGGTGTTGCCCCTGGCGCTAGTGTTGTTACTGCTGGAGCAGCAGTAGGTACACCTGGGACAAGTGTTGTCAGAGCTGGAGCTGGAGTAGGTACACCTGGTGCCGGGGTTGGTACACCTGGTGCAGGGGTTGGTACACCTGGTGCTGGTGTGGCACCTGGCGCTAGTGTTGTTACGACTGGAGCAGCAGTAGGTACACCTGGGACAAGTGTTGTCAGAGCTGGAGCTGGAGTACGCACACCTGGTGCCGGGGTTGGTACACCTGGTGCAGGGGTTGGTACACCTGGTGCTGGTGTGGCACCTGGCGCTAGTGTTGTTACGGCTGGAGCAGCAGTAGGTACACCTGGAACCAGTGTTGTCAGAGCTGGAGCTGGAGTAGATACACCTGGTGCCGGGGTTAGTACACCTGGTGCAGTGGTTGGTACACCTGGTGCTGGTGTGGCACCTGGTGCTAGTGTTGTTACGGCTAGAGCAGCAGTAGGTACACCTGGGACAAGTGTTGTCAGAGCTGGAGCAGGAGTAGGTACACCTGGTGCCGGCGTCGGTACACCTGGTGCAGTGGTTGGTACACCTGGTGCTGGTGTGGCACCTGGCGCTAGTGTTGTTACGGCTGGAGCAGCAGTAGGTATTCCTGGGACAAGTGTTGTCAGAGCTGGAGCTGGAGTAGGTACACCTGGTGCCGGGGTTGGTACACCTGGTGCAGGGGTTGGTACACCTGGTGCTGGTGTGACACCTGGCGCTAGTGTTGTTACGGCTGGAGCAGCAGTAGGTACACCTGGGACAAGTGTTGTCAGAGCTGGAGCTGCAGTAGGTACACCTGGTGCCGGGGTCGGTACACCTGGAGCTTTCGTTGGTGATGTTGTAAGAACAAAGAAGGGCACAAATGGTTCCGTTATTTCCTTTACTGATGTCAATGCTTTCGGTTGAGTTGTTATAGCCGGAGCAGGACTAGGTACACCTGGGACAACTGTTGTCAGAACGGGAGCTGGAGTAGGTACACCTAGTGCCGGAGTTGGTACACCTGGTGCAGGGGTTGGTACACCTGGTGCTTGTGTTGCCCCTGGCGCTAGTGTTGTTAATGCTGGAGCAGCAGTAGGAACACCTGGGACAAGTGTTGTCAGAGCTGGAGCTGGAGTAGGTACACCTGGTGCCGGGGTTGGTACACCTGGTGCAGGGGTTGGTACACCTTGTGCTGGTGTAGCACCTGGCGCTAGTGTTGTTACGACTGGAGCAGCAGTAGGTACACCTGGGACAAGTGTTGTCAGAGCTGGAGCGGGAGTAGGTACACCTGGTGCCGGGGTTGGTACACCTGGTGCAGGGGTTGGTACACCTGGTGCTGGTGTGGCACCTGGCGCTAGTGTTGTTACGACTGGAGCAGCAGTAGGTACACCTGGGACAAGTGTGGTCAGAGCTGGAGCTGGAGTAGGTACACCTGGTGCCGGGGTTGGTACACCTGGTGCAGGGGTTGGCACACCTGGTGCTGGTGTGGCACCTGGCGCTAGTGTTGTTACCACTGGAGCAGCAGTAGGTGCACCTGGGACAAGTGTTGTCAGAGCTGGAGCTGGAGTAGGTACACCTGGTGCCGGGGTTGGTACACCTGGTGCAGGGGTTAGTACACCTTGTGCTGGTGTGGCACCTGGCGCTAGTGTTGTTACCACTGGAGCAGCAGTAGGTACACCTGGGACAAGTGTTGTCAGAGCTGGAGCTGGAGTAGGTACACCTGGTGCCGGGGTTGGTACACCTGGTGCAGGGGTTGGTACACCTGGTGCTGGTGTGGCACCTGGCGCTAGTGTTGTTACGGCTGGAGCAGCAGTAGGTACACCTGGTACAAGTGTTGTCAGAGCTGGAGCTGCAGTAGGTACACCTGGTGCCGGGGTCGGTACACCTGGTGCAGGGGTTGGCACACCTGGTGCTAATGTGGCACCTGGCGTTACAGTTGTTACGGCTGGAGCAGCAGTAGGTACACCTGGTACAAGTGTTGTCAGAGCTGGAGCTGGAGTAGGTACACCTGGTGCCGGGGTTGGTACACCTGGTGCAGGGGTTGGTACACCTGGTGCTGGTGTGGCACCTGGCGCTAGTGTTGTCACGGCTGGAGCAGCAGTAGGTACACCTGGTACAAGTGTTGTCAGAGCTGGAGCTGGAGTAGGTACACCTGGTGCCGGGGTTGGTACACCTGGTGCAGGGGTTGGTACACCTGGTACTGGTGTGGCACCTGGCGCTAGTGTTGTCACGGCTGGAGCAGCAGTAGGTACACCTGGGACAAGTGTTGTCAGAGCTGGAGCTGGAGTAGGTACACCTGGTGCCGGTGTTGGTACACCTGGTGCAGGAGTTGGTACACCTCGTGCTGGTGTGGCACCTGGCGCTAGTGTTGTTTCGGCTGGCGCAGCAGTAGGTACACCTGGGACAAGTGTTGTCAGAGCTGGAGCTGGAGTAGGTACACCTGGTGCCGGGGTTGGTACACCTGGTGCAGGGGTCGTTACACCTGCACCTGGTGTGGCACCTGGCGCTAGTGTTGTTACGGCTGGAGCAGCAGTAGGTGCACCTGGGACAAGTGTTGTCAGAGCTGGAGCTGGAGTAGGTACACCTGGTGCAGGGGTTGGTACACCTGGTGCAGGGGTTGGTACACCTGGTGCTGGTGTGGCACCTGGCGCTAGTGTTGTTCCGGCTGGAGCAGCAGTAGGTACACCTGGGACAAGTGTGGTCAGAGCTGGAGCTGGAGTAGGTACACCTGGTGCAGGGGTTGGCACACCTGGTGCTGGTGTGGCACCTGGCGCTAGTGTTGTTACCACTGGAGCAGCAGTAGGTACACCTGGGACAAGTGTTGTCAGAGCTGGAGCTGGAGTAGGTACACCTGGTGCCGGGGTTGGTACACCTGGTGCAGGAGTTGGTACACCTGGTGCTGGTGTGGCACCTGGCGCTAGTGTTGTTACGGCTGGAGCAGCAGTAGGTACACCTGGGACAAGTGTTGTCAGAGCTGGAGCTGGAGTAGGTACACCTGGTGCCGGGGTTGGTACACCTGGTGCAGGGGTTGGTACACCTGGTGCTGGTGTGGCACCTGGCGCTAGTGTTGTTACGGCTGGAGCAGCAGTAGGTACACCTGGGACAAGTGTTGTCAGAGCTGGAGCTGGAGTAGGTACACCTGGTGCCGGGGTTGGTACACCTGGTGCAGGGGTTGGTACACCTGGTGCTGGTGTGGCACCTGGCGCTAGTGTTGTTAGGGCTGGAGCAGCAGTAGGTACACCTGGGACAAGTGTTGTCAGAGCTGGAGCTGGAGTAGGTACACCTGGTGCCGGGGTTGGTACACCTGGTGCAGGGGTTGGTACACCTGGTGCTGGTGTGGCCTCTGGCGTTAGTGTTGTTACGGCTGGAGCAGCAGTAGGTACACCTGGGACAAGTGTTGTCAGAGCTGGAGCTGGAGTAGGTACACCTGGTGCCGGGGTTGGTACACCTGGTGCAGGGGTTGGTACACCTGGTGCTGGTGTGGCACCTGGCGCTAGTGTTGTTACGGCTGGAGCAGCAGTAGGTACACCTGGGACAAGTGTGGTCAGAGCTGGAGCTGGAGTAGGTACACCTGGTGCCGGGGTTGGTACACCTGGTGCAGGGGTTGGCACACCTGGTCCTGGTGTGGCACCTGGCGCTAGTGTTGTTACCACTGGAGCAGCAGTAGGTACACCTGGGACAAGTGTTGTCAGAGCTGGAGCTGAAGTAGGTACACCTGGTGCCGGGGTTGGTACACCTGGTGCAGGGGTTGGTACACCTGGTGCTGGTGTGGCACCTGGCGCTAGTGTTGTTACGGCTGGAGCAGCAGTAGGTACACCTGGGACAAGTGTTGTCAGAGCTGGAGCTGGAGTAATGACACCTGGTGCCGGGGTTGGTACACCTGGTGCAGGGGTTGGTACACCTGGTGCTGGTGTGGCACCTGGCGCTAGTGTTGTTACCACTGGAGCAGCAGTAGGTGCACCTGGGACAAGTGTTGTCAGAGCTGGAGCTGGAGTAGGTACACCTGGTGCCGGGGTTGGTACACCTGGTGCAGGGGTTGTTACACCTGGTGCTGGTGTGGCACCTGGCGCTTGTGTTGTTACGGCTGGAGCAGCAGTAGGTACACCTGGGACAAGTGTTGTCAGAGCTGGAGCTGGAGTAGGTACACCTGGTGCCGGGGTTGGTACACCTGGTGCAGGGGTTGGTACACCTGGTGCTGGTGTGGCACCTGGCGCTAGTGTTGTTACCGCTGGAGCAGCAGTAGGTACACCTGGGACAAGTGTTGTCAGAGCTGGAGCTGGAGTAGGTACACCTGGTGCCGGGGTCGGTACACCTGGTGCAGGGGTTGGTACACCTGGTGCTGGTGTGGCACCTGGCGCTAGTGTTGTTTCGGCTGGAGCAGCAGTAGGTACACCTGGGACAAGCGTTGTCAGAGCTGGAGCTGGAGTAGGTACACCTGGTGCCGGGGTTGGTACACCTGGTGCAGGGGTTGGTACAGCTGGTACTGGTGTGGCACCTGGCGCTAGTGTTGTTACGGCTGGAGCAGCAGTAGGTACACCTGGGACAAGTGTTGTCAGAGCTGGAGCTGGAGTAGGTACACCTGGTGCCGGGGTTGGTACACCTGGTGCAGGGGTCGGTACACCTGCACCTGGTGTGGCACCTGGCGCTAGTGTTGTTACGGCTGGAGCAGCAGTTGGTGCACCTGGGACAAGTGTTGTCAGAGCTGGAGCTGGAGTAGGTACACCTGGTGCCGGGGTTGGTACACCTGGTGCAGGGGTTGGTACACCTGGTGCTGGTGTGGCACCTGGCGCAAGTGTTGTTACGGCTGGAGCAGCAGTAGGTGCACCTGGGACAAGTGTTGTTCGAGCTGGAGCTGGAGTAGGTACACCTGGTGCCGGGGTTGGTACACCTGGTGCAGTTGTTGGTATACCTGGTGCTGGTGTGGCACCTGGCGCTAGTGTTGTTACGGCTGGTGCAGCAGTAGGTACACCTGGGACAAGTGTTGTCAGAGCTGGAGCTGGAGTAGGTACACCTGGTGCCGGGGTTGGTACACCTGGTGCCGGGGTTTGTACACCTGGAGCTTTAGTTGGTGATGTTGTAAGAACAAAGAAGGGCACAAATGGTTCCGTTATTTCCTTTACTGACGTTAATGCCTTTGGTTGCGTTGTCCTTCCTATACTTGGTGTTGTTTCCTTTCCTGCTTTTACTGTTGTCACAGCTTGCGTAGTCAACGCTGGAAATACATTTGTATTCAATATATTTTTAAATATTTAAATAATGAAATAAATGTGAAAAGTATATTTACGCGTCAAAATTAAAAACCGAAACTAATACTTTGTTTACATTAAGAATCGTACGTTTTTAAAGGTAAATATTGATATAGACAACTTCAATAAGTGTAATAGTAATGAATTGCTTCTACATTATCCCAGTTAACGGAATGATTTTCTAACATGTGCAGTTATCAAGACCAGTACAATTTCCTTGAAAGGATTTTCTGTTTGGATTTGTGTCATGAACTAAGATCAGAAATACATACAACAATATATTTTTAAAACATATTTTGATTAATTGTTAGACTTTATAAAAATGTTACTAAAATTTAAAAGTCAGAAGCATTAATAAAATTAACCCGTAGCTGGAGAGGAAGAACAGAAAGAAAGAGGGAGAAAAAGAGAGAGAGATATAGCGACAATTTTCTATTGGGGTCCTTTAATCTTTTATATACGGCTTGACAACCTCACTTTTTCCTGATTGAAACAATGTTGCTTAAGCCCCATGCGTGTCTTAACGGGTCACAAATTTTCTATATTACTTTATAATTAAATAGTGAAGAGAACAGAAGATCGAAATAGAAACGGAAATGAAATGAAAATAGAAATCTAGATGAAGAGATTTAATATATATGACAATATGTCCTAATAATTGAGAGGTAATTAATGATTGTACGTCAGTATGAAGTGTCTATTGTGTCAATTATGAGTAAGTTATTGTTCACAGGAAATGTCAGATATCTTGATTGATCTTTAAAATATATTAAACAAAATAAACGTAAAATGATATACGAGAAAACGTGTTAGAGGAAATGTGAGAATTGTTAAGATGGTGATATAGGTCAAAACTGTCAAAGCTTTGGAACATGATGCGTAATGATTTACATTTCTGCGAAAGGATTTGCCCTTCTTTTACAGAATAAACTGTAGTTGTGTCTGGTCAAATTACGGCCAAACATTCAGTTCTACATAAAAAGATTTCCTGCAAAGAAAGAGATGCACAACTATTGATGGTATGTGATAAGAATTGATCACGGTTTTGTTAATTTAAAATGAATTTAAGGTTGCTCAGAGCTCTATCACTTGCGAATGTCTGTCTTTGGTTGAAATATATATGAATTCTAAACTGAACTACATGTATTAATAAATGCCACTTATATTACACTTACTTGTTGATTTGACACATATTTTAGTGGAGATTTTCACTTCAACTGGTTTTGTCGGATCTTCAGGAATAATTGTAATTCTCAGCACTGTGGTATCTGTACCTGGCGGAATATTGACAGGCTTATCTGGTGATGATGTAATTCTCGTTGGGGTAGTTGGGGCCGCTGCTGGTGTAGTTGCTGCCACTAGGACACCAAAAGCTGGTCTGATTCCTGCGCCAGGGGCACCCGGAGCTGGTTTGATTCCGGCCCCTGGAACACCCACAGCTGTTGTGGTTGCGCCCAAAGGTACACCTCCTACTTGTGTAGTTTTTCCTCCAGGTACACCGACAGGGGATACTGTAGTCGTTGTCTGTCAAAATTAGAAATAACATAGTATTGCATCCAGTCAAAATCAAATAATATAAAAGCATTCGACAGTTTTCGTAAAAGAAGTTGAAGCAATATTTCTTCCTTGAGTAAAATACATTTGTACATTTAAAGAGGTAAGAAGAGTGATGTCCGAACTCTATGATGTAAGAGCGGATAAATATAACAAATTATTTGATGAACTTCATACATTTTAAGAATTGAATCTTTACATCTTAGCACCATTCAATCTTAATAACTTAACGAATATCATCAACAATCATTTTGGAGTAAAATATTTAAATATGTAAAACGACGTATCTGAAGATATGTACAGATTTTCAAGGGTTTCGAGAAACAATAAACTCGAATAATGAATATGCTCTAACTTCATCAGGTCATGAGAGATATTGTAGGAACATGTGCAAATGCGTTTCCATGTTTCATTTAAAAATGGCTACTTATGTAGTAGATCCCTCTTATGATATTTTAAGTGTGTGCAAATTTACCAACCTCCTCATATGATGAGTAAAAACCATACTCGCTCTTTTAAAAATCATGCAGAAACATACACATTTCAGTTTTTAATGTAATTTTTGCGCGAATCGTGTAGTGGCTATTTTTATGAATAAGTCAACCAACACTTCGTGGAATCTTTTTCAGCTACATTCAGAAAAGCCTATTCCCTGTGACACTCTGATTCTACTATACTTAAAATTTAATTTCTCTCAAAAGAATAACTCACAGAATGTGCATATCAAATTAATAAAAAATGAAATCTAAGAATACTACAAAAAATGAGTTACGGATACTTAAAACGAACTTGAAGGAAAGAAAAATATTTTTCATAAAGGGTTTGTAAAAGTATTCTATAATAAAGGTGGAATTGATGCTATGAACTGAAAAAATATCATAGAAAAAACGAAAAGAGAAACTAAGTACCAGAATATGAGACTTATATCAGGGTATAGTCCAAAGTTATATTTCATTGTCATTGTGATAGTAGCAAATCCTTTAGACGCGTACTAAACCAACAGAGACTATCATGAAGATACTTTATGAAGAAACTTTACCTGACATAGATAAAATGACATGCTTATAATGATAGTAAAAAAACAATGCAACCATTTGTGGTATGTGAAGCGTATATCAGATGTTGTAACAATTTACCTGAGTGGGTTTGAGCAACTCAACAACGTATTCTTTGACGTTCTTTGGGCTGACGAGTTTAATTACACCACCAGCTTTGAGATCTTCTCCAACTGTAAGTGTTGCTACTCTGTCGTCTGGAGTATTTGTAATCCATCCAGGACCTGTTGGTTTGACATCTCCAGGATTTCCTGATGGATTTGGTTGCAGTGTAATAGCATTATCGGGCAATACTGTATCATCTTCCATCCCTTCCACAAGTGGGCAAGTCACTAAAAAGAAAACAATCATAATCTTACGTTAAATTCATCCAAACCGAAGCAGACCTGTCAACTTGAATATACCCAACTCATTTGTAAATTCTTTCTCGTCTTTCTAAATGAAATAATCCGTATTTATTATAAAATATACTGAGTTGATATAACTATGCAAACAACGACAATTTCGTTGGAAAATATGCCAAATCATACGTCACACAATAATTTCCAACCCTGGCATATAGTGGGGGTACTAATAAAAAACGTCCATATGATTTTTATAAAATATTATTGTGAAAATCGTACGTGCCAAAATCTGATCCGAATCGGATTATTAGTTTACCAGTAAAAGTTATCTAAGTAAAGCTACTGTTGCAAATTTTCAAAACAATTGAAACACCTAAATTGTGTGTGGTTATAAAGCATTTCTTTCTGATAGGAAAAAACACGCTTCAAGCAAACCAATAACCTTCCAAATTTTATTAAGAGTCTTGCCACTCAGAAATGATCGTTCAACGGTGTTATGCTATCTTAAAGCGAGGACTTACAGACACAAATGATGTTAAAATCGTAGGTTGCATAAATTCTGTAGTTGTCCCGAAAAAAAATAACCATGTCATTAAATAGTTTTGCTCAATCGTAAATTGCAGTTACTAAAAGTAGCAGAGTTTAATCTATCAGAAGTCAGTGTATTTATTATCTGGCATGGATATTTGTCAATACGAAAGTTGTATTAAAAGTTTGTTCCGCGTTTGCTCACAGTCGATCAACAACAACAGCGAGCCGACGATTTGGAGAATTATTTGAAACGGTTTCAACGCCAGGAAAAATAGTTTTGCATTAATATGTGACAACGGGTTAAATATGTACCCACCGCTTCACTCGCGTGTCAAATAAGCAGCCAGCTAAGTTGATAGACGCAGGTAAAAGCTTTCCAAAGCTACAAATAATACAAACATCACGAGCAAAGTTTTGGCACCCGTATTTTGGGATTCGCAAAGTATTTTGTTTATCGATTACTTAGATAAAGGAAGAACCATCAATAAAAAATATTTGATGTATTATTGGTTCGTTTGTAGGAAGATGTCGTCAGAAAACGCCCACGAATGAAGAAGGACATGTTCTCTTCCACTAAGACAATGATCCGTGTCACAAGTCGATTGAACCGAACACAAAACTAAGGTAATTGCACTTCTAATTCATTCTGCTCGCGCACTATACTCCAGATCTAACAATAGCGATTACTGGCAGTTTGTTGACATAATAAAAATACAGTGAAGGTGTCTGAGCCAAATTAAAAGGCAAATCACCATCTGTGGCGTGTTTTGATGTCAAAGACAAATTATGCCACAAAAAACATAGAATTGTTAGAGGTGCATTGGAATAAATGAGTCTGGAAGGAGACTATTTTGATGACTTAAATCGAATTTTGCCCCAAAAGTGGATGCTTTATTACATGGAACCGAATCTGATTGAGTGACGCTTTATACGCTTGTGTATTTTCTATATGTTATGTAATTTGATGTATTTAATGAAATAGTAATTCCATACGGAACGGCTGGTGAAATACAGACATTGACTTGATAAGTGAAATAAAAACATGAAGAAGCAAAGTGATTTGTATAATTCAGTACACATAGTAAACGAGAAGGGACGAAATACATATAACAACAAATCATAATGATCAATGAAGAGAGTAATTACGTGGTGTGGTAACTGTAGTTATAGCTGAAAGTAGAGTAGTTACAGGAGTAACGGGCGTTGTAACAGCTGGAGCAATTGTGGTCAATCCTGGAGGCACAGTTGTTGCTACAGCTACAAGAAAAAAACAAAAGAAAAATGTATCATTTGTGCATATCTGTTGGAAATCTAAACCATATAAATAAAATGATGTAAGACTGATGGTTATCTATTGATCCTCATGAAATCATATTTCTTGAGTTTCGTATGAAGATTGTCTATGTTCCATCAATTACTAATGATAAGTTAATATCGTCGAATATTAAACGTTTAAAATCAAGCTCAATAAGCGACTTTTATTTTGTACAGAAAACTATCACCAGTCAGGCTGACTGTCGAATGGCTGACTAAGGATGAGTGTCCTGAATTGTAAATCGAACCGTTTTGTTAGAATACGAAACATTGATTAAAACTTACTTGTTGATTTGATACATATTTTAGTGGAGATTTTGACTTCTACGGGTTTTGTTGGATCTTCAGGAGTAATTGTAACTCTTAGAACTGTGTTATCTGTACCAGGTGGAATGGTTACAGGCTTGTCTGGTGAGGATGTAATTTTAGTTGGTGTGGGTGGAAGAATTCCTGCTGGTGTAGTTGCTGCGCCTGGAGCACCTGGAGCACCTGGAGCACCTGGAGCACCTGGAGTACCTGGAGCACCTGGGGCACCTGGAGCACCTGGAGTTGGTGTGATGGCTGCGCCTGGAGCTCCTACACCTGGTGTTGTTGCAGCGCCTGGTAAACCTCCAACTGGTGTGGTTTTTCCTCCTGGTACACCAGCAGCTGGCACTGTGGTAGTTGTCTGTCAAGAAAACAAAATAATACATCATAAATTGCTGTCACAATCAAACAATAGTTAAACTTTCGACCTATTATAGAAAGAATTTATAGCGACATGCACTTTTTATGGAAAATAATACATGACATTTAATGAGAAAAGATAAGTACTTCTTAAACTGTAATCTTACATGGAGTGGATACAATTATTTGGTATGATGCTGTTATGTATTTGTGTCTATTCGAGAGGCGTATAATTCCTTTGTCCATCTGTGTCTTGTGATAACACAAGGCGACGATATTTAGTGGATCAGAGCTTCTAAATAACTGCACTGACTGTATAAAAACGCAAATATTGAACACATATACAAATATTTTCAAGAAAACACATCACAAAGTTTTTATTTCGGTTCCGATATTTATTGATGATTTAGATTTCCGGTACTTGTTAATCGGCTCATATTATAAGTACTTCAATCCTTACCAACTCCCATGCTTTACTTTGAGGAGAGAAAAAGATCTATACGAGATCAAACAAATGTTTACTTTAGACATTCGCCGTTGGATAAGAACCGATCAAAAAGAACCGATCCTTACTTTCTCATCTGTCGCAGTCACGTCACATACAAGATGTCACCGACGACTCAATAAAAAGCAAATAAGATTAATTCTATGAAGGCATCTTAAATATTTTTTGAATCGAAAACCATGGTTAAAACAGTGAATTTTTAATATGAAACATAATATCTTCAGTTATAATTTCAGTGTTTGATTTTAAAAAATATGAAACGAGATATCCCAGGAATTATAATAATTTAAAAACATTTAAAAAAAACTAAAATACAATTGTTAATAACATGCATGTTAATCTAAAGGTTGTAATACCATATCTGTTCCAGAAATAGCAACATTTAAAATATGTATGGTTGCGAATTATCTCTGAAAATATATATCCATTATGTTTTTTCGAATGTTATTTCATATTAGGGATGTACAACTTTAAATAACGTCGCTATTTCAAATTACTTATTCTCTTTCAATAATCACGAAAACAAGAGAATTAATCGGTTTTAAGAAAATGTTCAGCATTTATTCGCTGATCAATAATTTAAATGATGTTTGGATCAGCTTGCCTGAAACATGATGGAATATTTTAAAGATATTTTTAGAAACACCGATTATTTGTGTAACATTATTCTGCTAGTATTTGGATTTAATTACAGTTCGAAAACGAATATTCATCGAAAGTGTTTGCAAAATATAAAAACTTGTTCAAATGTGCGAAGACATTGGAGATGTTGTACGGATCCAGAATAGAAATAATTGAGAGTTTCGTGTTTTCCACTGAATTCTGTAATAAAAGTGTACGTTATGCTAGCAGAAAATAATAATCAGAAAAATTAATCTATTTGCAGATTTATATAGTTTTAAAGTTATATTTCTTTGTTTTCTTTACAGTACCAGGTCATTTACATGACATAGATAAAAAGTAATTATATGCCGTGAAAGACTTTCTAATGACATGCTTAGTAGAAAAATGAAAGTAGTCAAATATTTGTGGGAGGTGAAGGTATTAGAAGCGTATGTGAGATGATGTAACTTGTTACCTGAGTGGGTTTGAGCAACTCAACAACGTATTTTTTGACATTCTTTGGGTTGACGAGTGTAATTACACCACCAGCTTTAATATCTTCTCCAACCTTAAGTGTTGCCACTCTATCGTCTGGAGTATTTGTAATCCATCCAGGACCAGTTGGTTTGACATCTCCGGGATTTCCTGATGGATTTGGTTCGAGTGTTATAGCATCATCTGGCAATACTGTATCATCTTCCATCCCTTCCACAAGTGGGCAAGTCACTAGAAAGAAAACAATCATAATCTGACGTTAAAATCATCCAAACCGAAGCAGATCTGGCAACTTGAATATACCCAACTCATTTGTAAATTCTTACTCGTCTTTCAAATAAAATAATCCGTATTTATAATGAAACATACTGAGTTGATATAACTATGTAAACAACGACAATTTTCGTTGGAAAATCTGCCAAATCACACGTCACTCGATAAGTTCACCCCCTGGCATATAGCTGGCGGCACTAATAAAAAACGTCCATATAATATTTATGAAATATTATTGTGAAAATCGTACGTGCAAAAATCTGATCCGAATAGGATTATTAGTTTACCAGTAAAAGTAATCTAAGTAAAGCTACTGTTGCAAATTTTCAAAACAATGGAAAAACCTAAATTGTGTGTGGTTATAAAGCATTGCTTTTTGATAGATAAAAAAACACGCTTCAAGCAAACCAATAACTGTATAAATTTTATTTAGACTCTTGCCAGTCAGAAAGGATAGGTTCAACGGTGTTATGCTATCTTAAAGCGAGGACTTACATACACAAATGATGTTAAAATCTCAGGTTGCATGAATTCTGTAGTTGTCCCGGAGAAATAACAAAGTGACCTTTTGGTCAATCGTAAATTGCAGTTACTTAAAGTAGCAGAGTTTAATCTACCAGAAGTCAGTGTATTTATTATCTGGCATGGATATTTGTCAATACGAAAGCTGTATTCCAAGTTGGTTCCGCGTTTGCTCACAGCCGATCAACAACAACAGCGAGTCGACGATTCGGAGAATTATTTGAAACGGTTTCAACGCCAGGAAAAATAGTTTTGCATTAATATGTGACAACGGATTACATATGTACCCACCGCTCAACTCGAGAGTCAAATAAGCAGCCAGCTAAGTTGATAGACGCAGGTAAAAGCTTTTGAAAGCTACAAATAATACAAACATCACGAGCAAAGTTTTGGCACCCGTATTTTGGGATTCGCAAAGTATTTTGTCTATCGATTACTTAGATAAAAGAAGAACCATCAATAGAAAACATGTTATCGTATTATTGGTTCGTTTGTAGGAAGATATCGTCAAAACATGGCCACGAATGAAGAAGGACATGTTCTCTTCCACCAAGACAATAATCCGTGTGACAAGTCGATCGCAACGAAGACACAACTAAGGCAATTGCACTTCAAATGAAAATACTAGTGACAATGTTTTGCCCAAATTAAGAAGGCAAATCAGAATGTGTGGCGTGTTTTGATGTCAAAGACAAATGATGCCACAAAAAAATATAGAATTGTTAAAGGTGCCTTGGAATAAGTGTATCAGTCTGTAGGAGACTATGTTGATGAATTAAATCGAATTTTGCCGCCACAGTTGAGGATTTATTACATAGACCCGAGACTGATTGAGTGACGTTTCATATGCTTGTGTATTTTATATATGTTATGGAATTACCTGCATTTAATTAAATAGAAATTCTACACGTAACGGCCAATGAAATACAGACATTAACTGTCTGATAAGCGTAATAAGAAACATGTTGAAGCCAAATAGTTATTAAAATTTAGTACACATTTGAAACGAGAACGTACGAATTATATTTTACAACAAATAATAGTGATCAAATGAAAAGAGTAATTACATGGTGTGGTAGCTGTAGTTACAGGAGTAACGGGCGTTGTAACAGCTGGAGCAATTGTGGTCAATCCTGGAGGCACAGTTGTTGCTACAGCTACAAGAAGAAAACAAAAGAAAACTGTATCATTTGTGCATATCTGTTGGAAATCTAAACCATATAAATAAAATGATGTAAGATTGATTGTTATCTATTGATCCTCATGAAATCATATTTCTTGAGTTTCGTATGAAGATTGTCTATGTTCCATGAATTACTAATGATAAGTGAATATCGTCGAATATTAAACGTTCAAAATCAAGCTCAATAAGCGATTATATTTTGTACAGAAAACTATCACCCGTCAGGCTCACTGTCGAATGGCTGACTAGGGATGAGTGTCCTGAATTGTAAATCGAACCGTTTTGTTAGAATACGAAACATTGATTAAAACTTACTTGTTGATTTGATACATATTTTAGTGGAGATTTTGACTTCTACGGGTTTTGTTGGATCTTCAGGAGTAATTGTAACTCTTAGAACTGTGTTATCTGTACCAGGTGGAATGGTTACAGGCTTGTCTGGTGAGGATGTAATTTTAGTTGGTGTGGGTGGAAGAATTCCTGCTGGTGTAGTTGCTGCGCCTGGAGCACCTGGAGCACCTGGAGCACCTGGAGCACCTGGAGCACCTGGAGCACCTGGGGCACCTGGAGCCGGTGTGATGGCGACGCCTGGAGCACCTGGAGCACCTGGAGCACCTGGAGCACCTGGTGTTGTTGCAGCGCCTGGTAAACCTCCAACTGGTGTGGTTTTTCCTCCTGGTACACCGGCAGCTGGCACTGTGGTAGTTGTCTGTCAAGAAAACAAAATAATATATCATAAATTGCTGTCACAATCAAACAATAGCTAAACTTTCGACCAATTATAGAAAGAATTTATAGCGACATGCACTTTTTATGGAAAATAATACATGACATTTAATGAGAAAAGATAAGTGCCCCTTACACTGTAATCTTACATGGAGTGGATAAAATTATTTGGTCTGATGCTGTTATGTATTTGTGTCTATTCGAGAGGCGTTGAATTGCCTTTGTCCATCTGTGTCTTGTGATAACACAAGGCGACGATATTTAGTGGATCAGAGCTTCTAAATAACTGCACTGACTGTATAAAAACGCAAATATTGAACACATATACAAATATTTTCAAGAAAACACATCACAAAGCTTTTATTTCGGTTCCGATATTTATTGATGATTTAGATTTCCGGTAATTGTTAATCGGCTCATATTATAAGTACTTCAACCCCTACCAACTCCCATGCTTTACTTTGAGGAGAGAAAAAGATCGATACGAGATCAAACAAATGTCTATTTTAGACATTCGCTGTTGGATGAGAACCGATCCACAAGAATCAATCCTTACTTTCTCATCTGTCGCAGTCACGTTACGTACGAGATGTCGCCCACGACTCAATAAAAAGCAAATAAGATTAATTCTATGGAGGCATCTTAAATATTTTTTTAATCGAAAACCATGGTTAAAACAGTGCATTTTTAATATGAAACATAATATCTTCAGTTATAATTTCAGTGTTTGATTTAAAAAAATATGAAACGAGATATTCCAGGAATTATAATAATTTTAAAACATTTTAAGAAAACTAAAATCAAATTGTTAATAACATGCATGTAAATCTAAAGGTTGTAATACCATATCTGTTCCAGAAATAGCAACATTTAAAATATGTATGGTTGCGAATTATCTCTGAAAATATATATCCATTATGTTTTTTCGGATGTTATTTCATATTAGGGATGTACAACTTTAAATAACGTAGCTATTTCAAATTACTTATTCTCTTTCAATAATCACGAAAACAAGAGAATTAATCGGTTTTAAGAAAATGTTTAGCATTTATTCGCTGATCAATAATTTAAATAATGTTTGGATCAGCTTGCCTGAAACATGATGGAATATTTTAAAGATATTTTTAGAAACACCGATTATTTGTGTAACATTATTCTGCTTATATTTGGATTAAATTACAGTTCGAAAACGAATATTCATCGAAAGCGTTTGCAAAATATAAAAACTTGTTCAAATGTGCGAAGACATTGGAGATGTTGTACGGATCCAGAATAGAAATAATTTAGAGTTTCGTGTTTTTCACTGAATTCTGTAATAAAAGTGTACGTTATGCTAGCAGAAAATAATAATCAGAAAAAATAATCTATTTGCAGATTTATATAGTTTTAAAGTTATATTTCTTTGTTTTCTTTACAGTACCAGGTCATTTACATGACATAGATACAAAAGTAATTATATGCCGTGAAAGACTTTCTAATGACATGCTTAGTAGAAAAATGAAAGTAGTCAAATATTTGTGGGAGGTGAAGGTATTAGAAGCGTATGTGAGATAATGTAACTTTTTACCTGAGTGGGTTTGAGCAACTCAACAACGTATTGTTTGACGTTCTTTGGGTTGACGAGTGTAATTACACCACCAGCCTTGATATCTTCTCCAACCTTAAGTGTTGCCACTCTATCGTCTGGAGTATTTGTAATCCATCCAGGACCAGTTGGTTTGACATCTCCGGGATTTCCTGATGGATTTGGTTCGAGTGTTATAGCATCATCTGGCAATACTGTATCATCTTCCATCCCTTCCACAAGTGGGCAAGTCACTAGAAAGCAAACAATCATAATCTGACGTTAAAATCATCCAAACCAAAGCAGATCTGGCAACTTGAATATACCCAACTCATTTGTAAATTCTTACCCGTCTTTCAAATAAAATAATCCGTATTTATAATGAAACATACTGAGTTGATATAACTATGTAAACAACGACAATTTTCGTTGGAAAATCTGCCAAATCACACGTCACTCGATAAGTTCAAACCCTGGCATATAGCTGGCGGCACTAATAAAAAACGTCCATATGATTTTTATAAAATATTATTGTGAAAATCGTACGTGCTAAAATCTGATCCGAATCGGATTATTAGTTTACCAGTAAAAGTAATCTAAGTAAAGCTACTGTTGCAAATTTTCAAAACAATGGAAAAACCTAAATTGTGTGTGGTTATAAAGCATTGCTTTCTGATAGATAAAAAACACGCTTCAAGCAAACCAATAACCGTATAAATTTTATTTAGACTCTTGCCAGTCAGAAAGGATAGGTTTAACGGTGTTATGCTATCTTAAAGCGAGGACTTACATACACAAATGATGTTAAAATCTCAGGTTGCATGAATTCTGTAGTTGTCACGGAGAAATAACAAAGTGACCTTTTGGTCAATTGTAAATTGCAGTTACTTAAAGTAGCAGTGTTTAATCTACCAGAAGTCAGTGTATTTATTATCTGGCATGGATATTTGTCAATACGAAAGCTGTATTCCAAGTTGGTTCCGCGTTTGCTCACAGCCGATCAACAACAACAGCGAGTCAACGATTCGGAGAATTATTTGAAACGGTTTCAACGCTAGGAAAAATAGTTTTGCATTAATATGTGACAACGTGTTACATATGTACCCACCGCTCAACTCGAGAGTCAAATAAGCAGCCAGCTAAGTTGATAGACGGAAGTAAATGCTTTCAAAAGCTACAAATAATACAAACATCACGAGCAAAGTTTTGGCACCCGTATTTTGGGATTCGCAAAGTATTTTGTCTATTGATTACTTAGATAAAAGAAGAACCATCAATAGAAAACATGTTATCGTATTATTGGTTCGTTTGTATGAAGATATCGTCAAAACATAGCCACGAATGAAGAAGGACATGTTCTCTTCCACCAAGACAATGATCCGTGTGACAAGTCGATCGCAACGAAGACACAACTAAGGCAATTGCACTTCAAATGAAAATACTAGTGACAATGTTTTGCCCAAATTAAGAAGGCAAATCAGAATGTGTGGCGTGTTTTGATGTCAAAGACAAATGATGCCACAAAAAAGATAGAATTGTTAGAGGTGCCTTGGAATAAGTGTATCAGTCTGTAGGAAACTATGTTGATGAATTAAATCGAATTTTGCCGCAAAAGTTGATGATTTATTACATAGACCCGAGACTATTGAGTGACGTTTCATACGCTTGTGTATTTTATATATGTTATGGAATTATATGCATTTAATTAAATGGAAATTCTACACGTAACGGCCAATGAAATACAGACATTAACTGTCTGATAAGCGTAATAAGAAACATGTAGAAGCCAAATAATTATTAAAATTTAGTACACATTTGAAACGAGAACGTACGAATTATATTTTACAACAAATAATAGTGATCAAATGAAAAGAGTAATTACATGGTGTGGTAGCTGTAGTTACAGGAGTAACGGGCGTTGTAACAGCTGGAGCAATTGTGGTCAATCCTGGAGGCACAGTTGTTGCTACAGCTACAAGAAGAAAACAAAAGAAAAATGTATCATTTGTGCATATCTGGTTGAAATCTAAACAATATGAATAAAATGATGTAAGACTGATTGTTATCTATTGATCCTCATGAAATCATATTTCTTGAGTTTTGTATGAAGATTGTCTATGTTCCATGAATTACTAATGATAAGTGAATATCGTCGAATATTAAACGTTCAAAATCAAGCTCAATAAGCGATTATATTTTGTACAGAAAACTATCACCAGTCAGGCTTACTGTCGAATGGCTGACTAGGGATGAGTGTCCTGAATTGTAAATCGAACCGTTATGTTAGAATACGAAACATTGATTACAACTTACTTGTTGATTTGATACATATTTTAGTGGAGATTTTGACTTCTACGGGTTTTGTTGGATCTTCAGGAGTAATTGTAACTCTTATAACTGTGTTATCTGTACCAGGTGGAATGGTTACAGGCTTGTCTGGTGAGGATGTAATTTTAGTTGGTGTGGGTGGAAGAATTCCTGCTGGTGTAGTTGCTGCGCCTGGAGCACCTGGAGCACCTGGAGCACCTGGAGCACCTGGAGCACCTGGGGCACCTGGAGCACCTGGAGCACCTGGGGCACCTGGAGCCGGTGTGATGGCTGCGCCTGGAGCACCTGGAGCACCTGGAGCACCTGGAGCCCCTGGTGTTGTTGCAGCGCCTGGTAAACCTCCAAATGGTGTGGTTTTTCCTCCTGGTACACCGGCAGCTGGCACTGTGGTAGTTGTCTGTCAAGAAAACAAAATAATATATCATAAATTGCTGTCACAATCAAACAATAGCTAAACTTTCGACCAATTATAGAAAGAATTTATAGCGACATGCACTTTTTATGGAAAATAATACATGACATTTAATGAGAAAAGATAAGTGCTCCTTAAACGGTAATCTTACATGGAGTGGATAAAATTATTTGGTCTGATGCTGTCATGTATTTGTGTATATTCGAGAGGCGTTGAATTGCCTTTGTCCATGTGTGTCTTGTGATAACACAAGGCGACGATATTTAGTGGATCAGAGCTTCTAAATAACTGCACTGACTGTATAAAAACGCAAATATTGAACACATATACAAATATTTTCAAGAAAACACATCACAAAGCTTTTATTTCGGTTCCGATATTTATTGATGATTTAGATTTCCGGTACTTGTTAATCGGCTCATATTATAAGTACTTCAATCCCTACCAACTCACATGCTTTACTTTGAGGAGAGAAAAAGATCGATACGAGATCAAACAAATGTCTATTTTAGACATTCGCTGTTGGATAAGAACCGATCCACAAGAACCAATCCTTACTTTCTCATCTGTCGCAGTCACGTCACGTACGAGATGTCGCCCACGACTCAATAAAAAGCAAATAAGATTAATTCTATGGAGGCATCTTAAATATTTTTTGAATCGAAAACCATGGTTAAAACAGTGAATTTTTAATATGAAACATAATATCTTCAGTTATAATTTCAGTGTTTGATTTAAAAAAATATGAAACGAGATATACCAGGAATTATAATAATTTTAAAACATTTTAAGAAAACTAAAATCAAATTGTTAATAACATGCATGTTAATCTAAAGGGTGTAATAGCATTTCTGTTCCAGAAATAGCAACATTTAAAATATGTATGGTTGCGAATTATCTCTGAAAATATATATCCATTATGTTTTTTCGGATGTTATTTCATATTAGGGATGTACAACTTTAAATAACGTAGCTATTTCAAATTACTTATTCTCTTTCAATAATCACGAAAATAAGAGAATTATTCGGTTTTCAGAAAATGTTAAGCATATATTCGCTGATCAATAATTTAAATAATGTTTGGATCAGCTTGCCTGAAACATGATGGAATATTTTAAAGATATTTTTAGAAACACCGATTATTTGTGTAACATTATTCTGCTAGTATTTGGATTTAATTACAGTTCGAAAACGAATATTCATCGAAAGCGTTTGCAAAATATAAAAACTTGTTCAAATGTGCGAAGACATTGGAGATGTTGTACGGATCCAGAATAGAAATAATTTAGAGTTTCGTGTTTTTCACTGAATTCTGTAATAAAAGTGTACGTTATGCTAGCAGAAAATGATAATCAGAAAAATTAATCTATTTGCAGATTTATATAGTTTTAAAGTTATATTTCTTTGTTTTCTTTACAGTACCAGGTCATTTACATGACATAGATAAAAAAGTAATTATATGCCGTGAAAGACTTTCTAATGACATGCTTAGTAGAAAAATGAAAGTAGTCAAATATTTGTGGGAGGTGAAGGTATTAGAAGCGTATGTGAGATAATGTAACTTTTTACCTGAGTGGGTTTGAGCAACTCAACAACGTATTGTTTGACGTTCTTTGGGTTGACGAGTGTAATTACACCACCAGCCTTGATATCTTCTCCAACCTTAAGTGTTGCCACTCTATCGTCTGGAGTATTTGTAATCCATCCAGGACCAGTTGGTTTGACATCTCCGGGATTTCCTGATGGATTTGGTTCGAGTGTTATAGCATCATCTGGCAATACTGTATCATCTTCCATCCCTTCCACAAGTGGGCAAGTCACTAGAAAGAAAACAATCATAATCTGACGTTAAAATCATCCAAACCGAAGCAGATCTGGCAACTTGAATATACCCAACTCATTTGTAAATTCTTACCCGTCTTTCAAATAAAATAATCTGTATTTATAATGAAACATACTGAGTTGATATAACTATGTAAACAACGACAATTTCCGTTGGAAAATCTGCCAAATCACACGTCACTCGATAAGTTCAAACCCTGGCATATAGCTGGCGGCACTAATAAAAAACGTCCACATGATTTTTATAAAATATTATTGTGAAAATCGTACGTGCTAAAATCTGATCCGAATCGGATTATTAGTTTACCAGTAAAAGTAATCTAAGTAAAGCTACTGTTGCACATTTTCAAAACAATGGAAAAACCTAAATTGTGTGTGGTTATAAAGCATTGCTTTCTGATAGATAAAAAACACGCTTCAAGCAAACCAATAACCGTATAAATTTTATTTAGACTCTTGCCAGTCAGAAAGGATAGGTTTAACGGTGTTATGCTATCTTCAAGCGAGGACTTACATACACAAATGATGTTAAAATCTCAGGTTGCATGAATTCTGTAGTTGTCACGGAGAAATAACAAAGTGACCTTTTGGTCAATCGTAAATTGCAGTTACTTTAAGTAGCAGTGTTTAATCTACCAGAAGTCAGTGTATTTATTATCTGGCATGGATATTTGTCAATACGAAAGCTGTATTCCAAGTTGGTTCCGCGTTTGCTCACAGCCGATCAACAACAACAGCGAGTCGACGATTCGGAGAATTATTTGAAACGGTTTCAACGCCAGGAAAAATAGTTTTGCATTAATATGTGACAACGGGTTACATATGTACCCACCGCTCAACTCGAGAGTCAAATAAGCAGCCAGCTAAGTTGATAGACGCAGGTAAATGCTTTCAAAAGCTACAAATAATACAAACATCACGAGCAAAGTTTTGGCACCCGTATTTTGGGATTCGCAAAGTATTTTGTCTATTGATTACTTAGATAAAAGAAGAACCATCAATAGAAAACATGTTATCGTATTATTGGTTCGTTTGTATGAAGATATCGTCAAAACATAGCCACGAATGAAGAAGGACATGTTCTCTTCCACCAAGACAATGATCCGTGTGACAAGTCGATCGCAACGAAGACACAACTAAGGCAATTGCACTTCAAATGAAAATACTATTGACAATGTTTTGCCCAAATTAAGAAGGCAAATCAGAATGTGTGGCGTGTTTTGATGTCAAAGACAAATGATGCCACAAAAAAGATAGAATTGTTAGAGGTGCCTTGGAATAAGTGTATCAGTCTGTAGGAAACTATGTTGATGAATTAAATCGAATTTTGCCGCAAAAGTTGATGATTTATTACATAGACCCGAGACTGATTGAGTGACGTTTCATACGCTTGTGTATTTTATATATGTTATGGAATTATATGCATTTAATTAAATGGAAATTCTACACGTAACGGCCAATGAAATACAGACATTAACTGTCTGATAAGCGTAATAAGAAACATGTAGAAGCCAAATAATTATTAAAATTTAGTACACATTTGAAACGAGAACGTACGAATTATATTTTACAACAAATAATAGTGATCAAATGAAAAGAGTAATTACATGGTGTGGTAGCTGTAGTTACAGGAGTAACGGGCGTTGTAACAGCTGGAGCAATTGTGGTCAATCCTGGAGGCACAGTTGTTGCTACAGCTACAAGAAGAAAACAAAAGAAAAATGTATCATTTGTGCATATCTGGTTGAAATCTAAACAATATGAATAAAATTATGTAAGACTGATTGTTATCTATTGATCCTCATGAAATCATATTTCTTGAGTTTTGTATGAAGATTGTCTATGTTCCATGAATTACTGATGATAAGTGAATATCGTCGAATATTAAACGTTCAAAATCAAGCTCAATAAGCGACTTTTATTTTGTACAGAAAACTATCACCAGTCAGGCTCACTGTCGAATGGCTGACTAGGGATGAGTGTCCTGAATTGTAAATCGAACCGTTTTGTTAGAATACGAAACATTGATTACAACTTACTTGTTGATTTGATACATATTTTAGTGGAGATTTTGACTTCTACGGGTTTTGTTGGATCTTCAGGAGTAATTGTAACTCTTATAACTGTGTTATCTGTACCAGGTGGAATGGTTACAGGCTTGTCTGGTGAGGATGTAATTTTAGTTGGTGTGGGTGGAAGAATTCCTGCTGGTGTAGTTGCTGCGCCTGGAGCACCTGGAGCACCTGGAGCACCTGGAGCACCTGGAGCACCTGGAGCACCTGGGGCACCTGGAGCCGGTGTGATGGCTGCGCCTGGAGCACCTGGAGCACCTGGAGCACCTGGTGTTGTTGCAGCGCCTGGTAAACCTCCAACTGGTGTGGTTTTTCCTCCTGGTACACCGGCAGCTGGCACTGTGGTAGTTGTCTGTCAAGAAAACAAAATAATATATCATAAATTGCTGTCACAATCAAACAATAGCTAAACTTTCGACCAATTATAGAAAGAATTTATAGCGACATGCACTTTTTATGGAAAATAATACATGACATTTAATGAGAAAAGATAAGTGCTCCTTAAACGGTAATCTTACATGGAGTGGATAAAATTATTTGGTCTGATGCTGTCATGTATTTGTGTCTATTCGAGAGGCGTTGAATTGCCTTTGTCCATCTGTGTCTTGTGATAACACAAGGCGACGATATTTAGTGGATCAGAGCTTCTAAATAACTGCACTGACTGTATAAAAACGCAAATATTGAACACATATACAAATATTTTCAAGAAAACACATCACAAAGCTTTTATTTCGGTTCCGATATTTATTGATGATTTAGATTTCCGGTACTTGTTAATCGGCTCATATTATAAGTACTTCAATCCCTACCAACTCACATGCTTTACTTTGAGGAGAGAAAAAGATCGATACGAGATCAAACAAATGTCTATTTTAGACATTCGCTGTTGGATAAGAACCGATCCACAAGAACCAATCCTTACTTTCTCATCTGTCGCAGTCACGTCACGTACGAGATGTCGCCCACGACTCAATAAAAAGCAAATAAGATTAATTCTATGGAGGCATCTTAAATATTTTTTGAATCGAAAACCATGGTTAAAACAGTGAATTTTTAATATGAAACATAATATCTTCAGTTATAATTTCAGTGTTTGATTTAAAAAAATATGAAACGAGATATCCTAGGAATTATAATAATTTTAAAACATTTTAAGAAAACTAAAATCAAATTGTTAATAACATGCATGTTAATCTAAAGGTTGTAATAGCATTTCTGTTCCAGAAATAGCAACATTTAAAATATGTATGGTTGCGAATTATCTCTGAAAATATATATCCATTATGTTTTTTCGGATGTTATTTCATATTAGGGATGTACAACTTTAAATAACGTCGCTATTTCAAATTACTTATTCTCTTTCAATAATCACGAAAATAAGAGAATTATTCGGTTTTCAGAAAATGTTAAGCATTTATTCGCTGATCAATAATTTAAATAATGTTTGGATCAGCTTGCCTGAAACATGATGGAATATTTTAAAGATATTTTTAGAAACACCGATTATTTGTGTAACATTATTCTGCTAGTATTTGGATTTAATTACAGTTCGAAAACGAATATTCATCGAAAGCGTTTGCAAAATATAAAAACTTGTTCAAATGTGCGAAGACATTGGAGATGTTGTACGGATCCAGAATAGAAATAATTTAGAGTTTCGTGTTTTTCACTGAATTCTGTAATAAAAGTGTACGTTATGCTAGCAGAAAATGATAATCAGAAAAATTAATCTATTTGCAGATTTATATAGTTTTAAAGTTATATTTCTTTGTTTTCTTTACAGTACCAGGTCATTTACATGACATAGATAAAAAAGTAATTATATGCCGTGAAAGACTTTCTAATGACATGCTTAGTAGAAAAATGAAAGTAGTCAAATATTTGTGGGAGGTGAAGGTATTAGAAGCGTATGTGAGATAATGTAACTTGTTACCTGAGTGGGTTTGAGCAACTCAACAACGTATTGTTTGACGTTCTTTGGGTTGACGAGTGTAATTACACCACCAGCCTTGATATCTTCTCCAACCTTAAGTGTTGCCACTCTATCGTCTGGAGTATTTGTAATCCATCCAGGACCAGTTGGTTTGACATCTCCGGGATTTCCTGATGGATTTGGTTCGAGTGTTATAGCATCATCTGGCAATACTGTATCATCTTCCATCCCTTCCACAAGTGGGCAAGTCACTAGAAAGAAAACAATCATAATCTGACGTTAAAATCATCCAAACCGAAGCAGATCTGGCAACTTGAATATACCCAACTCATTTGTAAATTCTTACTCGTCTTTCAAATAAAATAATCCGTATTTATAATGAAACATACTGAGTTGATATAACTATGTAAACAACGACAATTTCCGTTGGAAAATCTGCCAAATCACACGTCACTCGATAAGTTCAAACCCTGGCATATAGCTGGCGGCACTAATAAAAAACGTCCACATGATTTTTATAAAATATTATTGTGAAAATCGTACGTGCTAAAATCTGATCCGAATCGGATTATTAGTTTACCAGTAAAAGTAATCTAAGTAAAGCTACTGTTGCAAATTTTCAAAACAATGGAAAAACCTAAATTGTGTGTGGTTATAAAGCATTGCTTTCTCATAGATAAAAAACACGCTTCAAGCAAACGAATAACCGTATAAATTTTATTTAGGCTCTTGCCAGTCAGAAAGGATAGGTTTAACGGTGTTATGCTATCTTCAAGCGAGGACTTACAGACACAAATGATGTTAAAATCTCAGGTTGCATGAATTCTGTAGTTGTCACGGAGAAATAACAAAGTGACCTTTTGGTCAATCGTAAATTGAAGTTACTTTAAGTAGCAGTGTTTAATCTACCAGAAGTCAGTGTATTTATTATCTGGCATGGATATTTGTCAATACGAAAGCTGTATTCCAAGTTGGTTCCGCGTTTGCTCACAGCCGATCAACAACAACAGCGAGTCGACGATTCGGAGAATTATTTGAAACGGTTTCAACGCCAGGAAAAATAGTTTTGCATTAATATGTGACAACGGGTTACATATGTACCCACCGCTCAACTCGAGAGTCAAATAAGCAGCCAGCTAAATTGATAGACGCAGGTAAATGCTTTCAAAAGCTACAAATAATACAAACATCACGAGCAAAGTTTTTGCACCCGTATTTTGGGATTCGCAAAGTATTTTGTCTATTGATTACTTAGATAAAAGAAGAACCATCGATAGAAAACATGTTATCGTATTATTGGTTCGTTTGTATGAGGATATCGTCAAAACATAGCCACGAATGAAGAAGGACATGTTCTCTTCCACCAAGACAATGATCCGTGTGACAAGTCGATCGCAACGAAGACACAACTAAGGCAATTGCACTTCAAATGAAAATACTAGTGACAATGTTTTGCCCAAATTAAGAAGGCAAATCAGAATGTGTGGCGTGTTTTGATGTCAAAGACAAATGATGCCACAAAAAAGATAGAATTGTTAGAGGTGCCTTGGAATAAGTGTATCAGTCTGTAGGAAACTATGTTGATGAATTAAATCGAATTTTGCCGCAAAAGTTGATGATTTATTACATAGACCCGAGACTGATTGAGTGACGTTTCATACGCTTGTGTATTTTATATATGTTATGGAATTATATGCATTTAATTAAATGGAAATTCTACACGTAACGGCCAATGAAATACAGACATTAACTGTCTGATAAGCGTAATAAGAAACATGTAGAAGCCAAATAATTATTAAAATTTAGTACACATTTGAAACGAGAACGTACGAATTATATTTTACAACAAATAATAGTGATCAAATGAAAAGAGTAATTACATGGTGTGGTAGCTGTAGTTACAGGAGTAACGGGCGTTGTAACAGCTGGAGCAATTGTGGTCAATCCTGGAGGCACAGTTGTTGCTACAGCTACAAGAAGAAAACAAAAGAAAAATGTATCATTTGTGCATATCTGGTTGAAATCTAAACAATATGAATAAAATTATGTAAGACTGATTGTTATCTATTGATCCTCATGAAATCATATTTCTTGAGTTTTGTATGAAGATTGTCTATGTTCCATGAATTACTGATGATAAGTGAATATCGTCGAATATTAAACGTTCAAAATCAAGCTCAATAAGCGACTTTTATTTTGTACAGAAAACTATCACCAGTCAGGCTCACTGTCGAATGGCTGACTAGGGATGAGTGTCCTGAATTGTAAATCGAACCGTTTTGTTAGAATACGAAACATTGATTACAACTTACTTGTTGATTTGATACATATTTTAGTGGAGATTTTGACTTCTACGGGTTTTGTTGGATCTTCAGGAGTAATTGTAACTCTTATAACTGTGTTATCTGTACCAGGTGGAATGGTTACAGGCTTGTCTGGTGAGGATGTAATTTTAGTTGGTGTGGGTGGAAGAATTCCTGCTGGTGTAGTTGCTGCGCCTGGAGCACCTGGAGCACCTGGAGCACCTGGAGCACCTGGAGCACCTGGAGCACCTGGAGCACCTGGGGCACCTGGAGCCGGTGTGATGGCTGCGCCTGGAGCACCTGGAGCACCTGGAGCAACTGGAGCACCTGGTGTTGTTGCAGCGCCTGGTAAACCTCCAACTGGTGTGTTTTTTCCTCCTGGTACACCGGCAGCTGGCACTGTGGTAGTTGTCTGTCAAGAAAACAAAATAATATATCATAAATTGCTGTCACAATCAAACAATAGCTAAACTTTCGACCAATTATAGAAAGAATTTATAGCGACATGCACTTTTTATGGAAAATAATACATGACATTTAATGAGAAAAGATAAGTGCTCCTTAAACGGTAATCTTACATGGAGTGGATAAAATTATTTGGTCTGATGCTGTTATGTAGTTGTGTCTATTCGAGAGGCGTTGAATTGCCTTTGTCCATCTGTGTCTTGTGATAACACAAGGCGACGATATTTAGTGGATCAGAGCTTCTAAATAACTGCACTGACTGTATAAAAACGCAAATATTGAACACATATACAAATATTTTCAAGAAAACACATCACAAAGCTTTTATTTCGGTTCCGATATTTATTGATGATTTAGATTTCCGGTACTTGTTAATCGGCTCATATTATAAGTACTTCAACCCCTACCAACTCCCATGCTTTACTTTGAGGAGAGAAAAAGATCGATACGAGATCAAACAAATGTCTATTTTAGACATTCGCTGTTGGATAAGAACCGATCCACAAGAACCAATCCTTACTTTCTCATCTGTCGCAGTCACGTCACGTACGAGATGTCGCCCACGACTCAATAAAAAGCAAATAAGATTAATTCTATGGAGGCATCTTAAATATTTTTTGAATCGAAAACCATGGTTAAAACAGTGAATTTTTAATATGAAACATAATATCTTCAGTTATAATTTCAGTGTTTGATTTAAAAAAATATGAAACGAGATATTCCAGGAATTATAATAATTTTAAAACATTTTAAGAAAACTAAAATCAAATTGTTAATAACATGCATGTTAATCTAAAGGTTGTAATACCATATCTGTTCCAGAAATAGCAACATTTAAAATATGTATGGTTGCGAATTATCTCTGAAAATATATATCCATTATGTTTTTTCGGATGTTATTTCATATTAGGGATGTACAACTTTAAATAACGTAGCTATTTCAAATTACTTATTCTCTTTCAATAATCAGGAAAACAAGAGAATTAATCGGTTTTAAGAAAATGTTTAGCATTTATTCGCTGATCAATAATTTAAATAATGTTTGGATCAGCTTGCCTGAAACATGATGGAATATTTTAAAGATATTTTTAGAAACACCGATTATTTGTGTAACATTATTCTGCTAGTATTTGGATTTAATTACAGTTCGAAAACGAATATTCATCGAAAGCGTTTGCAAAATATAAAAACTTGTTCAAATGTGCGAAGACATTGGAGATGTTGTACGGATCCAGAATAGAAATAATTTAGAGTTTCGTGTTTTTCACTGAATTCTGTAATAAAAGTGTACGTTATGCTAGCAGAAAATAATAATCAGAAAAATTAATCTATTTGCAGATTTATATAGTTTTAAAGTTATATTTCTTTGTTTTCTTTACAGTACCAGGTCATTTACATGACATAGATAAAAAGGTAATTATATGCCGTGAAAGACTTTCTAATGACATGCTTAGTAGACAAAGGAAAGTAGTCAAATATTTGTGGGAGGTGAAGGTATTAGAAGCGTATGTGAGATAATATAACTTGTTACCTGAGTGGGTTTGAGCAACTCAACAACGTATTGTTTGACGTTCTTTGGGTTGACGAGTGTAATTACACCACCAGCCTTGATATCTTCTCCAACCTTAAGTGTTGCCACTCTATCGTCTGGAGTATTTGTAATCCATCCAGGACCAGTTGGTTTGACATCTCCGGGATTTCCTGATGGATTTGGTTCGAGTGTTATAGCATCATCTGGCAATACTGTATCATCTTCCATCCCTTCCACAAGTGGGCAAGTCACTAGAAAGCAAACAATTATAATCTGACGTTAAAATCATCCAAACCGAAGCAGATCTGGCAACTTGAATATACCCAACTCATTTGTAAATTCTTACTCGTCTTTCAAATAAAATAATCCGTATTTATAATAAAACATATTGAGTTGATATAACTATGTAAACAACGACAATTTCCGTTGGAAAATCTGCCAAATCACACGTCACTCGATAAGTTCAAACCCTGGCATATAGCTGGCGGCACTAATAAAAAACGTCCATATGATTTTTATGAAATATTATTGTGAAAATCGTACGTGCTAAAATCTGATCCGAATCGGATTATTAGTTTACCAGTAAAAGTAATCTAAGTAAAGCTACTGTTGCAAATTTTCAAAACAATGGAAAAACCTAAATTGTGTGTGGTTATAAAGCATTGCTTTCTGATAGATAAAAAAACACGCTTCAAGCAAACCAATAACCGTATAAATTTTATTTAGACTCTTGCCAGTCAGAAAGGATAGGTTTAACGGTGTTATGCTATCTTAAAGCGAGGACTTACAGACACAAATGATGTTAAAAACTCAGGTTGCATGAATTCTGTAGTTGTCCCGGAGAAATAACAAAGTGACCTTTTGGTCAATCGTAAATTGCAGTTACTTAAAGTAGCAGTGTTTAATCTACCAGAAGTCAGTGTATTTATTATCTGGCATGGATATTTGTCAATACGAAAGCTGTATTCCAAGTTGGTTCCGCGTTTGCTCACAGCCGATCAACAACAATAGCGAGTCGACGATTCGGAGAATTATTTGAAACGGTTTCAACGCCAGGAAAAATAGTTTTGCATTAATATGTGACAACGGGTTACATATGTACCCACCGCTCAACTCGAGAGTCAAATAAGCAGCCAGCTAAGTTGATAGACGCAAGTAAATGCTTTCAAAAGCTACAAATAATACAAACATCACGAGCAAAGTTTTGGCATGCGTATTTTGGGATTCGCAAAGTATTTTGTCTATTGATTACTTAGATAAAAGAAGAACCATCAATAGAAAACATGTTATCGTATTATTGGTTCGTTTGTATGAAGATATCGTCAAAACATAGCCACGAATGAAGAAGGACATGTTCTCTTCCACCAAGACAATGATCCGTGTGACAAGTCGATCGCAACGAAGACACAACTAAGGCAATTGCACTTCAAATGAAAATACTATTGACAATGTTTTGCCCAAATTAAAAAGGGAAATCAGAATGTGTGGCGTGTTTTGATGTCAAAGACAAATGATGCCACAAAAAAGATAGAATTGTTAGAGGTGCCTTGGAATAAGTGTATCAGTCTGTAGGAAACTATGTTGATGAATTAAATCGAATTTTGCCGCAAAAGTTGACCCGAGACTGATTGAGTGACGTTTCATACGCTTGTGTATTTTGTATATGTTATGGAATTATATGCATTTAATTAAATGGAAATTCTACACGTAACGGCCAATGAAATACAGACATTAACTGTCTGATAAGCGTAATAAGAAACATGTAGAAGCCAAATAATTATTAAAATTTAGTACACATTTGAAACGAGAACGTACGAAATATATTTTACAACAAATAATAGTGATCAAATTAAAAGAGTAATTACATGGTGTGGTAGCTGTAGTTACAGGAGTAACGGGCGTTGTAACAGCTGGAGCAATTGTGGTCAATCCTGGAGGCACAGTTGTTGCTACAGCTACAAGAAGAAAACAAAAGAAAAATGTATCATTTGTGCATATCTGGTTGAAATCTAAACAATATGAATAAAATGATGTAAGACTGATTGTTATCTATTGATACTCATGAAATCATATTTCTTGAGTTTTGTATGAAGATTGTCTATGTTCCATGAAATTACTGATGAAAAGTGAATATCGTCGAATATTAAACGTTCAAAATCATACTCAATAAGCGACTTTTATTTTGTACAGAAAACTATCACCAGTCAGGCTCACTGTCGAATGGCTGACTAGGGATGAGTGTCCTGAATTGTAAATCGAACCGTTTTGTTAGAATACGAAACATTGATTACAACTTACTTGTTGATTTGATACATATTTTAGTGGAGATTTTGACTTCTACGGGTTTTGTTGGATCTTCAGGAGTAATTGTAACTCTTATAACTGTGTTATCTGTACCAGGTGGAATGGTTACAGGCTTGTCTGGTGAGGATGTAATTTTAGTTGGTGTGGGTGGAAGAATTCCTGCTGGTGTAGTTGCTGCGCCTGGAGCACCTGGAGCACCTGGAGCACCTGGAGCACCTGGGGCACCTGGAGCACCTGGAGCACCTGGGGCACCTGGAGCCGGTGTGATGGCTGCGCCTGGAGCACCTGGAGCACCTGGAGCACCTGGTGTGGTTGCAGCGCCTGGTAAACCTCCAACTGGTGTGGTTTTTCCTCCTGGTACACCGGCAGCTGGCACTGTGGTAGTTGTCTGTCAAGAAAACAAAATAATATATCATAAATTGCTGTCACAATCAAACAATAGCTAAACTTTCGACCAATTATAGAAAGAATTTATAGCGACATGCACTTTTTATGGAAAACAATACATGACATTTAATGAGAAAAGATAAGTGCTCCTTAAACGATAATCTTACATGGAGTGGATAAAATTATTTGGTCTGATGCTGTTATGTATTTGTGTCTATTCGAGAGGCGTTGAATTGCCTTTGTCCATCTGTGTCTTGTGATAACACAAGGTGACGATATTTAGTGGATCAGAGCTTCTAAATAACTGCACTGACTGTATAAAAACGCAAATATTGAACACATATACAAATATTTTCAAGAAAACACATCACAAACCTTTTATTTCGGTTCCGATATTTATTGATGATTTAGATTTCCGGTACTTGTTAATCGGCTCATATTATAAGTACTTCAACCCCTACCAACTCCCATGCTTTACTTTGAGGAGAGAAAAAGATCGATACGAGATCAAACAAATGTCTATTTTAGACATTCGCTGTTGGATAAGAACCGATCCACAAGAATCAATCCTTACTTTCTCATCTGTCGCAGTCACGTCACGTACGAGATGTCGCCCACGACTCAATAAAAAGCAAATAAGATTAATTCTATGGAGGCATCTTAAATATTTTTTGAATCGAAACCATGGTTAAAACAGTGAATTTTTAATATGAAACATAATATCTTCAGTTATAATTTCAGTGTTTGATTTAAAAAAATATGAAACGAGATATCCCAGGAATTATAATAATTTTAAAACATTTTAAGAAAACTAAAATCAAATTGTTAATAACATGCATGTTAATCTAAAGGTTGTAATACCATATCTGTTCCAGAAATAGCAACATTTAAAATATGTATGGTTGCGAATTATCTCTGAAAATATATATCCATTATGTTTTTTCGGATGTTATTTCATATTAGGGATGTACAACTTTAAGAAACGTCGCTATTTCAAATTACTTATTCTCTTTCAATAATCACGAAAACAAGAGAATAAATCGGTTTTAAGAAAATGTTTAGCATTTATTCGCTGATCAATAATTTAAATAATGTTTGGATCAGCTTGCCTGAAACATGATGGAATATTTTAAAGATATTTTTAGAAACACCGATTATTTGTGTAACATTATTCTGCTAGTATTTGGATTTAATTACAGTTCGAAAACGAATATTCATCGAAAGCGTTTGCAAAATATAAAAACTTGTTCAAATGTGCGAAGACATTGGAGATGTTGTACGGATCCAGAATAGAAATAATTGAGAGTTTCGTGTTTTTCACTGAATTCTGTAATAAAAGCGTATGTTATGCTAACAGAAAATAATAATCAGAAAGATTAATCTATTTACAGATTTTTATAGTTTTAAAGTTATATTTCTTTGTTTTCTTTACAGTACCAGGTCATTTACATGACATAGATAAAAAAGTAATTATATGCCGTGAAAGACTTTCTAATGACATGCTTAGTAGAAAAATGAAAGTAGTCAAATATTTGTGGGATGTGAAGGTATTAGAAGCGTATGTGAGATAATGTAACTTGTTACCTGAGTGGGTTTGAGCAACTCAACAACGTATTGTTTGACGTTCTTTGGGTTGACGAGTGTAATTACACCACCAGCCTTGATATCTTCTCCAACCTTAAGTGTTGCCACTCTATCGTCTGGAGTATTTGTAATCCATCCAGGACCAGTTGGTTTGACATCTCCGGGATTTCCTGATGGATTTGGTTCGAGTGTTATAGCATCATCTGGCAATACTGTATCATCTTCCATCCCTTCCACAAGTGGGCAAGTCACTAGAAAGAAAACAATCATAATCTGACGTTAAATCATCCAAACCAAAGCAGATCTGGCAACTTGAATATACCCAACTCATTTGTAAATTCTTACTCGTCTTTCAAATAAAATAATCCGTATTTATAATAAAACATATTGAGTTGATATAACTATGTAAACAACGACAATTTCCGTTGGAAAATCTGCCAAATCACACGTCACTCGATAAGTTCAAACCCTGGCATATAGCTGGCGGCACTAATAAAAAACGTCGATATGATTTTTATAAAATATTATTGTGAAAATCGTACGTGCTAAAATCTGATCCGAATCGGATTATTAGTTTACCAGTAAAAGTAATCTAAGTAAAGCTACTGTTGCAAATTTTCAAAACAATGGAAAAACCTAAATTGTGTGTGGTTATAAAGCATTGCTTTCTGATAGATAAAAAAACACGCTTCAAGCAAACCAATAACCGTATCAATTTTATTTAGACTCTTGCCAGTCAGAAAGGATAGGTTTAACGGTGTTATGCTATCTTAAATCGAGGACTTACATACACAAATGATGTTAAAATCTCAGGTTGCATGAATTCTGTAGTTGTCCCGGAGAAATAACAAAGTGATCTTTTGGTCAATCGTAAATTGCAGTTACTTAAAGTAGCAGTGTTTAATTTACCAGAAGTCAGTGTATTTATTATCTGGCATGGATATTTGTCAATACGAAAGCTGTATTCCAAGTTGGTTCCGCGTTTGCTCACAGCCGATCAACAACAACAGCGAGTAAACGATTCGGAGAATTATTTGAAACGGTTTCAACGCCAGGAAAAATAGTTTTGCATTAATATGTGACAACGGGTTACATATGTACCCACCGCTCAACTCGAGAGTCAAATAAGCAGCCAGCTAAGTTGATAGACGGAGGTAAATGCTTTCAAAAGCTACAAATAATACAAACATCACGAGCAAAGTTTTGGCACCCGTATTTTGGGATTCGCAAAGTATTTTGTCTATTGATTACTTAGATAAAAGAAGAACCATCAATAGAAAACATGTTATCGTATTATTGGTTCGTTTGTATGAAGATATCGTCAAAACATAGCCACGAATGAAGAAGGACATGTTCTCTTCCACCAAGACAATGATCCGTGTGACAAGTCGATCGCAACGAAGACACAACTAAGGCAATTGCACTTCAAATGAAAATACTAGTGACAATGTTTTGCCCAAATTAAGAAGGCAAATCAGAATGTGTGGCGTGTTTTGATGTCAAAGACAAATGATGCCACAAAAAAGATAGAATTGTTAGAGGTGCCTTGGAATAAGTGTATCAGTCTGTAGGAAACTATGTTAATGAATTAAATCGAATTTTGCTGCAAAGGTTGATGATTTATTACATAGACCCGAGACTGATTGAGTGACGTTTCATACGCTTGTGTATTTTATATATGTTATGGAATTATATGCATTTAATTAAATGGAAATTCTACACGTCACGGCCAATGAAATACAGACATTAACTGTCTGATAAGCGTAATAAGAAACATGTAGAAGCCAAATAATTATTAAAATTTAGTACACATTTGAAACGAGAACGTACGAATTATATTTTACAACAAATAATAGTGATCAAATAAAAAGAGTAATTACATGGTGTGGTAGCTGTAGTTACAGGAGTAACGGGCGTTGTAACAGCTGGAGCAATTGTGGTCAATCCTGGAGGCACAGTTGTTGCTACAGCTACAAGAAGAAAACAAAAGAAAAATGTATCATTTGTGCATATCTGGTTGAAATCTAAACAATATGAATAAAATGATGTAAGACTGATTGTTATCTATTGATCCTCATGAAATCATATTTCTTGAGTTTTGTATGAAGATTGTCTATGTTCCATGAATTACTGATGATAAGTGAATATCGTCGAATATTAAACGTTCAAAATCAAGCTCAATAAGCGACTTTTATTTTGTACAGAAAACTATCACCAGTCAGGCTCACTGTCGAATGGCTGACTAGGGATGAGTGTCCTGAATTGTAAATCGAACCGTTTTATTAGAATACGAAACATTGATTACAACTTACTTGTTGATTTGATACATATTTTAGTGGAGATTTTGACTTCTACGGGTTTTGTTGGATCTTCAGGAGTAATTGTAACTCTTATAACTGTGTTATCTGTACCAGGTGGAATGGTTACAGGCTTGTCTGGTGAGGATGTAATTTTAGTTGGTGTGGGTGGAAGAATTCCTGCTGGTGTAGTTGCTGCGCCTGGAGCACCTGGAGCACCTGGAGCAGCTGGAGCACCTGGAGCACCTGGAGCACCTGGAGCACCTGGGGCACCTGGAGCCGGTGTGATGGCTGCGCCTGGAGCACCTGGAGCACCTGGAGCACCTGGTGTTGTTGCAGCGCCTGGTAAACCTCCAACTGGTGTGGTTTTTCCTCCTGGTACACCGGCAGCTGGCACTGTGGTAGTTGTCTGTCAAGAAAACAAAATAATATATCATAAATTGCTGTCACAATCAAACAATAGCTAAACTTTCGACCAATTATAGAAAGAATTTATAGCGACATGCACTTTTTATGGAAAATAATAAATGACATTGAATGAGAAAAGATAAGTGCTCCTTAAACGGTAATCTTACATGGAGTGGATAAAATTATTTGGTCTGATGCTGTTATGTAGTTGTGTCTATTCGAGAGGCGTTGAATTGCCTTTGTCCATCTGTGTCTTGTGATAACACAAGGCGACGATATTTAGTGGATCAGAGCTTCTAAATAACTGCACTGACTGTATAAAAACGCAAATATTGAACACATATACAAATATTTTCAAGAAAACACATCACAAAGCTTTTATTTCGGTTCCGATATTTATTGATGATTTAGATTTCCGGTACTTGTTAATCGGCTCATATTATGAGTACTTCAACCCCTACCAACTCACATGCTTTACTTTGAGGAGAGAAAAAGATCGATACGAGATCAAACAAATGTCTATTTTAGACATTCGCTGTTGGATAAGAACCGATCCACAAGAATCAATCCTTACTTTCTCATCTGTCGCAGTCACGTCACGTACGAGATGTCGCCCACGACTCAATAAAAAGCAAATAAGATTAATTCTATGGAGGCATCTTAAATATTTTTTGAATCGAAAACCATGGTTAAAACAGTGAATTTTTAATATGAAACATAATATCTTCAGTTATTATTTTAGTGTTTGATTTAAAAAAATATGAAACGAGATATTCCAGGAATTATAATAATTTTAAAACATTTTAATAAAACTAAAATCAAATTGTTAATAACATGCATGTGAATCTAAAGGTTGTAATACCATATCTGTTCCAGAAAAAGCAACATTTAAAATATGTATGGTTGCGAATTATCTCTGAAAATATATATCCATTATGTTTTTTCGGATGTTATTTCATATTAGGGATGTACAACTTTAAGAAACGTCGCTATTTCAAATTACTTATTCTCTTTCAATAATCACGAAAACAAGAGAATTAATCGGTTTTAAGAAAATGTTTAGCATTTATTCGCTGATCAATAATTTAAATAATGTTTGGATCAGCTTGCCTGAAACATGATGGAATATTTTAAAGATATTTTTAGAAACACCGATTATTTGTGTAACATTATTCTGCTAGTATTTGGATTTAATTACAGTTCGAAAACGAATATTCATCGAAAGCGTTTGCAAAATATAAAAACTTGTTCAAATGTGCGAAGACATTGGAGATGTTGTACGGATCCAGAATAGAAATAATTTAGAGTTTCGTGTTTTTCACTGAATTCTGTAATAAAAGTGTACGTTATGCTAGCAGAAAATAATAATCAGAAAAATTAATCTATTTGCAGATTTATATAGTTTTAAAGTTATATTTCTTTGTTTTCTTTACAGTACCAGGTCATTTACATGACATAGATAAAAAAGTAATTATATGCCGTGAAAGACTTTCTAATGACATGCTTAGTAGAAAAATGAAAGTAGTCAAATATTTGTGGGAGGTGAAGGTATTAGAAGCGTATGTGAGATAATGTAACTTGTTACCTGAGTGGGTTTGAGCAACTCAACAACGTATTGTTTGACGTTCTTTGGGTTGACGAGTGTAATTACACCACCAGCCTTGATATCTTCTCCAACCTTAAGTGTTGCCACTCTATCGTCTGGAGTATTTGTAATCCATCCAGGACCAGTTGGTTTGACATCTCCGGGATTTCCTGATGGATTTGGTTCGAGTGTTATAGCATCATCTGGCAATACTGTATCATCTTCCATCCCTTCCACAAGTGGGCAAGTCACTAGAAAGAAAACAATCATAATCTGACGTTAAATCATCCAAACCAAAGCAGATCTGGCAACTTGAATATACCCAACTCATTTGTAAATTCTTACTCGTCTTTCAAATAAAATAATCCGTATTTATAATAAAACATACTGAGTTGATATAACTATGTAAACAACGACAATTTCCGTTGGAAAATCTGCCAAATCACACGTCACTCGATAAGTTCAAACCCTGGCATATAGCTGGCGGCACTAATAAAAAACGTCGATATGATTTTTATAAAATATTATTGTGAAAATCGTACGTGCTAAAATCTGATCCGAATCGGATTATTAGTTTACCAGTAAAAGTAATCTAAGTAAAGCTACTGTTGCAAATTTTCAAAACAATGGAAAAACCTAAATTGTGTGTGGTTATAAAGCATTGCTTTCTGATAGATAAAAAAACACGCTTCAAGCAAACCAATAACCGTATCAATTTTATTTAGACTCTTGCCAGTCAGAAAGGATAGGTTTAACGGTGTTATGCTATCTTAAATCGAGGACTTACATACACAAATGATGTTAAAATCTCAGGTTGCATGAATTCTGTAGTTGTCCCGGAGAAATAACAAAGTGATCTTTTGGTCAATCGTAAATTGCAGTTACTTAAAGTAGCAGTGTTTAATTTACCAGAAGTCAGTGTATTTATTATCTGGCATGGATATTTGTCAATACGAAAGCTGTATTCCAAGTTGGTTCCGCGTTTGCTCACAGCCGATCAACAACAACAGCGAGTAAACGATTCGGAGAATTATTTGAAACGGTTTCAACGCCAGGAAAAATAGTTTTGCATTAATATGTGACAACGGGTTACATATGTACCCACCGCTCAACTCGAGAGTCAAATAAGCAGCCAGCTAAGTTGATAGACGGAGGTAAATGCTTTCAAAAGCTACAAATAATACAAACATCACGAGCAAAGTTTTGGCACCCGTATTTTGGGATTCGCAAAGTATTTTGTCTATTGATTACTTAGATAAAAGAAGAACCATCAATAGAAAACATGTTATCGTATTATTGGTTCGTTTGTATGAAGATATCGTCAAAACATAGCCACGAATGAAGAAGGACATGTTCTCTTCCACCAAGACAATGATCCGTGTGACAAGTCGATCGCAACGAAGACACAACTAAGGCAATTGCACTTCAAATGAAAATACTAGTGACAATGTTTTGCCCAAATTAAGAAGGCAAATCAGAATGTGTGGCGTGTTTTGATGTCAAAGACAAATGATGCCACAAAAAAGATAGAATTGTTAGAGGTGCCTTGGAATAAGTGTATCAGTCTGTAGGAAACTATGTTAATGAATTAAATCGAATTTTGCTGCAAAGGTTGATGATTTATTACATAGACCCGAGACTGATTGAGTGACGTTTCATACGCTTGTGTATTTTATATATGTTATGGAATTATATGCATTTAATTAAATGGAAATTCTACACGTCACGGCCAATGAAATACAGACATTAACTGTCTGATAAGCGTAATAAGAAACATGTAGAAGCCAAATAATTATTAAAATTTAGTACACATTTGAAACGAGAACGTACGAATTATATTTTACAACAAATAATAGTGATCAAATAAAAAGAGTAATTACATGGTGTGGTAGCTGTAGTTACAGGAGTAACGGGCGTTGTAACAGCTGGAGCAATTGTGGTCAATCCTGGAGGCACAGTTGTTGCTACAGCTACAAGAAGAAAACAAAAGAAAAATGTATCATTTGTGCATATCTGGTTGAAATCTAAACAATATGAATAAAATGATGTAAGACTGATTGTTATCTATTGATCCTCATGAAATCATATTTCTTGAGTTTTGTATGAAGATTGTCTATGTTCCATGAATTACTGATGATAAGTGAATATCGTCGAATATTAAACGTTCAAAATCAAGCTCAATAAGCGACTTTTATTTTGTACAGAAAACTATCACCAGTCAGGCTCACTGTCGAATGGCTGACTAGGGATGAGTGTCCTGAATTGTAAATCGAACCGTTTTATTAGAATACGAAACATTGATTACAACTTACTTGTTGATTTGATACATATTTTAGTGGAGATTTTGACTTCTACGGGTTTTGTTGGATCTTCAGGAGTAATTGTAACTCTTATAACTGTGTTATCTGTACCAGGTGGAATGGTTACAGGCTTGTCTGGTGAGGATGTAATTTTAGTTGGTGTGGGTGGAAGAATTCCTGCTGGTGTAGTTGCTGCGCCTGGAGCACCTGGAGCACCTGGAGCAGCTGGAGCACCTGGAGCACCTGGAGCACCTGGAGCACCTGGGGCACCTGGAGCCGGTGTGATGGCTGCGCCTGGAGCACCTGGAGCACCTGGAGCACCTGGTGTTGTTGCAGCGCCTGGTAAACCTCCAACTGGTGTGGTTTTTCCTCCTGGTACACCGGCAGCTGGCACTGTGGTAGTTGTCTGTCAAGAAAACAAAATAATATATCATAAATTGCTGTCACAATCAAACAATAGCTAAACTTTCGACCAATTATAGAAAGAATTTATAGCGACATGCACTTTTTATGGAAAATAATAAATGACATTGAATGAGAAAAGATAAGTGCTCCTTAAACGGTAATCTTACATGGAGTGGATAAAATTATTTGGTCTGATGCTGTTATGTAGTTGTGTCTATTCGAGAGGCGTTGAATTGCCTTTGTCCATCTGTGTCTTGTGATAACACAAGGCGACGATATTTAGTGGATCAGAGCTTCTAAATAACTGCACTGACTGTATAAAAACGCAAATATTGAACACATATACAAATATTTTCAAGAAAACACATCACAAAGCTTTTATTTCGGTTCCGATATTTATTGATGATTTAGATTTCCGGTACTTGTTAATCGGCTCATATTATGAGTACTTCAACCCCTACCAACTCACATGCTTTACTTTGAGGAGAGAAAAAGATCGATACGAGATCAAACAAATGTCTATTTTAGACATTCGCTGTTGGATAAGAACCGATCCACAAGAATCAATCCTTACTTTCTCATCTGTCGCAGTCACGTCACGTACGAGATGTCGCCCACGACTCAATAAAAAGCAAATAAGATTAATTCTATGGAGGCATCTTAAATATTTTTTGAATCGAAAACCATGGTTAAAACAGTGAATTTTTAATATGAAACATAATATCTTCAGTTATTATTTTAGTGTTTGATTTAAAAAAATATGAAACGAGATATTCCAGGAATTATAATAATTTTAAAACATTTTAATAAAACTAAAATCAAATTGTTAATAACATGCATGTGAATCTAAAGGTTGTAATACCATATCTGTTCCAGAAAAAGCAACATTTAAAATATGTATGGTTGCGAATTATCTCTGAAAATATATATCCATTATGTTTTTTCGGATGTTATTTCATATTAGGGATGTACAACTTTTAATCACGTAGCTATTTCAAATTACTTATTCTCTTTCAATAATCACGAAAACAAGAGAATTAATCGGTTTTAAGAAAATGTTTAGCATTTATTCGCTGATCAATAATTTAAATAATGTTTGGATCAGCTTGCCTGAAACATGATGGAATATTTTAAAGATATTTTTAGAAACACCGATTATTTGTGTAACATTATTCTGCTAGTATTTGGATTTAATTACAGTTCGAAAACGAATATTCATCGAAAGCGTTTGCAAAATATAAAAACTTGTTCAAATGTGCGAAGACATTGGAGATGTTGTACGGATCCAGAATAGAAATAATTTAGAGTTTCGTGTTTTTCACTGAATTCTGTAATAAAAGTGTACGTTATGCTAGCAGAAAATAATAATCAGAAAAATTAATCTATTTGCAGATTTATATAGTTTTAAAGTTATATTTCTTTGTTTTCTTTACAGTACCAGGTCATTTACATGACATAGATAAAAAAGTAATTATATGCCGTGAAAGACTTTCTAATGACATGCTTAGTAGAAAAATGAAAGTAGTCAAATATTTGTGGGAGGTGAAGGTATTAGAAGCGTATGTGAGATAATGTAACTTGTTACCTGAGTGGGTTTGAGCAACTCAACAACGTATTGTTTGACGTTCTTTGGGTTGACGAGTGTAATTACACCACCAGCCTTGATATCTTCTCCAACCTTAAGTGTTGCCACTCTATCGTCTGGAGTATTTGTAATCCATCCAGGACCAGTTGGTTTGACATCTCCGGGATTTCCTGATGGATTTGGTTCGAGTGTTATAGCATCATCTGGCAATACTGTATCATCTTCCATCCCTTCCACAAGTGGGCAAGTCACTAGAAAGAAAACAATCATAATCTGACGTTAAAATCATCCAAACCGAAGCAGATCTGGAAACTTGAATATACCCAACTCATTTGTAAATTCTTACTCGTCTTTCAAATAAAATAATCCGTATTTATAATAAAACATACTGAGTTGATATAACTATGTAAACAACGACAATTTCCGTTGGAAAATCTGCCAAATCACACGTCACTCGATAAGTTCAAACCCTGGCATATAGCTGGCGGCACTAATAAAAAACGTCGATATGATTTTTATAAAATATTATTGTGAAAATCGTACGTGCTAAAATCTGATCCGAATCGGATTATTAGTTTACCAGTAAAAGTAATCTAAGTAAAGCTACTGTTGCAAATTTTCAAAACAATGGAAAAACCTAAATTGTGTGTGGTTATAAAGCATTGCTTTCTGATAGATAAAAAAAACACGCTTCAAGCAAACCAATAACCGTATCAATTTTATTTAGACTCTTGCCAGTCAGAAAGGATAGGTTTAACGGTGTTATGCTATCTTCAAGCGAGGACTTACAGACACAAATGATGTTAAAATCTCAGGTTGCATGAATTCTGTAGTTGTCCCGGAGAAATAACAAAGTGACCTTTTGGTCAATCGTAAATTGCAGTTACTTAAAGTAGCAGTGTTTAATCTACCAGAAGTCAGTGTATTTATTATCTGGCATGGATATTTGTCAATACGAAAGCTGTATTCCAAGTTGGTTCCGCGTTTGCTCACAGCCGATCAACAACAACAGCGAGTCGACGATTCGGAGAATTATTTGAAACGGTTTCAACGCCAGGAAAAATAGTTTTGCATTAATATGTGACAACGGGTTACATATGTACCCACTGCTCAACTCGAGAGTCAAATAAGCAGCCAGCTAAGTTGATAGACGCAGGTAAATGCTTTCAAAAGCTACAAATAATACAAACATCACGAGCAAAGTTTTGGCACCCGTATTTTGGGATTCGCAAAGTATTTTGTCTATTGATTACTTAGATAAAAGAAGAACCATCAATAGAAAACATGTTATCGTATTATTGGTTCGTTTGTATGAAGATATCGTCAAAACATAGCCACGAATGAAGAAGGACATGTTCTCTTCCACCAAGACAATGATCCGTGTGACAAGTCGATCGCAACGAAGACACAACTAAGGCAATTGCACTTCAAATGAAAATACTAGTGACAATGTTTTGCCCAAATTAAGAAGGCAAATCAGAATGTGTGGCATGTTTTGATGTCAAAGACAAATGATGCCACAAAAAAGATAGAATTGTTAGAGGTGCCTTGGAATAAGTGTATCAGTCTGTAGGAAACTATGTTGATGAATTAAATCGAATTTTGCCGCAAAAGTTGACCCGAGACTGATTGAGTGACGTTTCATACGCTTGTGTATTTTATATATGTTATGGAATTATATGCATTTAATTAAATGGAAATTCTACACGTAACGGCCAATGAAATACAGACATTAACTGTCTGATAAGCGTAATAAGAAACATGTAGAAGCCAAATAATTATTAAAATTTAGTACACATTTGAAACGAGAACGTACGAAATATATTTTACAACAAATAATAGTGATCAAATGAAAAGAGTAATTACATGGTGTGGTAGCTGTAGTTACAGGAGTAACGGGCGTTGTAACAGCTGGAGCAATTGTGGTCAATCCTGGAGGCACAGTTGTTGCTACAGCTACAAGAAGAAAACAAAAGAAAATGTATCATTTGTGCATATCTGGTTGAAATCTAAACAATATGAATAAAATGATGTAAGACTGATTGTTATCTATTGATCCTCCTGAAATCATATTTCTTGAGTTTTGTATGAAGATTGTCTATGTTCCATGAATTACTGATGATAAGTGAATATCGTCGAATATTAAACGTTCAAAATCAAGCTCAATAAGCGACTTTTATTTTGTACAGAAAACTATCACCAGTCAGGCTCACTGTCGAATGGCTGACTAGGGATGAGTGTCCTGAATTGTAAATCGAACCGTTTTGTTAGAATACGAAACATTGATTACAACTTACTTGTTGATTTGATACATATTTTAGTGGAGATTTTGACTTCTACGGGTTTTGTTGGATCTTCAGGAGTAATTGTAACTCTTATAACTGTGTTATCTGTACCAGGTGGAATGGTTACAGGCTTGTCTGGTGAGGATGTAATTTTAGTTGGTGTGGGTGGAAGAATTCCTGCTGGTGTAGTTGCTGCGCCTGGAGCACCTGGAGCACCTGGAGCACCTGGGGCACCTGGAGCCGGTGTGATGGCTGCGCCTGGAGCACCTGGAGCACCTGGAGCACCTGGAGCACCTGGAGCACCTGGTGTTGTTGCAGCGCCTGGTAAACCTCCAACTGGTGTGGTTATTCCTCCTGGTACACCGGCAGCTGGCACTGTGGTAGTTGTCTGTCAAGAAAACAAAATAATATATCATAAATTGCTGTCACAATCAAACAATAGCTAAACTTTCGACCAATTATAGAAAGAATTTATAGCGACATGCACTTTTCATGGAAAATAATAAATGACATTTAATGAGAAAAGATAAGTGCTCCTTAAACGGTAATCTTACATGGAGTGGATAAAATTATTTGGTCTGATGCTGTTATGTATTTGTGTCTATTCGAGAGGCGTTGAATTGCCTTTGTCCATCTGTGTCTTGTGATAACACAAGGCGACGATATTTAGTGGATCAGAGCTTCTAAATAACTGCACTGACTGTATAAAAACGCAAATATTGAACACATATACAAATATTTTCAAGAAAACACATCACAAAGCTTTTATTTCGGTTCCGATATTTATTGATGATTTAGATTTCCGGTACTTGTTAATCGGCTCATATTATAAGTACTTCAACCCCTACCAACTCCCATGCTTTACTTTGAGGAGAGAAAAAGATCGATACGAGATCAAACAAATGTCTATTTTAGACATTCGCTGTTGGATAAGAACCGATCCACAAGAATCAATCCTTACTTTCTCATCTGTCGCAGTCACGTCACGTACGAGATGTCGCCCACGACTCAATAAAAAGCAAATAAGATTAATTCTATGGAGGCATATTAAATATTTTTTGAATCGAAAACCATGGTTAAAACAGTGAATTTTTAATATGAAACATAATATCTTCAGTTATTATTTTAGTGTTTGATTAAAAAAAATATGAAACGAGATATTCCAGGAATTATAATAATTTTAAAACATTTTAAGAAAACTAAAATCAAATTGTTAATAACATGCATGTTAATCTAAAGGTTGTAATACCATATCTGTTCCAGAAAAAGCAACATTTAAAATATGTATGGTTGCGAATTATCTCTGAAAATATATATCCATTATGTTTTTTCGGATGTTATTTCATATTAGGGATGTACAACTTTTAATCACGTAGCTATTTCAAATTACTTATTCTCTTTCAATAATCACGAAAACAAGAGAATTAATCGGTTTTAAGAAAATGTTTAGCATTTATTCGCTGATCAATAATTTAAATAATGTTTGGATCAGCTTGCCTGAAACATGATGGAATATTTTAAAGATATTTTTAGAAACACCGATTATTTGTGTAACATTATTCTGCTAGTATTTGGATTTAATTACAGTTCGAAAACGAATATTCATCGAAAGCGTTTGCAAAATATAAAAACTTGTTCAAATGTGCGAAGACATTGGAGATGTTGTACGGATCCAGAATAGAAATAATTTAGAGTTTCGTGTTTTTCACTGAATTCTGTAATAAAAGTGTACGTTATGCTAGCAGAAAATAATAATCAGAAAAATTAATCTATTTGCAGATTTATATAGTTTTAAAGTTATATTTCTTTGTTTTCTTTACAGTACCAGGTCATTTACATGACATAGATAAAAAAGTAATTATATGCCGTGAAAGACTTTCTAATGACATGCTTAGTAGAAAAATGAAAGTAGTCAAATATTTGTGGGAGGTGAAGGTATTAGAAGCGTATGTGAGATAATGTAACTTGTTACCTGAGTGGGTTTGAGCAACTCAACAACGTATTGTTTGACGTTCTTTGGGTTGACGAGTGTAATTACACCACCAGCCTTGATATCTTCTCCAACCTTAAGTGTTGCCACTCTATCGTCTGGAGTATTTGTAATCCATCCAGGACCAGTTGGTTTGACATCTCCGGGATTTCCTGATGGATTTGGTTCGAGTGTTATAGCATCATCTGGCAATACTGTATCATCTTCCATCCCTTCCACAAGTGGGCAAGTCACTAGAAAGAAAACAATCATAATCTGACGTTAAAATCATCCAAACCGAAGCAGATCTGGAAACTTGAATATACCCAACTCATTTGTAAATTCTTACTCGTCTTTCAAATAAAATAATCCGTATTTATAATAAAACATACTGAGTTGATATAACTATGTAAACAACGACAATTTCCGTTGGAAAATCTGCCAAATCACACGTCACTCGATAAGTTCAAACCCTGGCATATAGCTGGCGGCACTAATAAAAAACGTCGATATGATTTTTATAAAATATTATTGTGAAAATCGTACGTGCTAAAATCTGATCCGAATCGGATTATTAGTTTACCAGTAAAAGTAATCTAAGTAAAGCTACTGTTGCAAATTTTCAAAACAATGGAAAAACCTAAATTGTGTGTGGTTATAAAGCATTGCTTTCTGATAGATAAAAAAAACACGCTTCAAGCAAACCAATAACCGTATCAATTTTATTTAGACTCTTGCCAGTCAGAAAGGATAGGTTTAACGGTGTTATGCTATCTTCAAGCGAGGACTTACAGACACAAATGATGTTAAAATCTCAGGTTGCATGAATTCTGTAGTTGTCCCGGAGAAATAACAAAGTGACCTTTTGGTCAATCGTAAATTGCAGTTACTTAAAGTAGCAGTGTTTAATCTACCAGAAGTCAGTGTATTTATTATCTGGCATGGATATTTGTCAATACGAAAGCTGTATTCCAAGTTGGTTCCGCGTTTGCTCACAGCCGATCAACAACAACAGCGAGTCGACGATTCGGAGAATTATTTGAAACGGTTTCAACGCCAGGAAAAATAGTTTTGCATTAATATGTGACAACGGGTTACATATGTACCCACTGCTCAACTCGAGAGTCAAATAAGCAGCCAGCTAAGTTGATAGACGCAGGTAAATGCTTTCAAAAGCTACAAATAATACAAACATCACGAGCAAAGTTTTGGCACCCGTATTTTGGGATTCGCAAAGTATTTTGTCTATTGATTACTTAGATAAAAGAAGAACCATCAATAGAAAACATGTTATCGTATTATTGGTTCGTTTGTATGAAGATATCGTCAAAACATAGCCACGAATGAAGAAGGACATGTTCTCTTCCACCAAGACAATGATCCGTGTGACAAGTCGATCGCAACGAAGACACAACTAAGGCAATTGCACTTCAAATGAAAATACTAGTGACAATGTTTTGCCCAAATTAAGAAGGCAAATCAGAATGTGTGGCATGTTTTGATGTCAAAGACAAATGATGCCACAAAAAAGATAGAATTGTTAGAGGTGCCTTGGAATAAGTGTATCAGTCTGTAGGAAACTATGTTGATGAATTAAATCGAATTTTGCCGCAAAAGTTGACCCGAGACTGATTGAGTGACGTTTCATACGCTTGTGTATTTTATATATGTTATGGAATTATATGCATTTAATTAAATGGAAATTCTACACGTAACGGCCAATGAAATACAGACATTAACTGTCTGATAAGCGTAATAAGAAACATGTAGAAGCCAAATAATTATTAAAATTTAGTACACATTTGAAACGAGAACGTACGAAATATATTTTACAACAAATAATAGTGATCAAATGAAAAGAGTAATTACATGGTGTGGTAGCTGTAGTTACAGGAGTAACGGGCGTTGTAACAGCTGGAGCAATTGTGGTCAATCCTGGAGGCACAGTTGTTGCTACAGCTACAAGAAGAAAACAAAAGAAAATGTATCATTTGTGCATATCTGGTTGAAATCTAAACAATATGAATAAAATGATGTAAGACTGATTGTTATCTATTGATCCTCCTGAAATCATATTTCTTGAGTTTTGTATGAAGATTGTCTATGTTCCATGAATTACTGATGATAAGTGAATATCGTCGAATATTAAACGTTCAAAATCAAGCTCAATAAGCGACTTTTATTTTGTACAGAAAACTATCACCAGTCAGGCTCACTGTCGAATGGCTGACTAGGGATGAGTGTCCTGAATTGTAAATCGAACCGTTTTGTTAGAATACGAAACATTGATTACAACTTACTTGTTGATTTGATACATATTTTAGTGGAGATTTTGACTTCTACGGGTTTTGTTGGATCTTCAGGAGTAATTGTAACTCTTATAACTGTGTTATCTGTACCAGGTGGAATGGTTACAGGCTTGTCTGGTGAGGATGTAATTTTAGTTGGTGTGGGTGGAAGAATTCCTGCTGGTGTAGTTGCTGCGCCTGGAGCACCTGGAGCACCTGGAGCACCTGGAGCACCTGGGGCACCTGGAGCCGGTGTGATGGCTGCGCCTGGAGCACCTGGAGCACCTGGAGCACCTGGAGCACCTGGAGCACCTGGTGTTGTTGCAGCGCCTGGTAAACCTCCAACTGGTGTGGTTATTCCTCCTGGTACACCGGCAGCTGGCACTGTGGTAGTTGTCTGTCAAGAAAACAAAATAATATATCATAAATTGCTGTCACAATCAAACAATAGCTAAACTTTCGACCAATTATAGAAAGAATTTATAGCGACATGCACTTTTCATGGAAAATAATAAATGACATTTAATGAGAAAAGATAAGTGCTCCTTAAACGGTAATCTTACATGGAGTGGATAAAATTATTTGGTCTGATGCTGTTATGTATTTGTGTCTATTCGAGAGGCGTTGAATTGCCTTTGTCCATCTGTGTCTTGTGATAACACAAGGCGACGATATTTAGTGGATCAGAGCTTCTAAATAACTGCACTGACTGTATAAAAACGCAAATATTGAACACATATACAAATATTTTCAAGAAAACACATCACAAAGCTTTTATTTCGGTTCCGATATTTATTGATGATTTAGATTTCCGGTACTTGTTAATCGGCTCATATTATAAGTACTTCAACCCCTACCAACTCCCATGCTTTACTTTGAGGAGAGAAAAAGATCGATACGAGATCAAACAAATGTCTATTTTAGACATTCGCTGTTGGATAAGAACCGATCCAAAAGAACCAATCCTTACTTTCTAATCTGTCGCAGTCACGTCACGTACGAGATGTCGCCCACGACTCAATAAAAAGCAAATAAGATTAATTCTATGGAGGCATATTAAATATTTTTTGAATCGAAAACCATGGTTAAAACAGTGAATTTTTAATATGAAACATAATATCTTCAGTTATAATTTCAGTGTTTGATTTTAAAAAATATGAAACGAGATATCCTAGGAATTATAATAATTTTAAAACATTTTAAGAAAACTAAAATCAAATTGTTAATAACATGCATGTTAATCTAAAGGTTGTAATACCATATCTGTTCCAGAAATAGAAACATTTAAAATATGTATGGTTGCGAATTATCTCTGAAAATATATATCCATTATGTTTTTTCGGATGTTATTTCATATTAGGGATGTACAACTTTTAATAACGTAGCTATTTCAAATTACTTATTCTCTTTCAATAATCACGAAAACAAGAGAATTAATCGGTTTTAAGAAAATGTTTAGCATTTATTCGCTGATCAATAATTTAAATAATGTTTGGATCAGCTTGCCTGAAACATGATGGAATATTTTAAAGATATTTTTAGAAACACCGATTTTTTGTGTAACATTATTCTGCTAGTATTTGGATTTAATTACAGTTCGAAAACGAATATTCATCGAAAGCGTTTGCAAAATATAAAAACTTGTTCAAATGTGCGAAGACATTGGAGATGTTGTACGGATCCAGAATAGAAATAATTTAGAGTTTCGTGTTTTTCACTGAATTCTGTAATAAACGTGTACGTTATGCTAGCAGAAAATAATAATCAGAAAAATTAATCTATTTGCAGATTTATATAGTTTTAAAGTTATATTTCTTTGTTTTCTTTACAGTACCAGGTCATTTACATGACATAGATAAAAAAGTAATTATATGCCGTGAAAGACTTTCTAATGACATGCTTAGTAGAAAAATGTAAGTAGTCAAATATTTGTGGGGGTGAAGGTATTAGAAGCGTATGTGAGATAATGTAACTTGTTACCTGAGTGGGTTTGAGCAACTCAACAACGTATTGTTTGACGTTCTTTGGGTTGACGAGTGTAATTACACCACCAGCCTTGATATCTTCTCCAACCTTAAGTGTTGCCACTCTATCGTCTGGAGTATTTGTAATCCATCCAGGACCAGTTGGTTTGACATCTCCGGGATTTCCTGATGGATTTGGTTCGAGTGTTATAGCATCATCTGGCAATACTGTATCATCTTCCATCCCTTCCACAAGTGGGCAAGTCACTAGAAAGAAAACAATCATAATCTGACGTTAAAATCATCCAAACCGAAGCAGATCTGGAAACTTGAATATACCCAACTCATTTGTAAATTCTGACTCGTCTTTCAAATAAAATAATCCGTATTTATAATAAAACATACTGAGTTGATATAACTATGTAAACAACGACAATTTCCGTTGGAAAATCTGCCAAATCACACGTCACTCGATAAGTTCAAACCCTGGCATATAGCTGGCGGCACTAATAAAAAACGTCGATATGATTTTTATAAAATATTATTGTGAAAATCGTACGTGCTAAAATCTGATCCGAATCGGATTATTAGTTTACCAGTAAAAGTAATCTAAGTAAAGCTACTGTTGCAAATTTTCAAAACAATGGAAAAACCTAAATTGTGTGTGGTTATAAAGCATTGCTTTCTGATAGATAAAAAAACACGCTTCAAGCAAACCAATAACCGTATCAATTTTATTTAGACTCTGGCCAGTCAGAAAGGATAGGTTTAACGGTGTTATGCTATCTTCAAGCGAGGACTTACAGACACAAATGATGTGAAAATCTCAGGTTGCATGAATTCTGTAGTTGTCCCGGAGAAATAACAAAGTGACCTTTTGGTCAATCGTAAATTGCAGTTACTTAAAGTAGCAGTGTTTAATCTACCAGAAGTCAGTGTATTTATTATCTGGCATGGATATTTGTCAATACGAAAGCTGTATTCCAAGTTGGTTCCGCGTTTGCTCACAGCCGATCAACAACAACAGCGAGTCGACGATTCGGAGAATTATTTGAAACGGTTTCAACGCCAGGAAAAATAGTTTTGCATTAATATGTGACAACGGGTTACATATGTACCCACCGCTCAACTCGAGAGTCAAATAAGCAGCCAGCTAAGTTGATAGACGCAGGTAAATGCTTTCAAAAGCTACAAATAATACAAACATCACGAGCAAAGTTTTGGCACCCGTATTTTGGGATTCGCAAAGTATTTTGTCTATTGATTACTTAGATAAAAGAAGAACCATCAATAGAAAACATGTTATCGTATTATTGGTTCGTTTGTATGAAGATATCGTCAAAACATAGCCACGAATAAAGAAGGACATGTTCTCTTCCACCAAGACAATGATCCGTGTGACAAGTCGATCGCAACGAAGACACAACTAAGGCAATTGCACTTCAAATGAAAATACTAGTGACAATGTTTTGCCCAAATTAAGAAGGCAAATCAGAATGTGTGGCGTGTTTTGATGTCAAAGACAAATGATGCCACAAAAAAGATGGAATTGTTAGAGGTGCCTTGGAATAAGTGTATCAGTCTGTAGGAAACTATGTTGATGAATTAAATCGAATTTTGCCGCAAAAGTTGACCCGAGACTGATTGAGTGACGTTTCATACGCTTGTGTATTTTATATATGTTATGGAATTATATGCATTTAATTAAATGGAAATTCTACACGTAACGGCCAATGAAATACAGACATTAACTGTCTGATAAGCGTAATAAGAAACATGTAGAAGCCAAATAATTATTAAAATTTAGTACACATTTGAAACGAGAACGTACGAAATATATTTTACAACAAATAATAGTGATCAAATGAAAAGAGTAATTACATGGTGTGGTAGCTGTAGTTACAGGAGTAACGGGCGTTGTAACAGCTGGAGCAATTGTGGTCAATCCTGGAGGCACAGTTGTTGCTACAGCTACAAGTAGAAAACAAAAGAAAATGTATCATTTGTGCATATCTGGTTGAAATCTAAACAATATGAATAAAATGATGTAAGACTGATTGTTATCTATTGATCCTCATGAAATCATATTTCTTGAGTTTTGTATGAAGATTGTCTATGTTCCATGAATTACTGATGATAAGTGAATATCGTCGAATATTAAACGTTCAAAATCAAGCTCAATAAGCGACTTTTATTTTGTACAGAAAACTATCACCAGTCAGGCTCACTGTCGAATGGCTTACTAGGGATGAGTGTCCTGAATTGTAAATCGAACCGTTTTGTTAGAATACGAAACATTGATTACAACTTACTTGTTGATTTGATACATATTTTAGTGGAGATTTTGACTTCTACGGGTTTTGTTGGATCTTCAGGAGTAATTGTAACTCTTATAACTGTGTTATCTGTACCAGGTGGAATGGTTACAGGCTTGTCTGGTGAGGATGTAATTTTAGTTGGTGTGGGTGGAAGAATTCCTGCTGGTGTAGTTGCTGCGCCTGGAGCACCTGGAGCACCTGGAGCACCTGGAGCACCTGGAGCACCTGGGGCACCTGGAGCACCTGGGGCACCTGGAGCCGGTGTGATGGCTGCGCCTGGAGCACCTGGAGCACCTGGAGCACCTGGTGTTGTTGCAGCGCCTGGTAAACCTCCAACTGGTGTGGTTATTCCTCCTGGTACACCGGCAGCTGGCACTGTGGTAGTTGTCTGTCAAGAAAACAAAATAATATATCATAAATTGCTGTCACAATCAAACAATAGCTAAACTTTCGACCGATTATAGAAAGAATTTATAGCAACGTGCACTTTTTATGGAAAATAATAAATGACATTTAATGAGAAAAGATAAGTGCTCCTTAAACGGTAATCTTACATGGAGTGGATAAAATTATTTGGTCTGATGCTGTTATGTATTTGTGTTTATTCGAGAGGCGTTGAATTGCCTTTGTCCATCTGTGTCTTGTGATAACACAAGGCGACGATATTTAGTGGATCAGAGCTTCTAAATAACTGCACTGACTGTATAAAAACGCAAATATTGAACACATATACAAATATTTTCAAGAAAACACATCACAAAGCTTTTATTTCGGTTCCGATATGTTGATGATTTAGATTTCCGGTACTTGTTAATCGGCTCATATTATAAGTACTTCAACCCCTACCAACTCCCATGCTTTACTTTGAGGAGAGAAAAAGATCGATACGAGATCAAACAAATGTCTATTTTAGACATTCGCTGTTGGATAAGAACCGATCCACAAGAATCAATCCTTACTTTCTAATCTGTCGCAGTCACGTCACGTACGAGATGTCGCCCACGACTCAATAAAAAGCAAATAAGATTAATTCTATGGAGGCATATTAAATATTTTTTGAATCGAAAACCATGGTTAAAACAGTGAATTTTTAATATGAAACATAATATCTTCAGTTATAATTTCAGTGTTTGATTTTAAAAAATATGAAACGAGATATCCTAGGAATTATAATAATTTTAAAACATTTTAAGAAAACTAAAATCAAATTGTTAATAACATGCATGTTAATCTAAAGGTTGTAATACCATATCTGTTCCAGAAATAGAAACATTTAAAATATGTATGGTTGCGAATTATCTCTGAAAATATATATCCATTATGTTTTTTCGGATGTTATTTCATATTAGGGATGTACAACTTTTAATAACGTAGCTATTTCAAATTACTTATTCTCTTTCAATAATCACGAAAACAAGAGAATTAATCGGTTTTAAGAAAATGTTTAGCATTTATTCGCTGATCAATAATTTAAATAATGTTTGGATCAGCTTGCCTGAAACATGATGGAATATTTTAAAGATATTTTTAGAAACACCGATTTTTTGTGTAACATTATTCTGCTAGTATTTGGATTTAATTACAGTTCGAAAACGAATATTCATCGAAAGCGTTTGCAAAATATAAAAACTTGTTCAAATGTGCGAAGACATTGGAGATGTTGTACGGATCCAGAATAGAAATAATTTAGAGTTTCGTGTTTTTCACTGAATTCTGTAATAAACGTGTACGTTATGCTAGCAGAAAATAATAATCCGAAAAATTAATCTATTTGCAGATTTATATAGTTTTAAAGTTATATTTCTTTGTTTTCTTTACAGTACCAGGTCATTTACATGACATAGATAAAAAAGTAATTATATGCCGTGAAAGACTTTCTAATGACATGCTTAGTAGAAAAATGTAAGTAGTCAAATATTTGTGGGGGTGAAGGTATTAGAAGCGTATTTGAGATAATGTAACTTGTTACCTGAGTGGGTTTGAGCAACTCAACAACGTATTGTTTGACGTTCTTTGGGTTGACGAGTGTAATTACACCACCAGCCTTGATATCTTCTCCAACCTTAAGTGTTGCCACTCTATCGTCTGGAGTATTTGTAATCCATCCAGGACCAGTTGGTTTGACATCTCCGGGATTTCCTGATGGATTTGGTTCGAGTGTTATAGCATCATCTGGCAATACTGTATCATCTTCCATCCCTTCCACAAGTGGGCAAGTCACTAGAAAGAAAACAATCATAATCTGACGTTAAAATCATCCAAACCGAAGCAGATCTGGCAACTTGAATATACCCAACTCATTTGTAAATTCTGACTCGTCTTTCAAATAAAATAATCCGTATTTATAATAAAACATACTGAGTTGATATAACTATGTAAACAACGACAATTTCCGTTGGAAAATCTGCCAAATCACACGTCACTCGATAAGTTCAAACCCTGGCATATAGCTGGCGGAACTAATAAAAAACGTCGATATGATTTTTATAAAATATTATTGTGAAAATCGTACGTGCTAAAATCTGATCCGTATCGGATTATTAGTTTACGAGTAAAAGTTATCTAACTAACGCTACAGTTGCAAATTTTCAAAACAATGGAAAAACCTAAATTGTGTGTGGTTATAAAGCATTGTTTTCTGATGAGAAAAACACACGCTTCAAACAAACCAATAACCTTACGAATTTTATTAAGACTCTTGCCAGTCAGAAAGGATAGGTTTAACGGTGTTATGCTATCTTCAAGCGAGGACTTACAGAAACAAATGATGTTAAAATCTCAGGTTGCATAACTTCTGTATTTTTCTCGGAAAAATAACAAAGAGACCTATTTGTCAATCGTAAATTGAAGTTACTTAAAGTAGCAGAGTTTAATCTATCAGAAGTCAGTGTATTTATTATCTGGCATGGATATTTGTCAATACGAAAGTTGTATTCAAAGTTGGTTCCGCGTTTGCTCACAGTCGATCAACAACAACAGCGAGTCGACGATTGGAGAATTATTTGAAACGGTTTCAACGCCAGGAAAAATAGTTTTGCATTAATATGTGACAACGGGTTACATATGTACCCACCGCTCAACTCGAGAGTCAAATAAGCAGCCAGCTAAGTTGATAGACGCAGGTAAAAGCTTTCGAAAGCTACAAATAATACAAACATCACGAGCAAGGTTTTGACCCCCGTATTTTGGGATTCGCAAAGTATTTTGTCTATCGATTACTTAGATAAAAGAAGAACTATCAATAGAAAATATTTTAACGCATTATTGGTTCGTTTGTAGGAAGATATCGTCAAAAAAACGGCCAAAAATAAAGAAGAAACTGTGCTCTTTCACCAAGACAATGATCCGTGTGACAAGTCGATCGCAACAAAGACAAAAATAAAACAATTGCACTATAATGAAAATACTAGTGACAATGTTTTGCCCAAATTATGAAGGCAAATCAGAATGTGTGGCGTGTTTTGATGTCAAAGACAAATCATGCCACAAAAAAGATAGAATTGTTAGAGGTGCCTTGGAATAATTGTATCAGTCTGTTGGAGACTCTGTGGATGAATTAAATCGAATTTTGCCGCAAAAGTTGATGGTTTATTACATAGACCAGAGACTGATTGAGTGACGTTTTATACGCTGGTGTATTTTATATATGTTATGGAATTATATGCATTTAATTAAATGGAAATTCTACACGTAACGGCCAACGAAATACAGACATTAACTGTCTAATAAGCGTAATAAGAAACATGTAGGAGCCAAATAATTATTAAAATTTAGTACACATTTGAAACGAGAACGTACGAATTATATTTTACAACAAATAATAGTGATCAAATGAAAAGAGTAATTACATGGTGTGGTAGCTGTAGTTACAGGAGTAACGGGCGTTGTAACAGCTGGAGCAATTGTGGTCAATCCTGGAGGCACAGTTGTTGCTACAGCTACAAGAAGAAAACAAAAGAAAAATGTATCATTTGTGCATATCTGTTGGAAATCTAAACCATATAAATAAATGATGTAAGACTGATTGTTATCTATTGATCCCCATGAAATCATATTTCTTGAGTTTCGTATGAAGATTGTCTATGTTCCATAAATTACTAATGATAAGTGAATATCGTCGAATATTAAACGTTCAAAATCAAGCTCAATAAGCGACTTTTATTTTGTACAGAAAACTATCACCATTCAGGCTCACTGTCGAATGGCTGCGTATGGATGAGTGTCCTGAATTGTAAATCGAACCGTTTTGTTAGAATACGAAACATTGATTACAACTTACTTGTTGATTTGATACATATTTTAGTGGAGATTTTGACTTCTACGAGTTTTGTTGGATCTTCAGGAGTAATTGTAACTCTTATAACTGTGTTATCTGTACCAGGTGGAATGGTTACAGGCTTGTCTGGTGAGGATGTAATTTTAGTTGGTGTAGGTGGAAGAATTCCTGCTGGTGTAGTTGCTGCGCCTGGGGCACCTGGAGCACCTGGAGCACCTGGAGCACCTGGGGCACCTGGAGCCGGTGTGATGACTGCGCCTGGGGCTCCTACGCCTGGTGTGGTTGCAGCGCCTGGAGCACCTGGAGCACCTGGAGCGGGTGTGATGGCTGCGCCTGGGGCTCCTACACCTGGTGTGGTTGCAGCGCCTGGTAAACCTCCAACTGGTGTGGTTTTTCCTCCTGGTACACCGGCAGCTGGCACTGTGGTAGTTGTCTGTCAAGAAAACAAAATAATATATCATAAATTGCTGTCACAATCAAACAATATCTAAACATTCGACCGATTATAGAAATAATTTATAGCGACGTACATCTTTTAAGGAAAATAATACATGACATTTAATGAAAAAAGATAAGTGCCATTTACACTGTAATCTTACATGGCGTGGATAAAAATGATTTGGTCTGATGCTGTTATGTATTTGTGTCTATTCGAGAGGCGTTGAATTGCCTTTGTCCATCTGTGTCTTGTGATAACACAAGGCGACGATATTTAGTGGATCAGAGCTTCTAAATAACTGCACCCACTGTATAAAAACGCAAGTATTGAACACATATACAATAATATTCAAGAAAACACATCAGAAAGTTTTTATTTCGGTTCCGATATTTATTGATGATTTTGATTTACGGTACTTGTTAATCAGCTCATGTTATAAGTACTTCAATATCTACCAACTCTCATGCTTTACTTTGAGTAAATCAAACAAATGTCTATTTTAGATATCCGCTGTTGAATAAGAACCCATCCACATGAACCGATCCTTACTTTCTTATCTCTCACAGTCACCTCACGTACGAGATGTCGCCCACCACTCAATAAAAAGTGAATAAGATTAATTCTATGGATGTATCTTAAATATTTTTTGAATCGAAGAAAACTGCTTAAAACTGTGAATTTTTAATATGAAACATAATATCTTCAGCTATAATTTCAGTGTTTGATTTTTGAAAATATGAAACGAGAAATCCCAGGAATTATAATAATTTTAAAACATTTTAAAGTAAACTAAAATCAAATTATAAATAATTTGCATATTTATCTAAAGGTTGTAATACCATATCTGTTCCAGAAATAGCAACATTTACAATATGTATGGTTGCGAATTATCTCTTAAAATATATATCCATTATGCTTTTCTAGATGTTATTTCATATTAGGGATGTCCAACCTTAAGAAACGTCGCTATTTCAAATTACTTATTCTCTTTCAATAATCACGAAAACAAGAGAATTAATCGGTTTTAAGAAAATGTTAAGCATTTATTCGCTGATCAATAATTTAAATAATGTTTGGATCAGCTTGCCTGAAACATGATGGAATATTTTAAAGATATTTTTAGAAACACCGATTTTTTGTGTAACATTATTCTGCTAGTATTCGAATTTAATTACACTTAGAAAACGAATATTCATCGAAAGCGTTTGCAAAATATAAAAACCTGTTCAAATGTGCGAAGACATTGGAGATGTACGGATCTAGAATAGAAATAATTTAGAGTTTCGTGTTTTTCACTGAATTCTGTAATAAAAGTGTACGTTATGCTAGCAGAAAATAATAATCAGAAAGATTAATCTATTTGCAGATTTATATAGTTTGAAAGTTATATTTCTTTGTTTTATTTACAGTACCAGGTCATTTACATGACATAGATAAAAAAGTAATTATATGCAGTGAAAGACTTTCTAATGACATGCTTAGTAGAAAAATGAAAGTAGTCAAATATTTGTGGAGATAAAGGTATTAGAAGCGTATATGAGATGCTGTAACATGTTACCTGAGTGGGTTTGAGCAACTCAACAACGTATTTCTTGACGTTCTTTGGGTTGACGAGTGTAATTATACCACCAGCTTTGATATCTTCTCCAACCTTAAGTGTTGCCACTCTATCGTCTGGAGTATTTGTAATCCATCCAGGACCAGTTGGTTTGACATCTCCGGGATTTCCTGATGGATTTGGTTCGAGTGTTATAGCATCATCTGGCAATACTGTATCATCTTCCATCCCTTCCACAAGTGGACAAGTCACTAGAAAAATAAACAATTATAATCTGACGTTAAAATTAACCAACTTGAATATACCCAACTCTTTTTTTAATTTATTTCTAAATAAAATCATCCGTATTCATGATAAAATGCACAAACAAGCACAAGTTTATATAACTCTGCACACAACGACAATTTTCGTTGGAAAATCTGCCAAATCACACGTCACTCGATAAGTTCAAACCCTGGCATATAGCTGGCGGAACTAATAAAAAACGTCCATATGATTTTTATAAAATATTATTGTGAAAATCGTACGTGCCAAAATCTAATCCGTATCGGATTATTAGTTTACGAGTAAAAGTTATCTAACTAACGCTACAGTTGCAAATTTTCAAAACAATGGAAAAACCTAAATTGTGTGTGGTTATAAAGCATTGTTTTCTGATGAGAAAAACACACGCTTCAAACAAACCAATAACCTTACGAATTTTATTAAGACTCTTGCCAGTCAGAAAGGATAGGTTTAACGGTGTTATGCTATCTTCAAGCGAGGACTTACAGAAACAAATGATGTTAAAATCTCAGGTTGCATAACTTCTGTATTTTTCTCGGAAAAATAACAAAGAGACCTATTTGTCAATCGTAAATTGAAGTTACTTAAAGTAGCAGAGTTTAATCTATCAGAAGTCAGTGTATTTATTATCTGGCATGGATATTTGTCAATACGAAAGTTGTATTCAAAGTTGGTTCCGCGTTTGCTCACAGTCGATCAACAACAACAGCGAGTCGACGATTGGAGAATTATTTGAAACGGTTTCAACGCCAGGAAAAATAGTTTTGCATTAATATGTGACAACGGGTTACATATGTGTCCACCAACTAATTCGAGAGTCAAAAAAGCAGCCAGCTAAGTTGATAGACGCAGGTAAAAGCTTTCGAAAGCTACAAATAATACAAACATCACGAGCAAGGTTTTGACCCCCGTATTTTGGGATTCGCAAAGTATTTTGTCTATCGATTACTTAGATAAAAGAAGAACTATCAATAGAAAATATTTTAACGCATTATTGGTTCGTTTGTAGGAAGATATCGTCAAAAAAACGGCCAAAAATAAAGAAGAAACTGTGCTCTTTCACCAAGACAATGATCCGTGTCACAAGTCGATCGCAACAAAGACAAAAATAAAACAATTGCACTATAATGAAAATACTAGTGACAATGTTTTGCCCAAATTATGAAGGCAAATCAGAATGTGTGGCGTGTTTTGATGTCAAAGACAAATCATGCCACAAAAAAGATAGAATTGTTAGAGGTGCCTTGGAATAATTGTATCAGTCTGTTGGAGACTCTGTGGATGAATTAAATCGAATTTTGCCGCAAAAGTTGATGGTTTATTACATAGACCAGAGACTGATTGAGTGACGTTTTATACGCTGGTGTATTTTATATATGTTATGGAATTATATGCATTTAATTAAATGGAAATTCTACACGTAACGGCCAATGAAATACAGACATTAACTGTCTAATAAGCGTAATAAGAAACATGTAGAAGCCAAATAATTATTAAAATTTAGTACACATTTGAAACGAGAACGTACGAATTATATTTTACAACAAATAATAGTGATCAAATGAAAAGAGTAATTACATGGTGTGGTAGCTGTAGTTACAGGAGTAACGGGCGTTGTAACAGCTGGAGCAATTGTGGTCAATCCTGGAGGCACAGTTGTTGCTACAGCTACAAGAAGAAAACAAAAGAAAAATGTATCATTTGTGCATATCTGTTGGAAATCTAAACCATATAAATACATGATGTAAGACTGATTGTTATCTATTGATCCTCATGAAATCATATTTCTTGAGTTTCGTATGAAGATTGTCTATGTTCCATAAATTACTAATGATAAGTGAATATCGTCGAATATTAAACGTTCAAAATCAAGCTCAATAAGCGACTTTTATTTTGTACAGAAAACTATCACCATTCAGGCTCACTGTCGAATGGCTGCGTATGGATGAGTGTCCTGAATTGTAAATCGAACCGTTTTGTTAGAATACGAAACATTGATTACAACTTACTTGTTGATTTGATACATATTTTAGTGGAGATTTTGACTTCTACGGGTTTTGTTGGATCTTCAGGAGTAATTGTAACTCTTATAACTGTGTTATCTGTACCAGGTGGAATGGTTACAGGCTTGTCTGGTGAGGATGTAATTTTAGTTGGTGTAGGTGGAAGAATTCCTGCTGGTGTAGTTGCTGCGCCTGGGGCACCTGGAGCACCTGGAGCACCTGGAGCACCTAGGGCACCTGGAGCCGATGTGATGACTGCGCCTGGGGCTCCTACGCCTGGTGTGGTTGCAGCGCCTGGAGCACCTGGAGCACCTGGAGCGGGTGTGATGGCTGCGCCTGGGGCTCCTACACCTGGTGTGGTTGCAGCGCCTGGTAAACCTCCAACTCGTGTGGTTTTTCCTCCTGGTACACCGGCAGCTGGCACTGTGGTAGTTGTCTGTCAAGAAAACAAAATAATATATCATAAATTGCTGTCACAATCAAACAATATCTAAACATTCGACCGATTATAGAAATAATTTATAGCGACGTACATCTTTTAAGGAAAATAATACATGACATTTAATGAAAAAAGATAAGTGCCATTTACACTGTAATCTTACATGGCGTGGATAAAAATGATTTGGTCTGATGCTGTTATGTATTTGTGTCTATTCGAGAGGCGTTGAATTGCCTTTGTCCATCTGTGTCTTGTGATAACACAAGGCGACGATATTTAGTGGATCAGAGCTTCTAAATAACTGCACCCACTGTATAAAAACGCAAGTATTGAACACATATACAATAATATTCAAGAAAACACATCAGAAAGTTTTTATTTCGGTTCCGATATTTATTGATGATTTTGATTTACGGTACTTGTTAATCAGCTCATGTTATAAGTACTTCAATATCTACCAACTCTCATGCTTTACTTTGAGTAAATCAAACAAATGTCTATTTTAGATATCCGCTGTTGAATAAGAACCCATCCACATGAACCGATCCTTACTTTCTTATCTCTCACAGTCACCTCACGTACGAGATGTCGCCCACGACTCAATAAAAAGCAAATAAGATTAATTCTATGTATATATCTTAAATATTTTTTGAATCGAAGAAAACTGCTTAAAACTGTGAATTTTTAATATGAAACATAATATCTTCAGCTATAATTTCAGTGTTTGATTTTTGAAAATATGAAACGAGAAATCCCAGGAATTATAATAATTTTAAAACATTTTAAAGTAAACTAAAATCAAATTATAAATAATTTGCATATTTATCTAAAGGTTGTAATACCATATCTGTTCCAGAAATAGCAACATTTACAATATGTATGGTTGCGAATTATCTCTTAAAATATATATCCATTATGCTTTTCTAGATGTTATTTCATATTAGGGATGTCCAACCTTAAGAAACGTCGCTATTTCAAATTACTTACTCTCTTTCAATAATCACGAAAACAAGAGAATTAATCGGTTTTAAGAAAATGTTAAGCATTTATTCGCTGATCAATAATTTAAATAATGTTTGGATCAGCTTGCCTGAAACATGATGGAATATTTTAAAGATATTTTTAGAAACACCGATTTTTTGTGTAACATTATTCTGCTAGTATTCGAATTTAATTACACTTAGAAAACGAATATTCATCGAAAGCGTTTGCAAAATATAAAAACCTGTTCAAATGTGCGAAGACATTGGAGATGTTGTACGGATCTAGAATAGAAATAATTTAGAGTTTCGTGTTTTTCACTGAATTCTGTAATAAAAGTGTACGTTATGCTAGCAGAAAATAATAATCAGAAAGATTAATCTATTTGCAGATTTATATAGTTTGAAAGTTATATTTCTTTGTTTTATTTACAGTACCAGGTCATTTACATGACATAGATAAAAAAGTAATTATATGCAGTGAAAGACTTTCTAATGACATGCTTAGTAGAAAAATGAAAGTAGTCAAATATTTGTGGAGATAAAGGTATTAGAATCGTATATGAGATGCTGTAACATGTTACCTGAGTGGGTTTGAGCAACTCAACAACGTATTTCTTGACGTTCTTTGGGTTGACGAGTGTAATTATACCACCAGCTTTGATATCTTCTCCAACCTTAAGTGTTGCCACTCTATCGTCTGGAGTATTTGTAATCCATCCAGGACCAGTTGGTTTGACATCTCCGGGATTTCCTGATGGATTTGGTTCGAGTGTTATAGCATCATCTGGCAATACTGTATCATCTTCCATCCCTTCCACAAGTGGGCAAGTCACTAGAAAGAAAACAATCATAATCTGACGTTAATATCATCCAAACCGAAGCAGACCCGTCAACTTGAATATACCCAACTCATTTGTAAATTCTTACTCGTCTTTTAAATAAAATAATCCGTATTTTTAATGAAACATACTGAGTTGATATAACTATGTAAACAACGACAATTTCCGTTGGAAAATCTGCCAAATCACACGTCACTCGATAAGTCCAACCCTGGCATATAGCTGGCGGCACTAATAAAAAACGTCCATATGATTTTTATAAAATATTATTGTGAAAATCGTACGTGCTAAAATCTGATCCGAATCCAATTATTAGTTTACCAGTAAAAGTTATCTAAGTAAAGCTACAGTTGCAAATTTTCAAAACAATGGAAAAACCTAAATTGTGTGTGGTTATAAAGCATTGTTTTCTGATGAGAAAAACACACGCTTCAAGCAAACCAATAACCTTACGAATTTTATTAAGACTCTTGCCAGTCAGAAAGGATAGGTTTAACGGTGTTATGCTATCTTCAAGCGAGGACTTACAGAAACAAATGATGTTAAAATCTCAGGTTGCATAAATTCTGTATTTTTCTCGGAAGAATAACAAAGAGACCTTTTTGTCAACCGTAAATTGAAGTTACTTAAAGTAGCAGAGTTTAATCTATCTGAAGTCAGTGTATTTATTATCTGGCATGGATATTTGTCAATACGAAAGTTGTATTCAAAGTTGGTTCCGCGTTTGCTTACAGTCGATCAACAACAACAGCGAGTCGACGATTGGAGAATTATTTGAAACGGTTTCAACGCCAGGAAAAATAGTTTTGCATTAATATGTGACAACGGGTTACATATGTGTCCACCAACTAATTAGAGAGTCAAATAAGCAGCCAGCTAAGTTGATAGACGCAGGTAAAAGCTTTCCAAAGCTACAAAGAATACAAACATCACGAGCAAGTTTTTGACCCCCGTATTTTCGGATTCGCAAAGTATTTTGTCTATCGATTACTTAGATAAAAGAAGAACTATCAATAGAAAATATTTTAACGCATTATTGGTTCGTTTGTAGGAAGATATCGTCAAAAAAACGGTCAAGAATAAAGAAGGAACTGTGCTCTTTCACCAAGACAATGATCCGTGTCACAAGTCGATCGCAACAAAGACTAAACTAAAACAATTGCACTTCAAATGAAAATACTAGTGACAATGTTTTGCCCAAATTATGAAGACAAATCAGAATGTGTGGCGTGTTTTGATGTCAAAGACAAATCATGCCACAAAAAAGATAGAATTGTTAGAGGTACCTTGGAATAATTGTATCAGTCTGTTGAGGACTATGTGGATGAATTAAATCGAATTTTGCCGCAAAAGTTGATGGTTTATTACATAGACCAGAGACTGATTGAGTGACGTTTTATACGCTGGTGTATTTTATATATGTTATGGAATTATATGCATTTAATTAAATGGAAATTCTACTCGTAACCTTCAATGAAATACTGACATTGACTGTCTGATATGCGGAATAAGAAACATGTAGAAGCCAAATAATTATTAAAATTTAGTACACATATGAAACGCGAAGGTACGAAATATATTTTACAACAAATAATAGTGATCAAATGAAAAGAGTAATTACATGGTGTGGTAGCTGTAGTTACAGCTGGAAGTGCAGTAGTTACAGGAGTAACGGGCGTTGTAACAGCTGGAGCAATTGTGGTTAACCCTGGAGGCACAGTTGTTGCTACAGCTACAAGAAGAAAACAAAAGAAAAATGTATCATTTGTGCATATCTGTTGGAAATCTAAACCATATAAATAAAATGATGTAAGACTGATTGTTATCTATTGATCCTCATGAAATCATATTTCTTGAGTTTCGTATGAAGATTGTCTATGTTCCATAAATCACTTATGATAAGTGAATATCGTCGAATATTAAACGTTCAAAATCAAGCTCAATAAGCGACTTTTATTTTGTACAGAAAACTATCACCATTCAGGCTCACTGTCGAATGGCTGACTAGGGATGAGTGTCCTGAATTGTAAATCGAACCGTTTTGTTAGAATACGAAACATTGATTACAACTTACTTGTTGATTTGATACATATTTTAGTGGAGATTTTGACTTCTACGGGTTTTGTTGGATCTTCAGGAGTAATTGTAACTCTTATAACTGTGTTATCTGTACCAGGTGGAATGGTTACAGGCTTGTCTGGTGAGGATGTAATTTTAGTTGGTGTAGGTGGAAGAATTCCTGCTGGTGTAGTTGCTGCGCCTGGAGCACCTGGAGCACCTGGAGCACCTGGGGCACCTGGAGCCGGTGTGATGACTGCGCCTGGGGCTCCTACGCCTGGTGTGGTTGCAGCGCCTGGAGCACCTGGAGCACCTGGAGCGGGTGTGATGGCTGCGCCTGGGGCTCCTACACCTGGTGTGGTTGCAGCGCCTGGTAAACCTCCAACTGGTGTGGTTTTTCCTCCTGGTACACCGGCAGCTGGCACTGTGGTAGTTGTCTGTCAAGAAAACAAAATAATATATCATAAATTGCTGTCACAATCAAACAATATCTAAACATTCGACCGATTATAGAAATAATTTATAGCGACGTACATCTTTTAAAGAAAATAATACATGACATTTAATGAAAAAAGATAAGTGCCATTTACACTGTAATCTTACATGGCGTGGATAAAAATGATTTGGTCTGATGCTGTTATGTATTTGTGTCTATTCGAGAGGCGTTGAATTGCCTTTGTCCATCGGTGTCTGGTGATAACACAAGGCGACGATATTTAGTGGATCAGAGCTTCTAAATAACTGCACCCACTGTATAAAAACGCAAGTATTGAACACATATACAATAATATTCAAGAAAACACATCAGAAAGTTTTTATTTCGGTTCCGATATTTATTGATGATTTTGATTTACGATACTTGTTAATCAGCTCATGTTATAAGTACTTCAATATCTACCAACTCTCATGCTTTACTTTGAGTAAATCAAACAAATGTCTATTTTAGATATACGCTGTTGAATAAGAACCCATCCACATGAACCGATCCTTACTTTCTTATCTCTCACAGTCACCTCACGTACGAGATGTCGCCCACGACTCAATAAAAAGTGAATAAGATTAATTCTATGGATGTATCTTAAATATTTTTTGAATCGAAGAAAGCTGCTTAAAACTGTGAATTTTTAATATGAAACATAATATCTTCAGCTATAATTTCAGTGTTTGATTTTTGAAAATATGAAACGAGAAATCCCAGGAATTATAATAATTTTAAAACATTTTAAAGTAAACTAAAATCAAATTATAAATAATTTGCATATTTATCTAAAGGTTGTAATACCATATCTGTTCCAGAAATAGCAACATTTACAATATGTATGGTTGCGAATTATCTCTTAAAATATATATCCATTATGCTTTTCTAGATGTTATTTCATATTAGGGATGTCCAACCTTAAGAAACGTCGCTATTTCAAATTACTTATTCTCTTTCAATAATCACGAAAACAAGAGAATTAATCGGTTTTAAGAAAATGTTAAGCATTTATTCGATGATCAATAATTTAAATAATGTTTGGATCAGCTTGCCTGAAACATGATGGAATATTTTAAAGATATTTTTAGAAACACCGATTTTTTGTGTAACATTATTCTGCTAGTATTCGAATTTAATTACACTTAGAAAACGAATATTCATCGAAAGCGTTTGCAAAATATAAAAACCTGTTCAAATGTGCGAAGACATTGGAGATGTTGTACGGATCTAGAATAGAAATAATTTAGAGTTTCGTGTTTTTCACTGAATTCTGTAATAAAAGTGTACGTTATGCTAGCAGAAAATAATAATCAGAAAGATTAATCTATTTGCAGATTTATATAGTTTGAAAGTTATATTTCTTTGTTTTATTTACAGTACCAGGTCATTTACATGACATAGATAAAAAAGTAATTATATGCAGTGAAAGACTTTCTAATGACATGCTTAGTAGAAAAATGAAAGTAGTCAAATAATTGTGGAGATAAAGGTATTAGAAGCTTATATGAGATGCTGTAACATGTTACCTGAGTGGGTTTGAGCAACTCAACAACGTATTTCTTGACGTTCTTTGGGTTGACGAGTGTAATTATACCACCAGCTTTGATATCTTCTCCAACCTTAAGTGTTGCCACTCTATCGTCTGGAGTATTTGTAATCCATCCAGGACCAGTTGGTTTGACATCTCCGGGATTTCCTGATGGATTTGGTTCGAGTGTTATAGCATCATCTGGCAATACTGTATCATCTTCCATCCCTTCCACAAGTGGACAAGTCACTAGAAAAATAAACAATTATAATCTGACGTTAAAATTAACCAACTGGAATATACCCAACTCTTTTTTAAATTTATTTCTAAATAAAATCATCCGTATTCATGATAAAATGCACAAACAAGCACAAGTTTATATAACTCTGCACACAACGACAATTTTCGTTGGATAATCTGCCAAATCACACGTCACTCGATAAGTTCCAACCCTGGCATATAGCTGGGGACACTAATAAAATCGTCCATATGATCTTTATAAAATATTATTGTGAAAATCGTACGTGACAAAATCTGATCCGAATCGGATTATTAGTTTACGAGTAAAAGTTATCTAAGTAAAGCTACTGTTGCAAATTTTCAAAACAATTGTAATATCTTGATTGTGTGCAATCATAAACATTGCTTTCTGATAGGAAAAATACGTTTCAAGCAAACCAATAACCTGATGAATTTTATTAAGACTCTTGCCACATAAAATAGATTTCACTCCTGCCCTATTCTCCTGATGTGGCTCTACCGATTATTGGCTCTTTACTGACATAATAAAAATTCTAATGAAGATATTTGGCTACAATGAAGATGTCATATCGGTATCTGGGTCGTATTTTGAAGTCAAAGACAGATCATTCTACAGAAAAAATGGAATTGTTAGAGGTGCATTGGATTGAGTGCATCACTCTAGAAGAGACTATGGTGATGAATAAAATCGAATTTTGCCTTAAAAGTTGATGGCTTATTAGATAGATCCTAGGCTCATTGCGGTACGTGTTATACGCTGGTGTATTTTATATATGTTAGAGTGGTTATGTAATTAATGAAATGCAAATTCTATACGCAAAAGCCGATGTAATACATACATTGGCTGTCTGATTAGAGTTATAAGATACATGTAGAAGCCAAATAATTATCATAATTCAGTACACATGTGAAACTAGAATGTACGAAATATTTTTTTAAACAAATTAGAGTGACTTAATGAAAAGAGTAATTACGTGGTGTGGTTGCTGTAGTTTCAGCTGGAAGTGCAGGAGTTACAGGAGTAACGGGCGTTGTAACTGCTGGAGCAATTGTTGTCAACGCTGGAGGCACAGTTGTTGCTACAGCTACAAGAAGAAAACAAAAGAAAGTTATAATTTGTCCATATCTGTGGGAAATCAAAACCATATAAATAAAATGATGTAAGACTGATTCTTATTTTATGATTTTTATGAAATCATATTTTTGAGTTGTATTAAGATTGTCTATTTTCCATGAATTACTTACGATAACTGAATATCGTCGTATATTAAACGTTAAAAATAAAGCACAATAGGCGACTTTTTTTGTACAGAAAACTATCACTCAGTCAGGCTCACTGTTGAGGTGCTGACTTGTGATGAGTGTCTCGAATTCTAAATCAAACTATTTTAAGGTATTTTTTTATCAGAATATGAAATATTGATTAACACTTACTTGTTGATTTGATACATATTTTAGTGGAGATTTTAACTTCAACGGGTTTTGTCGGATCTTCAGGAATAATTGTAATTCTAAGCACTGTATTATCTGTACCTGGTGGAATGGTTACAGGCTTGTCTGGTGAGGATGTGACTTTAGTTGGTGTGGGTGGAAGTATTCCTGCAGGTGTAGTTGCTGCGCCTGGAGCTCCTACAGCTGGCGTTTTTCCTGCGCCTGGGGCACCTCCAGCTGGTGTAGTTTGCGCCCCTGGGGCACCTAGACCTGGCGTTGTTGCTGCGCCTGGGGCTCCTGCAGCTGGTGTTTTTACTGCACCTGGGGCACCTACACCTGGTGTGATTTGTGCGCCTGGGGCTCCTACAGCTGGTGTGGTTTGTGCGCCTGGGGCACCTAGACCTGGCGTTGTTGCTGCGCCTGGGGCTCCTGCAGCTGGTGTTTTTACTGCACCTGGTGCACCTACCCCTGGTGTAGTTTGTGCGCCTGGGGCTCCTATCCCTGGTGTTGTTACTGCACCTGGGGCACCTACCCCTGGTGTGGTCTGTGCGCCTGGATATGCTATAGCTGGTGTTTTAGCTGCACCTGGAGCACCCCCACTTGGTGTGGGTTGTGCACCTGGATACTCTATAGCTGGTGTTTTTCCAGCGCCTGGAGCACTTCCACCTGGTGTGGTCTTTGCGCCAAGGGTACCTACAGTGGGTGTAGTTGCTGCGCCAGGTACACCTCCAACTGGTGTAGTCTTTCCTCCAGGTACACCGGCAGCGGACACTGTGGTGGTGGTCTATGACAATAAAGAAATCACATATTAAATGCAGCCAAAACAAATAATAGCTAAACATTATACACTTTACTTAAACGAATGTGGAGCGACGATCGAAGCACATATATTTTGTGTAACACTGTTATGTTATAATTTGAAATTAATTTCAATTATATTGAAAATTAAACCCGGAAGTGTTTACCAAATGTAAATAACCTTTTTAAGTTTGTGACTTAATCGAAGATATGTTACATAATAAATTTGTATGTTCTACATCAGAATTATTCATTTTCTAAAAGATAAAGTTTTAAAGTAATAATGTTTTATTTATCTAGTAGAAAGTAACACAGACGAGTGTTTATCTAATCACGAGTGCGATTATTATGAATATATTTTACGTGATGTATTTAAAAATGTAATTGGATGCAGTGTAAGTCTTCTAAAAAACATTCTTCTTCAACGAATAAAAGTGTATTATGTTTGTGAAACGTATATCAAATGATGTAACAATTTACCTGAGAGGGTTTGAGAAACTCAACAACGTATTCTTTGACGTTCTTTGGATTGACCAGTTTTACTATACCGCCAGCTTTGATATCTTCTCCAACATTAAGTGTTGCCACTCTGTCTTCTGGTGTATTTGTAATCCATCCAGGACCAGTGGGTCTGACGTCTCCTGGGTTTCCTGTTGGATTTGGTTCGAGTGTAATAGCATCATCAGGCAATACTGTCTCATCTTCCATCCCTTCCTCAAGTGGACAAGTCACTAGAAGGAAACCATTATCATCTGACATTAAGATCACCGAAACATTAGCAGACATGTCAAATTGCAAGATACACAAACATTTAAAATCTTTACGCTTCTACTTTAATTAAAGAGTCTGTATTTATTTGAAAACGAAAACACAGAGACTAATATGGAATGATATAACTCTGTAAATAAAGACAATGGTCTTTGGAACAACATAACAAATGTACCTGGTTTATAATATCTATGAAGGAAATGAAAATATGTATGTTAGAACAGACGAAATCCAGATATTAACCGGCTAATGAGCGTATAAAAAACTTGCAGAACCCAAAAAATTATTACTATTAAGTATATATCTGAAACGAGAAAGTACGAAATATTTGTTAGAACTAATAATATGAATTAGACCAAAACAGTAATTACGTGGTGTGGTAGCTGTAGTTATTGCAGTGGGTACAGGAGCAACGGTCGTTGTAAGAGCTGGAGCAATTCTTGTGACCGTTGGAGTCGTCATATATGGAGGAACAGTGGTTTCTACAGCTATAAAAACAATAAAAAAACATGTATAATTTATTTATATCTATTTGACATCGCACGGTTAGCAAAGTTTTAGAAATGACTCATAAAAGGTAAACATCGTTCAATCTGTAATGTCAAAAATGAAGTCCAATAAACCACTTTTATTTTTTGAAGGTTAAGTCTCAAATGGCTGGCATGTAATAAAGGTGCCCGGAATTATAAATAACACTATTTTAGAGAAAGTTTATTAGTGAATGAAATATTGATTAACACTTACTTGTTGATTTGATACATATTTTAGTGGAGATTTTAACTTCAACGGGTTTTGTCGGTTCTTCAGGAATAATTGTAATTCTTAGCACCGTGTTATCTGTACCAGGTGGAATGGTTACAGGCTTGTCTGGTGAAGATGTGACTTTAGTTGGTGTGGGTGGAAGTATTCCTGCAGGTGTAGTTGCTGCGCCTGGAGCTCCTACAGCTGGCGTTTTTCCTGCGCCTGGGGCACCTCCAGCTGGTGTAGTTTGTGCACCTGGGGCACCTAGACCTGGCGTCGGTCGTGCGCCTGGGGCTCCTACAGCTGGTGTGGTTTGTGCGCCTGGGGCACCTAGACCTGGCGTTGTTGCTGCGCCTGTGGCCCATGCGGCTGGTGTTTTTACTGCACCTGGGGCACCTACCCCTGGTGTGGTTTGTGCGCCTGGGGCTCCTATACCTGGTGTTGTTACTGCGCCTGGGGCACCTACCCCTGGTGTGGTTTGTGCGCCTGGGGCTCCTATACCTGGTGTTGTTACTGCACCTGGAACACCTCCAGCTGGTGTCGGTTGTACACCTGGATATCCTATAGCTGGTGTTTTCGCGGCACCTGGAGCACCTCCACCTGGTGTGGTTTTGGCTCCAGTGGGTGTAGTTGCTGCGCCAGGTACACCTCCAACTGGTGTTGTCTTTCCACCAGGTACACCGGCAGCAGATACTGTTGTTGTTGTCTATGAACATACAAAATACAGGAATTACATATTAAATGCAGTCAAAATAAAAAAAAGCTAAACATTGTATAGTTTACTTAAAAGAACGTGGAGCGACGTTACATTTCTGAGCAAACTAATTTGTGACATTGAATGAGAAACGATGAATTTTGTCCTTACACAACGATATACTTATACATATCATGGATTACAGTGATTGTTTAATAATTAAAATAATATTATTACCAATCATTACAGATATGAAGTATTTAAATATGAAACGACACATCTCAAGAATTGTGCACATTTAAAAATATTTTCGGGAGTAAACAAACTCTAATATTAAATTATGCTCGCAGTAATCTAAAGGTTGAAATATCATATCGATTCTGGAAATGTGAGAAAATGAAAAATATATTTGATTGCATATCATGTTTGAAAATATATAATTATATTCATTATCACTGTTACGTAATATTTGGGATGTACACATTTAAGAAACGTCGAAATTCTTAACATAAACAACTAGTCTGCTCTCTTTTAATACTCACTAAGAGGCAGAATAATCTGGTTTTTATAAAATGTTCACCATTCATTCGGTAATGATTAATTTTAATAATGGTTGGATCAGTCAGCATGAATGTTTGTGGACTAAGATGACTTTAGAAACATCAATTCTTTGATACCACTGTTCCATTCTAATTTGAATTTAATTGCAATGATCAAACAGATACCTTACCCGACGTGTTTACTAAATAAAAATAACCTTTTTAGATGTTTGAAGAAATCTAGTCCCGCTACTTTTGAAAACAATCACAACTTATTTCGCATTGTAAGTTTTCACCTGTATTCTGTAATAAAAGTGTACATTATGCTGTGAGAGAATAGCGAGTAATATTGTTTTATTGATATAGTAGCAATTGATTTAGACACGTGTTCAACTAATCAAGCGTCTAATTATTATGAAGACATGTCACGTGTCAACGATTACAAAGTTATTGTATGCAATAAAAGCCTTGTTTTTTAACATGATTCTTCTATGAATTAAAGTATATTGTGTTTGTGAAACGTACATCAAATGATGTAACAATTTACCTGAGAGGGTTTGAGAAACTCAACAACGTATTCTTTGACGTTCTTTGGATTGACCAGTTTTACTATACCGCCAGCTTTGATATCTTCTCCAACATTAAGTGTTGCCACCCTGTCATCTGGTGTATTTGTAATCCATCCAGGACCAGTGGGTCTGACGTCTCCTGGGTTTCCTGTTGGATTTGGTTCGAGTGTAATAGCATCATCAGGCAATACTGTCTCATCTTCCATCCCTTCCTCAAGTGGACAAGTCACTAGAAGAAAACCATTATCATCTGACATTAAGATCACCGAAACATTAGCAGACATGTCAAATTGCAAGATACACAAACATTTAAAATATTTACGCTTACACCTTTATTAAAGAGTCTGTATTTATTTGAAAACATACAGACAAATATAGAATGACATAACTCTGTAAATAAAGACAATATTCGTTGGAACAATATGACGTTAAAATCATCAAAACAGTAGCAGACCTTTCAACTTGCAAGATACACAAACTATTTAAAAGTTTTACAAATCCTTTTAAATAAAAGAGTCTGTCTCTATTTGAAAACGCACAGACTAATTGGAGATGATATATCACTGCAAATAACGACGCTTTTTGTTTGAACAACATGCAAAATATTCTCTAGTGAATAATGCATATATAATGTATATAAAACCTATTGCAAATGCCAAATAAGTATAATAATTGTGCATACATATGAAATGAGATTATGACAAATATTTTATACGAAAATAACAGATATCACGGGAAAAGTATAATTACGTGGTGTGGTCGCTGTAGTTACAAATGGTAGTACAGTAGTCACAGGAGTAACAGTCGTTATTAGAGCTGGAGTAGTCATACCTGGAGGAACTGTTGTTGCTACAGCTAAAAGCAGAAAAGGAAGAAAATGTGAATATGCTTAAAACTTTAAATGATATTTTGTATCACAAGAATTATCAAATAAAAATATCTTATTCTTTGAATAGATTATATTTATATGACATTTTCCATTAATCACTTGTTCAATCAATGTTGACTTTACTCTTTTTTCTTTCAAAATGTTGTTTTTTACAAGAATGCGTCGCTTTAAGAAATGTAAAATTCGATTTTACAGATCGATGATAGTTTGGTTTAGTTGATAAATTGAGTTATCCCCCCTTTGCAGATTTGCTTTTTGGAGTAGTTAAAAGCTAGATGGCTCTGGTTGATAGTCAATTTGCATAGGCGGTGGGTTGAGCTGTATAAAAATTGTACTCTTTTTCGTTGAGGGAAAGAGTTCTTTAGAGAGCAGAGTAACGTTGGAATAGAAAGTTGTGGAGCGAAAGAACCTTTATTTAACTGTGGATAGCCAGTTTGTAGAGCATCAGACTTTTTTTCTTTCACGGATTGACTACAGATAAGAAATGTTTCACATTTTATAAATGCTCGTATTATAATCTTTTGTGAATATTAACACTTCTCCTAGGGTTCTTTTGCTACATTTAACAAGCCAAAAACATACAGATTCCTGAAAGGCTTTTCTGGTTTAATTTTCTTTTTAATTTACTTATTATTCGTAATTATATTTTATACGGCATACCATATTTTACATTTCATAAAGGCTCGTATCACTATCCGTTCTAAATATTAACACACCTGTGGTTCTTTTGTTGTATTTTACTGGCCCCAAACAGGCAGATCAATCAAAGGGCTCTTTTAGTTTCATTTAAATACCGTATTTATTATTCCTAATTATATTATATCGGGCATGCCAATGGTTCCTGATGCTAAATGTGTGCAATTGTAATCAATAATTTTGTAGACTATACATGCTTATACCACTACCAATAAGTAGTATTAGAAGTATTTTAATTGTTGAATTCAATATAATATAGCCGACACAGTAAGGGCGCTTTATGCCCAATTTGGTATCATTTTCCAAATAGTTGTGGGATTGTTAAATGTGTATTGATTTTATAAAGACTCGTATCATAATCTGTTGTAAATATTACCAACCTGGGGTCCTTTTGTTACATTTTACTTGCCCAAAACATAAAGATCCTGTGAAAGGTTTATCTGGTTTTAGTTAAATATATTACATTATATTATATTCGGTAACCCCGTGGGTTTTCATGCCAAACGTGTCCAATTCTAACCTATAGTCTTGCAGGCTATACATTTTCATACTTAAAATAATTAGTAGTACTATTAATTTTATCTTAATGTTGTATTTCCTATCATATCCGACATGATAAAAGCGCTTTATGTACAATTTGGTGCCATTTTCCGATCAGTTGTGAGACCTTTAAATGTTTATTGATTTTAAAATTTACCAAAAAAGCAGGACTAATAATAGTATTATTTACAATTCAATTCTCTAATAACACACCCAGCTTCTAAAAAATGATTCATACCAAATTTGTAAGTAGTTTAAGAGCCTATAAGTGATCAAAATACCTACATAACAAACCAAATCGCCTTTGAATAATTTTGGAATTCAAGATATAGTGAATGACATATAAGCATATGATGTTTATATTATATTCTTATCTGGAAATATTTAAAACTTAGGTTATCATGATGATATATATGTGCGTGTGTTTGTATGCGTTTGTGGAAGGATGTGTACGTCTGTCTAGTCATTAACTGAAACATCGGACTCTGAAATTGACTTACGTGTCGGTGTCACAAGGAGGGGCTTTTCTGTAACTGGTGTAATCTTTGTAGGAATAACTGTTGATGTAGGCTGTATAACAGTTGCTGTAACGAAAATTAGGACAGGTTAATATCCCTTATTTAAGACACACTTATACAAACTGTCAAAATTAAAAGGCTAAATCATATACTTTATTTAACTGTTAGGCGCTTAAATCGATCAATATAAAGGCCGGTTATAGAAATCTTTTGTGAGAAAAATTAAGATAAATGCTATAATCATTTTATTTTGTCGATGAAAATATGACTACAAACATGAATTATTTAAATATTCTGTTGAGATAACACATTTTAATACGATAAAAACATGGACCACATATTATTATGATTATCGGGTTAAACAAGGGGGCGCATTTAGAGTGAAAAAGGTGATCATTGGATAATCTCATTCTATCAAGATAGGCAGAGTGTGGTTAGGAAATAAAAGCTAATCTCTTAAGCGCAATAGAGCCAATACGCATGTGTATGCATCAAAAGACGACGAGAATAGGTTGTTTAAAAGGATACACATTCATTAATAGTCTTCACAAACTATAACACAGCATACACTGAACACACAAAGTATATAGTATATACAGTTAATACACGTCTTGAAATAATGGAGTGCACATAATTGTAACAATAAGATAAATATTTTTTGTGAAGCACACAAAGAATCAGTTACAGTTGCCCCATGGGCATTCGTCTCTAGGAACGAGGTCAAAACCTAGTAGGTCTGTTATCTCTGGTGAACAGAGAGCAAAGAGGACGGAAGAAACTCTAACCTTTAGACATCCTGATCCCATAAAAGCGGAGACGAGATCATATGCTCACAAAATTGGGGGTCTTCCTGACTCTAATCTTATCTAAAGGCACAGCTCTGACATCAAAACTCCATTCCCCCAAAGAAAGATAACTTTGAAGGGAGATAACTTTGCCATCCTACAATGGTTTTCTTTAATAAAAATAACACAAACCGACAACATGTTTAGACCAATTAATTGTAATATTAGCGGTTCCCTCTAAGAAGTTTGAAATATAAATTCGCAATATATTTACTCTACCTAAGTTACATTTTGATATCTATTGGAATTCTTGGATCTAAAAGTAATACAATCAAAATGATTGAAATATTTGGATACTTAGATTTCTCAAATAGAATAAAAAAATATGAGAAATATATTTGAGAATTAAATGAAAACGATATTTATTGCCTCTATAGAGCGATAAATAATTAGATGAGAAACAATAAAGAAAAACTAAATGATCGGTGGAATATATATTTAATAAGTAACATGTATTTATATTGAATCAAACAAAGAAAAAAGGTATTTACACTTACTAGATTCGAGGACACAGATTTTCGTTGATACTTTGACAACAACCGGTTTTGTGGGAATCAGAGGCACAATTGTGATTCGTATAATAGTTTTGTTCGTATTTGGTGGAATAGTGACAACTTTTTTGGGAGGAGACGGGAATACAAATGTGGTTGGTGGAGTAATTACTGCTGGTGTAGTAACACCTGATGGTGTACTAGCTCCTAGAATAATTCCCGCTGGCGTACTTACACCGGGAACAAGCTCTGCTGGTGTCCTTGTGCCTGGTACAAGTCCTGCTGGAGTGCTAGCTCCTGGTACAAGTCCTGCTGGTGTGGGGGCTCCTGGTACGAGGCCTGCTGGAGTGCTGGCTCCTGGTACAAGTCCTGCTGGTGTAGGGGCTCCTGTGACGAGTCCTGCTGGTGTTGGGGCTCCTGGTATAAGTCCTGCTGGAGTGCTAGCTCCTGGTACTAGTCCTGCTGGTGTAGGGGCTCCTGGTACGAGTCCTGCTGGTGTTGGGGCTCCTGGTACAAGTCCTGCTGGAGTGCTAGCTCCTGGTACTAGCCCTCCTGGTGTAGGGGCTCCTGGCACGAGTCCTGCTGGAGTGCTGGCTCCTGGTACAAGTCCTGCTGGTGTGGGGGCTCCTGGTACAAGTCCTGCTGATGTGGGGGCTCCTGTGACTAGTCCTGCCGGCGTTCTGGCTCCGGGTACGAGTCCTGCCGGAGTGCTAGCTCCTGGTACAAGCCCTGCTGGTGTAGTAATTCCTGGTACGAGTCCTGCTGGTGTTGGGGTTCCTGGTACAAGTCCTGCTGGAGTGCTAGCTCCTGGTACTAGTCCTGCTGGTGTAGGGGCTCCTGGTACAAGTCCTGCGGGAGTGCTAGCTCCTGGTACGAGTCCTGCTGGAGTGCTAGCTGCTGGTACGAGTCCTGCTGGTGTAGGGGCTCCTGGTACGAGTCCTGCTGGAGTGCTGGCTCCTGGCACGAGTCCTGCTGGTGTAGGGGCTCCTGGCACGAGTCCTGCTGGAGTGCTGGCTCCTGGTACGAGTCCTGCTGGTGTGGGGGCCCCTGGTACGAGGCCTGCTGGAGTGCTGGCTCCTGGTACAAGTCCTGCTGGTGTAGGGGCTCCTGTGACGAGTCCTGCCGGAGTTCTGGCTCCTGGTACAAGCCCTGCTGGTGTTGGGGTTCCTAGTACAAGTCCCGCTGGGGTGCTCGCTCCTGGTACTAGTCCTGCTGGTGTACGGGCTCCTGGTACGAGTCCTGCTGGAGTGCTGGCTCCTGGTACTAGTCCTGCTTGTGTAGGGGCTCCTGGTACGAGTCCTGCTGGTGTTGGTGCTCCTGGTACAAGTCCTCCTGGTGTGCTAGCTGCTGGTACTAGTCCTGCTGGTGTAGGAGCTCCTGGTACTAGTCCTGCTGGAGTGCTGGCTCCTGGTACGATGCCTGCCGGGGTGCTAGCTCCTGGTACTAGTCCGGCTGGTGTGGGGGCTCCTGGTACAAGTCCTGATGGAGTGCTAGCTCCTGGTTCAAGCCCTGCTGGTGTAGTAACTCCTGGTACGAGTCCTGCTGGTGTTGGGGTTCCTGTGACTAGTCCTGCTGGTGTAGGGGCTCCTGGTACGAGTCCTGCTGGAGTGCTTGCTCCTGGTACGAGTCCTGCTGGTGTAGGGGCTCCTGGTACAAGTCCTGCTGGTGTTGGGGCTCCTGGCACAAGTCCTGCCGGAGTGCTGGCTCCTGGTACTAGTCCTGCTGGAGTGCTAGCTCCTGGTACGAGACCTGCTGGTGTTAGGGCTCCTGGTACAAGTCCTGCTGGAGTGCTAGCTCCTCGTACAAGCTCTGTTGGTGTAGTTACTCCTGGTACGAGTCCTGCTGGTGTTGGGGTTCCTTTGACTAGTCCTGTTGGTGTAGGGGCTCCTGGTACGAGTCCTACTGGAGTGCTGGCTCCTGGTACGAGCCCTGCTGGAGTGATGGCTCCTGGTACAAGTCCTGCTGGTGTAGGGCCTCCTGTGACGACTCCTGCCGGAGTTCTGGCTCCTGGTACGAGTCCTGCTGGTGTAGTAACTCCTGGTACAAGTCCTGCTGGAGTCCTAGCTCCTGGTACTAGTCCTGCTGGTGTAGAGGCTCCTGGTACGAGTCCTGCTGGTGTAGGGGCTCCTGGCACGAGTCCTGCTGGAGTGCTGGCTCCTGGTACGAGACCTGCTGGTGTTGGGGCTCCTGGTACGAGTCCTGCTGGAGTGCTGGCTCCTGGTACGAGACCTGCTGGTGTTGGGGCTCCTGGTACGAGTCCTGCTGGAGTGCTGGCTCCTGGCACGAGTCCTGCTGGAGTGCTAGCTCCTGGTACTAGTCCTGCTGGTGTAGGGGCTCCTGGCACGAGTCCTGCTGGAGTGCTGGCTCCTGGTACGAGACCTGCTGGTTTTGGGGCTCCTGGTACAAGTCCTGCTGGAGTGCTAGCTCCTGGCACGAGTCCTGCTGGTGTAGACGCTCCTGGTACGAGTCCTGCTGGAGTGCTGGCTCCTGGCACGAGTCCTGCTGGAGTGCTAGCTCCTGGTACTAGTCCTTCTGGTGTAGGGGCTCCTGGCACGAGTCCTGCTGGAGTGCTGGCTCCTGGTACGAGACCTGCTGGTGTTTGGGCTCCTGGTACAAGTCCTGCTGGAGTGCTAGCTCCTGGCACGAGTCCTGCTGGTGTAGACGCTCCTGGTACGAGTCCTGCTGGAGTGCTGGCTCCTGGCACGAGTCCTGCTGGAGTGCTAGCTCCTGGTACTAGTCCTGCTGGTGTAGGGGCTCCTGGCACGAGTCCTGCTGGAGTGCTGGCTCCTGGTACGAGACCTGCTGGTGTTGGGGCTCCTGGTACAAGTCCTGCTGGAGTGCTAGCTCCTGGCACGAGTCCTGCTGGTGTAGACGCTCCTGGTACGAGTCCTGCTCGAGTGCTGGCTCCTGGCACGAGTCCTGCTGGAGTGCTAGCTCCTGGTACTAGTCCTGCTGGTGTAGGGGCTCCTGGCACGAGTCCTGCTGGAGTGCTGGCTCCTGGTACGAGACCTGCTGGTGTTTGGGCTCCTGGTACAAGTCCTGCTGGAGTGCTAGCTCCTGGCACGAGTCCTGCTGGTGTAGACGCTCCTGGTACGAATCCTGCTGGAGTGCTGGCTCCTGGTACGAGTCCTGCTGGAGTGCTAGCTCCTGGTACTAGTCCTGCTGGTGTAGGGGCTCCTGGCACGAGTCCTGCTGGAGTGCTGGCTCCTGGTACGAGACCTGCTGGTGTTGGGGCTCCTGGTACAAGTCCTGCTGGAGTGCTAGCTCCTGGCACGAGTCCTGCTGGTGTAGACTCTCCTGGTACGAGTCCTGCTGGAGTGCTGGCTCCTGGCACAAGTCCTGCTGGAGTGCTAGCTCCTGGTACTAGTCCTGCTGGTGTAGGAACTCCTGATACGAGTCCTGCTGGAGTGCTGGCTCCTGGTACGAGACCTGCTGGTGTTTGGGCTCCTGGTACAAGTCCTGCTGGAGTGCTAGCTCCTGGTACTAGTCCTGCTGGTGTAGGGGCACCTGGCACGAGTCTTGCTGGAGTGCTAGCTCCTGGTACGAGCCGTGATGGGGTTGGGGCTCCTGGTACAAGTCCTGCTGGAGTGCTAGCTCCTGGTACAAGTCCTGCTGGTGTAGGAGCACCTGTGACGATTCCTGCCGGAGTTCTGGCTCCTGGTACGAGTTCTGCCGGAGTGCTGGCTCCTGGTACAAGTCCTGCTGGAGTGCTAGCTCCTGGTACTAGTCTTGCTGGTGTAGGGGCTCCTGGTACGAGTCCTGCTGGTGTGCTAGCTCCTGGTACGAGTCCTGCTTGTGTTGGGGCCCCTGGTACAAGTCCTGCTGGGGTGCTAGCTCCTGGTACGAGTCCTGCTGGTGTAGGGGCTCCTGGCACGAGTCCTGCTGGAGTGCTGGCTCCTGGTACGAGTCCTGCTGGAGTGCTAGCTCCTGGTACGAGTCGTGCTGGTGTTGGGGCTCCTGGTACAAGTCCTGCTGGAGTGCTAGCTCCTTGTATTAGTCCTGCTGGTGTAGGGGCTCCTGGCACGAGTCCTGCTGGAGTGCTAGCTCCTGGTACGAGTCCTGCTTGTGTAGGGGCTCCTGGTACGAGTCCTGCTGGGGTGCTTGCCCCTGGAACGAGTCTCGCCGGAGTGCTAGCTCCTGGTACAAGGCCTGCTGGTGTGCTTGCTCCGGGTACAAGTCTTGCTGGTGTTGGTGCTCCAGATACACCTCCTGCTGGTGTGATTGCTCCTGGTACGAGTCCTGCTGGTGTTGGGGCCCCTGGTACAAGTCCTGCTGGGGTGCTAGCTCCTGGTACGAGTCCTGCTGGTGTAGGGGCTCCTGGCACGAGTCCTGCTGGAGTGCCGGCCTCTGGTACGAGTCCTGCTGGAGTGCTAGCTCCTGGTACGAGTCCTGCTGGTGTTGGCGCTCCTGGTACAAGTCCTGCTGGAGTGCTAGCTCCTGGTACTAGTCCTGCTGGTGTAGGGGCTCCTGGTACGAGTCCCGCTGGGGTGCTTGCCCCTGGAACGATTCTCGCTGGAGTGCTACCTCCTGGTACGAGGCCTGCTGGCGTGCTTGCTCCGGGTACAAGTCTTGCTGGTGTTGGTGCTCCAGATACACCTCCTGCTGGTGTGATTGCTCCTGGTACGATGCCTGCTGGTGTTGGTGCTCCAGGTACAAGGCCTGCTGGTGTGCTTGCTCCTGCTACGGGGCCTGCTGTGGTACTTGCTCCTGGTACGAAACCTGCTGGTGTGCGAGTTCCGGGTACAAGGCCTGCTGGTGTGCTAGCTCCTGGTATAAGTCTTGCTGGTGTTGGGGCTCCAGGTACAAGTCCTGCTGGTGTGCTTGCTCCTGGTACGAGTCCTGCTGGAGTACTACCTCCTGGTACGAGGCCTGCTGGTGTGCTTGCTGCTGGTACGATGCCTGCTGGTGTGCGAGTTCCAGGTACGAGGCCTGCTGGTGTGCTAGCTCCTGGTACAAGTCCTGCTGGTGTTGGTGCTCCAGGTACGAGGCCTGCTGGTGTGCTAGCTATTGGTACGAGTCCTGCAGGTGTGCTGACTCCTGGAACAAGTCTGGCTGGAGTGCTTGCTTCTGAAACTCGTCCTGCTGGTGTGCTAGCACTGGGTATGAGTCTTTTCGGTGTGGTTCTAGCACCTGGGACAATTGTTGTCTGTAAATAATTTTAAAATAAAATTATGTAATTTTAATAATTGCAAAATGTTAAGTGTTAAGAGAGCATAATATGCACACAACCTGCTTTTTGTAAAATTCAAATATTTCAAATTTACATTAAATTTGTTCCATAATCATCAGACACCAATTAATCAATATTCCTTGAATTTAAATCCTTTCTTAAGATTTTTTAAGCTTAAGTTTTAAATTTTAGACGTTTAATAGAATTAAAATCTTATAATGGAATTTAATCAAAATTGGAATAAGTACTCTAGACATAAGGTTTAGTAGCACTTTATCTAGATTTTTATCTATGTTGGGTTCATAAAAGTGGTATAAAACTCTTCTCTTCGGGGAAGCAATTTTACCTTATCATGGGATAAGTCTTCTTGTAGTTTCCCCATAAAACAAGTTGTGATTTGTATTTTCATTGATGACTTGTAGTAATGATGTTCTCTACGGAGTCTCAATCGAGTTTAGCATTATTTTTATTCGCATATTTACCATATATAAAATATTTATATTTGATTAATCAAAACTTTTTAAAATAATCATTGTGATTTATATTTCCTTCGTCATTTTAATGTATGTTCGTCGCTTGTTCAATAATCCTTGTATTTTTGTAGATGTTGCTATTGCTATTTCATTTAAATTACTTCATGTTTTTTGGCGTTTCTCTAATATTTTTAAACTGAATTAGAATAAATAAACATTTTAAATGTGCGTTATTTGTTCTTATTTAATATTTTATTTGTGTATTTGTTTCGTTTGCTGACTCATGGAATAAGGCCATATCTTATGACTTTTAAGATGTTTAACTATATGACCCGACATTATGTCTGATGACGGCTAGCATCTGTTCTATATGATTTCAATTGGAATAAACTACTGTTTATATAAAACACTAGTTTATTCCAATTGAAATCATATAAAATAGACTTTAATGAAAATATTTTCATGCACAAATTTTACCAACGCATGAACGGATTATGTGAGAACTTTTCTTATCTGCCAAGGCTGGGTTTTCCGTTTTTCATGAGACAGAAATTTAATTTAGAAACTTCATTTTTCTAATGACACAACAGCTCGACTAGTATAGCCCCTCCCTATATGTAAGCCGATGTCTGAAAATAATTATCCACTATTTGACATGCCTTGTTACAACAAATTGCAATATCTCAATTCATTCATTCATAATTCACATCACCACTCAGACACATCACGGTGCAAACACATATAATAATATTATCATACAGATCTACTGATTCCTGGAAGAAGACCTGAATCAATCAATATTTACGTAAATTAGGCCTACTGGTATGCAGATTTCTAAAAGTATTTATTATTAAATAATGATATATATTCATATATATATATATATATATATATATATATATATATATATATATATATATATATATATGTGTGTGTGTGTATATATATATAGTATACATGTTTATTTATAATAAAAAATAAATAAATATATAATAAATTAAAATTTTTACTAAAGAACAGCTCTACTTGTTATTCAGCACTTTTTATAAACACTGAAGTTACAACGGATTAACATCTACAGAAACTGATATAATACATGTACCACTATATCTTTTTGCACTATGCTCTTAACGCCATATTATTATATTTTTATTATTACACCCCATTTCTCCCCCTAATATAGTTGAAAGAAACTGAAATTTTGGAAAACTCTTTGAAATAGTGTTTTATACATATAGCTTGAATTTCATTAAAACGCCTATATGTATTTGAAGTTTTAATGGAAGTTCTATCCCATAACTCCCTTAGAAGGGGCACATAGAGATTTGGCACACTGAGGGGTATGTAGAGATTCAGTATTACTTCCATTGTCCCCATGAAAAATTTACACATGATTTTAATTTCATCAAAATAGGATATATTTGAAGTTTAAGAGGGGTTCTGTCCCATAGCTTCCTTTAGGGGGCACTTAGTGATTCGGCCCCACTTCCATTGTCTTCCTTAGAACATTTTACATATTAATACACTTTTAATTTTTATGTAGATTTCTAACCGTTCTTTCTATAGGAAACACACACACAGACATTCACACACACACACACACATATATATATATGTATATATATATATATATATGTGTTAATATAGATTTTTTTATTTTCTCCTAATCTAAGTCAAATACTTATTATAGATTCATTACAGATAAGTTCAAATATCTAGCAATTTTTTTGACTTATACAGTAACGTTCAACTTCTTACCAGTATATTAATATATGCATTTCATACTTGGTCGAGGTCCCATCCTTAGAAATTACTGCATCATCAATGTTCCATGACATAATAATATTATCATCATATTCAGTTTAACATCATGCTGACATGTGTAGGACTGCTTTTAGAAATTGACTTCCAAACTAACCTATCTTTATCCTGATCTTTATTTATCCCTCTTTATTTCAAGTACATCGTTATCAATTCCTACAGTGTTTTCCTTGGCTTTCACCTATCAACCGACCTTACTACCTCAACTGTTTTACATCCAATAATAATAAAAAGTCTCACCTATTCTTTCAATGGGACCATAGCAACAAGGTCTCTAGTTCTGTACACATCTCCCTATAATGTCCATATTTATATTTCTCTCAGGTCATCAGATCTTAGCCTGTCTTTAAGACTCACATTGCACATCAATCGTAATATTTTCATATCATTTCGGTTGTAGCTAGACGAGAGCTATTTTAAAACATAACTCATTCAAAAAAATGCTGAATATTTTAGCAGTTATTTTCTGTTATTCAAATATATATAAAACAATGGTTTAGCAAAACAAACGTTGTTTCACTCAGCTTTAGTATAATAATAGATGTATACATCATCATGGTCTCCGTTTAGTCTCAAGAGACAATGGATACCCACTGTAAGGATGGCTGCACGTGTAATTGTGAAGCAAGTGTTGCGCAATCCCAACCGCACCTCTCCTGATTCGGACTGTTTGATTCCAGTGGCAAGGAGAAGTGCAGTTTTGAAATATTTAACATAGTCATAAACTCTTATCATGATAGACAAAAAAAAAACCAAATCCATCATGTAAAATTCAGAATTTAACTCTATTTTTGAAATGATATGTTGGGAATATTATTTGGATTGAAAATGAAATAGAGAAATAATGAGACAGTAGCATGCAGTCATCAGAGTATATTGAATTAGTGGCATATTGGTACGAGAATTTACTGAATATATATGTATATACGTGTGTGGGTACGTGAATTTATGTATATGTGTGCTAATTAGTGTACGTATATGATCATAGAGCAAACAATATAAGGGTATATTACCTCAGTTGGATTCACCAATTCAACTATATATTTTTTAACATTTTCGTTTTCAACCAATTCCACAGTGCCGCCTATATTTATCTTTTCTCCGACTATGATTGTGATCACTCGAGTCACCGTGGTAGTTGTGTTCCATCCGGGACCGTTTGGTCGTATATCACCAGGTTTGCCTTCATTTGGCTCCAGTATGATATCATCATCCGAGACTACTGTTTCATCGTCCATTCCTTCCTTAATTGGACAGGTCACTACATAAATATATTAACAAGTTCAAATTTATGCATTTGTAAAACATTATTTCACTCATAACATAATGCTTCTCTAATCTAGTTTTAATGTTTATAACTTGTACAACTGTACATAGAAATACTGATACATTTAAAAGTTATGTTTTAGATATACATACATGAATCTATACATATTATTTATATACGTCTGTGATTTATGTCTAAAACAAGTGCAAATAAATCAGGTTAGAGAGTCAATATATCTTACACTAAGAAAAAAGCAACGGTATAAAAACATATGTTCACAAAAGATTAATACTTTAGAATCATAGTTATTAGATATTAGCATGTTTGTTAGATATCGCCTTATCTCTATGTAAAGTTAGGTATTTTTGTATGTTTGTATATTTGTATGTACAGGATACAAACCTAAATTAAATTAATTCATTAATATGAATTATGAAAGACAGCTGCTATGCAACAGGGGTCATAATGTGGGATATATTTAGTTTCATTCACCTTTATGCAAAGTGGGCAAAGAAGACCCTTCGAAGAAAATTCAGACACCTCTGTTTTCGGTGAAATTTTAACAACATGTATTAGACATCAATTAATAAATATTTCCTAAATTTCACTTTCTTGGAGTATTTTAAGGGAATTTTAGAGGGCATAATATGGGCACAACCTCCATTCGAAAATTCAAATATTTCAAGATTTGCATTCAATTTGTTCAATGGTCATTACACACTAATTAAGTAAGATACCATGAATTTTAATTTCTTCTTAAGCTTAAGTCTTAAATTTGAGACATTTTCTAGAATCAAATCATGTCATTAATTCTGATAAGAATTGAAATAAGGATTCTAGACATAAAGTTTAGTCTCATTATATTTGGATTTTAATCTTTGTAATAAAAGTGGTACAAAACTGTTCTGTTCGTAGAAATAATTTTACTCGTCTTACTGTTAAAATTTTACAAACATCTGCGGTATTTAAATTTTCACGAAGAACTTCCACTTCCTCTTTCTCCATTTTGCATAAAACTAAATTAAACTAAATATAACCCACATTACCCACCCTTACGCCTAGCAGCTGTGTTTCAAAATCCATAACGATAGGTTTTAGAAGTGAATTCTGCACATACAAATATATAAACATATACACATACCTAACTATGTGAATAGAGACTAAATCTGTTAGATTACCATTGCTTATTTGCACATTATTTTTTACGCAAATGAAAAATTATTTTCTACGTTAATAAAGCAAAGAAATATTAATTCATGAGTACATACATGGTGTAGTTTCAACAGTGGGTGGTAAGGTTGTTGTAATAGCCGTCACAACAGGAGTCACTGCGGGAACCGTTGTCAAAAGAGGTGGTTTTACTGTGCTCACTGAATAATAATAATAATAATAATAATAATAATAATAATAATAATAATAATAATAATAATAATAAATCCAATAATCCGTCCCACTCACCCCAAAACATAACGGCACCAGCATTAGTTGATACCAAAGAAATGCTCGGGAAGGGTCAGGATCAAGGGGAAGAGCACCATCTAGACCTTCACTGAAATGGCACGGAGAATGCTAGAATCTCAAAGAGTTTTAGTGCTGCTCAAATTCCAGATCAAATTCCAGACCAAAATCAATTGTTATTCCAAATAAAGGAATATATATAACAATGGATTGCGTATATTCTCTGAAAACAGCTTAGAAAGATGCAGTCTTCTTACAGAGCTGAAGTTACAGAACTAATCTAAGGTGCTACAATGAAGGATGCAGAAAACAGAAGAAAGTGGATGACAACCGTGGGGGCTCTATTTTCCACCATGAAGTCAAATAACAAAGACAACCCTGCTGCTGTGCATTACGATTACTCTTGATATGTGTGTGATGGTGGGATGAGTTGTTACAATTTATTGACTAACCCAAACAAAAGTAGCTTCATTCGCTCATTTTATCACTAAAATGCAAGTGAGATTTAAAATTGCATTCAGCTTAGAACTGGATCAGCTTGAGCCCATTCAAATGTATTTGAAACAGTAAAATCATCATTGTAATAAAAACATGCAAACCGTTTGGCCACGAGTATATCCTGTATCATTGGTTGGCAGTGACAGATTTTCTTTATAAAGAGAAGAGATTCTAAAATGCAGAGAAATAGAGAGAAACTACAAAGAGCGGGAGAAGGTTTTTTTTCCAGCAGCCATAAGTTCGTGAGTTAGTTTCATTCCTGAGTTCAATGGTGCACCACGAAATAGTCATGAATCTGAGTCAACACATTAAAAAGTAACTGTGAAACATTGTTGTGTCAAAGTAATATGCGCTGCATTCAGTACGCAGGAATATATAAGGTGGATCACTTCTTGGTAACATCCATGATCTGTTAACAAATTACCTGTTCTTAACTACAAAACTGAAATCGAAGTCAACATAAAAAATTTAAATAGTTGTCACAAAAGTAAACATGGTTAGATAATCAGATTTTTTAAATGGAGACTTTGTCCTGCATGTTCTTTCATGAAGACTAAAATCATGAGAAATTATGAAATAATTTTTGCATTCAATTTAGAGGTTAATCCTGAATTATGCCTTTTATGATTCTCAGTAATGGCTTTGTAAATGAAACATTCCTGATTAAATGAAGTACTGTTTTAGTTGTTAATTAATTAAAAACTCTGAGTACGGGTTTAGCATCTACTAATGCATCCGGATGACAATATGTAAGAGATATTGTTTGTGAAAAGGTACAAGTTTTTTGTCTTCACAAGAAGATGTTAACTTGTTAGTCAGGAAGAATACATAAATCAATTGAAGTCAAGCGTAGAAGCTAAGATTATTTTAAATAAATGACGCAGGTTTTTAAATGGAATAAACAAAGGGCTAGGTGTAGTATCTGTTCTGACACTGCACTTCATCTTTCCTGTCATCGGTCTGTGAAGGAGAAATCCTTCTAGATTGAGGCAATTTAAATTTTTGTCCCAATCCCTCTTTTTGGGAGCAGTTTTTTGTCCACCTTAGACTCCGACCCTGTATCTAACTCTGTCAAGTAAATACGGACAAGACATCAAACTGACGCAATGCTTTATAAATTGTGTACAAGGAATTAATACAGCATTTAATACTGAATAAATAAATATCCACAACAATATTTTCGAAAGGTTATTCTTAAAAATGGTTAAAATTAAAGAGATATGATCTTAGTTGTGATTCTTCCGTTTCAACGGAGATTTTAGCATCAATAAAATAATTCTAAGAAAAAGCTGTGAGCTTACCTGTGGTTTTGGCACAGATTTTAGTGGAGAGTTTCACCACGACAATTCGCTCAGGATTCAATGGTGCAATTGTGACTTTTACAGTGTCAGCGTCTATACCAGGGGGAATTGTGATAGGCTGGTCAGGTGAAGATTTGTATACAGTCTGTACAGGTTGTACAGCAGCTGCCGGTGTGGTGGACGAAACGCGTAGAACACCTTGCGCAGGTGGGGTCGTAGTACCAATCTGCAATATTATTAAAATCGATTTATGCAGAGAAGTTACAGAAAATGAACAACAAATACTTATTTTGATGCTTGTTTTTTCACAGTATTTATGCAAAAACCTAAATATGTTTAACTGTCACTGAATTTGGCAATTATCAACAACAGTGTTTACCTTTGGTGATTTGAGCACTTCAACTTGATATACTCTGACATTCACTGGATCAACCAGACTAATTACACCACCAGCCTTGAGATCTTCTCCAACTGTTATTGTGGCCACCCTGTTGTCAGGTGTTTTTGTAATCCAACCATCATCACTCGTCGGTCTAATAACACCGGTATTACCTGATGGATTGGGTTCTAGTGATATGGCGCTGTCAGGGAATAGTGTATCATCTTCCATTCCATCCACAAGTGCACAAGTTACTAGAAATAAAAATAATTACTCTATTAGAATCAGATTACATAATACAATCATATTTGACGAAATTGAATTTCTATGCCAATGTTCAAATAAAGATTGTTTTAGAAATAAGTCGATGTCATAAAATCAAATTATAATGATTAATAGAATAAATAAATGTAATAATTTTCCAACTTTTATGTAAAGTAGAGCCAGTATGTTTCTCGATTTTGTGATTTATAGATTTTTAACACTCGGTGAATACCTAACTCTGTTTAACCAGTTATCTACACATGGTAGATGTTTAATATTTCATTCTACAGATATTTTAATTTTGATTAGTGACATTATAGATGAGCTAGGGTGTGCTAACACTCTTAGACTCGAAGTCAATTCCCATACTTTTTTTTATTCAAAACCAGATTTTATTTAATAAGAGATATTGTATATGTAGTGGTGTCAGACGCCCTTTGATTAGCTAATCAACATAAATTTGACCAATCGCTATGTTTCTTTAAAATTACAAAATTTGATCGTTATTTTACCTAATTATGCATTGAATCATTATTTTCAAATCGCGTAAAATTAACCTAAATTTCATCAATAAAATAATAAGTTACCATAAAACAATTTTGAAGTATTTAAACTGTGGATTAGAAAGTGATTTCTCAGGTGTTATGGCAGGCGAATACAATATAATTGTAGAAGAAAACCTTGCTGGACAAATTATTAATATTTTATATTTAAGTTGTTTATAATCAATGTATTAATAAAACTACAGTCGTAGCACAATGGATGAAATACGAGCCTCCTTATAGAGCGATTACGAATTCGACTCCCGTGGGACAGACAATTAAATACTTTTTTACATTTCTTCATAAAAATGTCGTTTACATTGAGTAATTCATTTTTTTACAACAACATTACCTTAAAATTATTAGTTATACATTTATTTGGTTCAATTAACAAGTTTAGAACCAACCATTGTTTTTTAAATTGATTTTAAAGAATTTAAATTGTCAATTAGTAACCATTTAATGGCCAGAATTAAAGGGTATAGGCAAATGTCAGTTCATCTGTGTCCTTAAACAAAAACACACATTTTATATATATTTAAAAATTAAAAATTAAAATAAAAGTTGTTGTTTTCCAAAGAATAACCATTTTTTGACAGGTGAATACGATACGATTCTAGAAAATAGTTCACCAGACATTTGGTTCAATTAATTTTATGATCAAATGATAACGTAATTGTTGTGGTGGCAACCACTCATTTGCATATACGAATAACGTTACACTATAAATGGCAAGCCTAGGTTGGCCTTAGTGTGTGTTACCTAAATGCCACCGGAAGTGACGCCGAAGAGCGTACATGTCCTCCCACCAAGACTCTCTGACTCGACACCTTCATTTGTACATACTGTAACTATACCTTTTCTTTAATACACTTATTATTGCATTCTCCTTGTTGTTTGCGTCTTCATTGTATTCCTCACTAATTATTGTTCAACCTTGCAACCACAACAGTAATTATAAACTTAATTTTAAATGTAATATTTAGAATTATTTTTAAAACAAAACTTAAAGTTAAAATACTCCCAGGCAACGCTGGTAGACACAGTTTATATTGAATAATGGTCACTTACCTGGAGTTGTAACAGCCGTTGGGACGACAGTCTTTACTGATTAAAAATAAAACAGTTAAACATAACGTAAGTTATTAAATTAAGAGAACAATTAAGTCACAATTGTATTAACTGATGAAATTATATAAATTTCATAAATTTACAAGGGAGCAACGAATTCTAATGTGAAAATAATAGTAGCATGCTCAGTTTTGCTTTATATATGGGGATAACGACGCGGAGTGAGGACCTAGGTGTGTCGGGTTCGAATCCAGTTCGTTCCACAAAACACTTTCATCAAAACCCACACCTGACCTTGTGTCTAACCTCATGGAGAAGAGGTAAATAAAAATACTTAAGTTTGAAGAGTCAGCCATAGAATACACTCCACTCGAGGTAATGTGGTTAAAGAGCAATCGCTCATGGATTCTTCATAATTTTTTTTTTCTGGTAAATATTTCTATATAAAATATCATGTTATAAATTTTAAATGCCTTTCTATTTTGTTTCATTTTACTTCAGTCGAAGTTCTCAGAGATCAAGGGGCCCCTTCCTGGGGCTAACACTTGATCTCCATACATAGATATTCGAATATTCTATTAATGTTCTCCTTTACCTGTCAAACCTTAAGTTAGTAAAGAAATGTAGAACATTAAGTTAGCCCCCCCCCCCCCAATTAACCAGTTAAGTATGTAATAGTATATCTTGTTTGTGGTCTCTGGGCCGTCTCAGATTTTAGGAGAAGAATTCAACTAGTCTGGTGGAGTATCAAGCTACGTGCTGTTACTTGAGGTAACATTACTTGGAGAAGGTGAAGCATTCTTCATATGAGCTAGTGTATATCCGTGTTAAGAGGATCTTATTTGGGCTTTGAATACTATGTTATTTTGAATATTTGGTCAGGGTTTACTTGGAGGTTGAAGGATCTTCATGGCAGGGTGTCCTGACAACCCTTGTACAAAGAGACCGATGACACTCGAAGATAGTGTATTTTTTGTTTCATTTAACTTCACGTGAAGTTCTCACAAATCAAGGTGCCCCTTCCTAGGGCTAACACTTGACCTTTATATGAGATACACAGATATTCGAATATTCAGTTAAAGTTATCTTTTGCCAATTACTTAGTTAACTGTAAAACTAGAAGTCAGTTGTAGCAAAGCCGAAGCTTTATCAACCAACTTAACAGGTAGAACGATGTGCAAGTAACAATTACAACACCGAACAGCTACCTTAAGTCAACTATACAATCATCCGCCACAAACGAAAGGTTAAAAAAGACTGTACGATATGAAAACAGGCCAGAAATCGATATAAATTAATTTCATATGAATCAGATGATTCTATTGTTGGCATTGGTTTACCCGATATCTTTTTAGAAATACATCGGATATTTACGGGGAACCACGTGCAGATTGCAAAGATCCTAAGTGAAAGAATTAACTTTCCTCTCTCCAATTGACCAGTAAACTGTGTTATAGTATATCTTTCTTGTCGTCTCTTGGTCTTACAGAATTCCAGGACAAGAATTGAACTAGTCTGGTTGAGTATCAAGCTACGTTACTTGAGGTAACATTACTTGGGGAAGGTGCACCATTATCTGTATGAGCTCTGTACAGCTCTGTCGATAGGATCTTATTTGGGCTTCGAATACTATGTTATTTTGATTATTTGGTTAGAGTTTACTTGTAGGGGGAGTAGCCTCATGGCAGGTTGTCCTGACAAATCCTTATACAGAGAGACCAAACACACTCAGGAATGGTGTCTAGTAAGTAATTCAAACTCTTTGGTGTCTAGTATGAAATAATCAGTGTATAATAAAACTAAAGATACATAAGAGAGAGCGCGCGAAGCCGGTTAAGGAGTTATTTATTTAATGCCGTAAGAAAGAAAAAATGTTGTCTTACTTTGCATATTTGAAGTGTCTTAGATATGGAATAAAGGATCTTTAGAAATATTACAGATCTCTACAGCGACGGTTAGAAAATTCTTCTGAAAATATTCTTTCTTAAGTAGATATGATTTAAACAATGTGCCGTGAGCTTACCTGTAGTTTTGGCACATATTTTAGTGGAGATTTTGACCACCACTGTTCGATCTGGATTCAATGGTGCAACTGTCACTTTTACAGTGTCGGCATCTATACCAGAAGGAATTGTGATAGGTTGATCAGGTGTGGATTTATATACAGTCGGTATAGGTTGTCCAGCAGCTGCCGGTGTCGTTGCTGAAGCAGGTAGAGCACCTTGTGCAGGTGGAGTAGTCGTACCAATCTAGAAAAAAGGAAAAAGGAAATAAAGCATGGAAGTTACAAAAAGCGAACACGTAATAACTATTTTTACGCTTGTTCGTTCAAAAATACTTAATTTTCATTTAATTCTACCAGTATTATCAGCAGTGCTTACCTTAGGCGTTTTCAGCAACTCGACTTGATATACTCTGACGTTCTCTGGATCAACAAGGGAAATGACACCGCCAGATTTGAGATCTTCTCCAACCTTTATTGTGGCTACCCTGTTTTCAGGTGTTTTTGTAACCCATCCATCACCACTGGGTCTAACATCACCGGGGTTACCCGATGGATTAGGTACTAGTGTTATAGAGCTGTCAGGCAATTGTGTATCATCTTCCATTCCATCCACAAGTGGACAAGTTACTAGAAGTAAATATAGATACCCTAATAGAATCACATTAAATAATACAATGTTATATTCTGAAATGTTAATTCTAAATAAATATCAGTTTAAAATAGTTTTGTATTCAGACAGATGTCAAAGATGAAACTTTTTATAAGATTAATAGAATAAGCATATGCAATCAAAGTTATATATAACATAAACATCACTTACCTGGAGTTGTGACAGCAGTTTGTCCGACAGGAGTAACTGCAGCTGTTGTCTTTACTGATAAAAAACAGTGAAATATATTGTCAGCTTACATATTAAGAGGACAAAATGTAACAATACTATTGACCGATGAAATTAGATGTATGTAAAAAGATTAAAATTGAAAGATCATATTATAATGCGAAAATCATAGAATTCAACTAGTCTGGTGGAGTATCAAACTATGTGCTGTTACTTGAGGTAACATTACTTGGAGAAGGTGAAGCATTCCTCATATGAGCTAGTGTATATCTGTGTTAAGAGGATCTTATTTGAGCTTTGAATACTATGTTATTTTGAATATTTGGTCAGGGTTTACTTGGAGGGTGAAGGATCTTCATGACAGGGTGTCCTGACAAACCCTTGTACAAAGAGACCGAAGACACTCGAAGATAGTGTCTTTTTTGTTTCATTTAACTTCACGTGAAGTTCTCAGAAATCATGGTTCCCCTTCCTAGGGCTAACAAATGATCTTTATATAAGATACGCAGATATTCGAATATTCAGTTAAAGTTATCTTTTGCCTCGTAAACGTTGAGTTAGTAAAGAAGCTAAGAACATTAACTTTCCTCTCTCCAATTGACCAGTTAACTGTGTTATAGTATATCTTTCTTGTCGTCTCTTGGTCTTACCGAATTCCAGGACAAGAATTGAACTAGTCTGGTTGAGTATCAAGCTACGTGCTGTTACTTGAGGTAACATTACTTGGAGAAGGTGCACCATTACTCGCATGAGCCAGTGTAGAGCTCTGTCGATATGGTCTTATTTGGGCTTCGAATACTATGTTATTTTGATAATTTGGTTAGAGTTTACTTGTAGGGGGAGTAGCCTCATGTCAGGTTGTCCTGACAAATCCTTATACATAGAGACCAAACACACTCAGGAATGGTGTCTAGTAAGTAATTCAAACTCTCTGGTGTCTAGTATAAAATAATCAGTGTATAATAAAACTAAAGATACATAAGAGAGAGCACGCAAAGCCGGTTAGAGTTATTTATTTAATGCCGTAAGAAAGAAAAAATGTTGTATTACTTTGCATATTTGAAGTGTCTTAGATATGGAATAAAGGATCTTTAGAAATATTACAGATCTCTACAGTAACCGTTAGAAAATTCTTCTGAAAATATTCTGTCTTAAGCAGATATGATTTAAACAATGTGCCGTGAGTTTACCTGTAGTTTTGGCACATATTTTAGTGGAGATTTTGACCACCACTGTTCGATCTGGATTCAATGGTGCAACTGTCACTTTTACAGTGTCGGCATCTATACCAGAAGGAATTGTGATAGGTTGATCAGGTGTGGATTTATATACAGTCGGTATAGGTTGTCCAGCAGCTGCCGGTGTCGTTGCTGAAGCAGGTAGAGCACCTTGTGCAGGTGGAGTAGTCGTACCAATCTAGAAAAAAGGAAAAAGGAAATAAAGCATGGAAGTTACAAAAAGCGAACACGTAATAACTATTTTTACGCTTGTTCGTTCAAAAATATTTAATTTTCATTTAATTTTACCAGTGTTATCAGCAGTGCTTACCTTAGGCGTTTTCAGTAACTCGACTTGATATACTCTGACGTTCTCTGGATCAACAAGGGAAATGACACCGCCAGATTTTAGATCTTCTCCAACCTTTATTGTGGCTACCCTGTTTTCAGGTGTTTTTGTAACCCATCCATCACCACTGGGTCTAACATCACCGGGATTACCTGATGGATTAGGTTCTAGTGAGATGGCGCTGTCAGGCAATTGTGTATCATCTTCCATTCCATCCACAAGTGGACAAGTTACTAGAAGTAAATATAGATACCCTAATAGAATCACATTAAATAATACAATGTTATGTTCTGAAATGTTAATTCTAAATAAATATTAGTTTAAAATAGTTTTGTATTCTGACAGATGTCAAAGATGAAACTTTTTATAAGATTAATAGAAGACGCATTTGCAATCAAAGTTATATATAACATAAACATCACTTACCTGGAGTTGTGACAGCAGTTGGTCCGACAGGAGTAACTGCAGGTGTTGTCTTTACTGATTAAAAAACAGTGAAATATATGGTCAGCTCCCACATTAAGAGGACAAAACGTAACAATACTATTGACCGATGAAATTAGATATATGTAAAAAGATTAAAATTGAAAGATCAAATTATAATGCGAAAATCATAGTAACATGCCTAGTTTTGTTACTCATATACAGAGAATATTTACTAAAAAATTGTTTTCTTACTTTGCATATTTGAAGTGTCTTACATATGGAATAAAGGATTTTTAGAAATATTACAGATCTCTACAGCGACGGTTAGAAAATTCTTCTGAAAATATTCTTTCTTAAGCAGATATGATTTAAACAATGTGCCGTGAGCTTACCTGTAGTTTTGGCACATATTTTAGTGGAGATTTTGACCACCACTGTTCGATCTGGATTCAATGGTGCAACTGTCACTTTTACAGTGTCGGCATCTATACCAGAAGGAATTGTGATAGGTTGATCAGGTGTGGATTTATATACAGTCGGTATAGGTTGTCCAGCAGCTGCCGGTGTCGTTGCTGAAGCAGGTAGAGCACCTTGTGCAGGTGGAGTAGTCGTACCAATCTAGAAAAAAGGAAAAAGGAAATAAAGCATGGAAGTTACAAAAAGCGAACACGTAATAACTATTTTTACGCTTGTTCTTTCAAAAATATTTAATTTTCATTTAATTTTACCAGTATTATCAGCAGTGCTTACCTTAGGCGTTTTCAGCAACTCGACTTGATATACTCTGACGTTCTCTGGATCAACAAGGGAAATGACACCGCCAGATTTGAGATCTTCTCCAACCTTTATAGTGGCTACCCTGTTTTCAGGTGTTTTTGTAACCCATCCATCACCACTGGGTCTAACATCACCGGGGTTACCCGATGGATTAGGTACTAGTGTTATAGAGCTGTCAGGCAATTGTGTATCATCTTCCATTCCATCCACAAGTGGACAAGTTACTAGAAGTAAATATAGTTACTACATTAGCTTCATATAAAATAATACAAGCATATGTGCTAAAGTGCTATTTATACATTAAGATTTAATTAAAAATAGTTATAGATTTAAACAGGTGTCATCAATGAAAATTATTATCAGATTGATCGAATTAGCATATTCGACTATAGTTAAATATAATATGAGCATTTCTTACCTGGAGTTGTGACAGCAGTTGCTCCGACAGGTGTTGTCTTTACTGATTAAAAAACAGTGAAATATATGGTCAAAGTAATGCACAATTCTATTCAATTATGAAATTATGTAAATTTCATAACATTAATACATAACATATTATAACATCAACAGCGAACAATCAATTTATGAAGTGTGAATAACAGTAATATATCTACTATTTATTTTATGTGCACGAAATATTACAAACGAAAATGTATCTTACATTGAATATATGATGTCTCTCAAATATGAAATAATCTGTGTCTTGTAAAACTTTATATACATAACGGAGTAACATAGAATTGTGATTCGAACATTATTTATTATATACAATAAGAACATTTCTATTTTAAATTTTTTAAAAATCTTGCAGAATGTACCGAGCTTACTTGTAGTTTTGACACAAATTTTCGTAGAGATTTTTACTGCAACACTTCGCTCAGGATCCAACGGTGTAACTGTGACTTTTACAGTGTCAGCATCTATACCAGAGGGAATTGTGACAGGTTGATCAGGTGTGGATTTATATACAGTCAGTATAGGCTGTCCAGGGGCTCCTGGTGTCGTGGATGAAGCAGGTAGAGCACCTTGTGCAGGTGGGGTAGTAGTACCAATCTATAATAATAGGGAAATAAAATAAAACATAGTGGTTATGAACAGTAAAACAAAATAGTTATTTTACGCTTGTGTTTTGATAATATTTGTACAAGAATATTTATATGCCAAAATTGTCATTGAATTAAGCAGGGTACAATGAGCATCTCTTACCTTAGGGGATTTCAGCAACTCAACTTTATACGATTTAACATTTTCTGTATCAACCAGAGAAATGACACCACCAGATTTGATATCTTCTCCAACTTTAATTGTGGCCACCCTGTTCTTGCGTGTGTTTGTAACCCATCCATCACCATTGGGTCTAACATCACCGGGATTACCTGATGGATTAGGTTCTAGTGAGATGGCGCTGTCAGGCAATTGTGTATCATCTTCCATTCCATCCACAAGTGGACAAGTTACTAGAAGTAAATATAGATACCCTAATAGAATCACATTAAATAATACAATGTTATGTTCTGAAATGCTAATTCTAAATAAATATTAGTTTAAAATAGTTTGGTATTCAGACAGATGTCAAAGATGAAACTTTTTATAAGATTAATAGAATAAGCATATGCAATCAAAGTTATATATAACATAAACATCACTTACCTGGAGTTGTGACAGCAGTTGGTCCGACAGGAGTAACTGCAGGTGTTGTCTTTACTGATAAAAAAACAGTGAAATATATGCTCAGCAAACAAATCACAAGGTCAAGATAATTCACAATTTTACTTATCTATGAAATAAAGTGAAATTTATAAGATTAAAAGAGAACAATCTTCTATTTATTTTTATGTATACGAAACAGTACTAACAAAAGTTTATCTCACGTTGTATCTATGATTTCTCTTAAATATGAAATTTTGTGATCCTTTAATAAATTAAAGGAAGTGGTCTTCAACAACACCACAGCGAACACTGACAAATCTCAACTTCAATGTTCTCTCTCATCTGTCAAAAATTCAACTGCCGCCTTCAATTTCAGTACTTCAATTTACCGCAGCTGATCCCACATATGCTAATTAGTTACAAGAACAAACCTCTACATCTGCGAAGAGAAACCCCCTCTAACACTCGTGGATTGACAGTCACCACATGTGAAGCATCAGATTCTCTTCTCAGTCGGTAGGTATTCCTCATTATTGTCACAAATGTGTGTAGTAAAACTTTACATACATAACAGAAGAACATTAAACAGCGGTAAGTACATTATTTATTATCTACTATAAGATTATATCTATTATAATGAGGAAATAATTCTAAGAAAAGTTCTCGAGCTTACTTGTAGTTTTGGCACAAATTTTCGTGGAGATTTTCACCACGACAGTTTGCCTAGGATCCACTGGTGCAACTGTGACTTTTACAGTGTCGGCATCTATACCGGAAGGAAGTGTGACAGGTTTGTCAGGTGTAGATTTAAATACAGTAGGTATAGGTTGTCCAGGGGATCCCGGCGTCGTGGACAAAGCAGCTAGACCGCCTTGTGCAGGTGGGGTCGTAGTACCAATCTGCAATAATAGGAAAATAAAATGAAGCATGTGGGTGACTGAGTAAAAACACGAAATAGTTATTTTGTTCACCTGTGTTTTGACATTATTTGTGCAAGAATATAAATATGTTTAAATTGTCATTGAATTTTGTCAGCAGTTCCTACCTTAGGGGATTTCAGCAACTCAACTGTATATGATCTGACATTTTTTGGATCAACCAGAGAAATGACACCACCAGATTTGAGATCTTCTCCAACTTTAATTGTGGCCACCCTGTTCTTGCGTGTGTTTGTAACCCATCCATCACCATTGGGTCTAACATCACCGGGATTACCTGATGGATTAGGTTCTAGTGAGATGGCGCTGTCAGGCAATTGTGTATCATCTTCCATTCCATCCACAAGTGGACAAGTTACTAGAAGTAAATATAGTTAATACATTAGCATCATATAAAATAATACAAGCATATGTACTAAAGTGCTATTTATATATTAAGATTTAATTAAAAATAGTTATAGATTTAGACAGATGTCATAAATGAAAATTATTATCAGATTAATTGAATTAGCATATGCGATCATAGTTAAATATAACATGAACATTTCTTACCTGGAGTTGTGACAGCAGTTGGTCCGACAGGTGTTGTCTTTACTGATTAAAAAACAGTAAAATATATGATCAGCAAACAAATTTAGAGTACAAGATGATTGACAATTTTTTTCATTGATGAAATTAAGTGAAATTTATAAGATTAAAAGTGAACAATAAATTTACAATTTGTATAACATAGTTACATGTGAGATGTGTTTTATTTATTTTAATACATGGTAAATATTATTAACGTAAGTTTGTCTTATGTTATATATATGAAGTCTCTTAAATATGAAATAATATGTGTTGTAAAACTTTAGATACCTAACAGATTAACATACAACGCCATTTAGACGATTATGTATTTTATAATGTAAGAAATTATCTTTTTAAAAACGAAATAATTCTTACAAAATCTGCCAGCTTACCTGTAGTTTTGGCACAAATTTTCGTAGAGATTTTTACCACTACTGTTCGGTCAGGATCCAATGGTACAACTGTGACTTTTACAGTATCGGCGTTTATACCTGGAGGAATTGTGATAGGTTCCTCTGGTGAAGACTTGTATATAGTCTGTATAGGTTGTGCAGAAGGTGTCGGTGTCGTGGACAAAGTCAGTATAAGAGCTTGTGCAGTTGGTGTAGTAGTACCAATCTACAACATCATGAAAATCGATTAATTTATGGAAGTTACGGAATGAAAATACACAAATACTTCGTTTCACTTTTGTATTTAAAATAATTTGTACTAGAATATAAATATATTTGAACCGGTATTGAATTTTGCAATTCTCAACAGCAGCTACTTACCTGAGGGGTTTTAAGTAACTCAACTTGATATACTCTGACGTTTTCTGGATCAACCAGACTAATTACACCACCAGATTTGAGATCTTCTCCAACTGTTATTGTGGCGACTCTATTGTCGGGAGTTTTTGTAACCCATCCATCACCACTCGGTCTAACATCACCGGGGTTACCCGATGGATTAGGTACTAGTGTTATAGAGCTGTCAGGCAATTGTGTATCATCTTCCATTCCATCAACAAGTGGGCAAGTTACTAGAAATAAACACATTTACTCTGTTAGATTCAAATTAAATAAAACTATATTTCCAAAATCGAATCTCAATATTAATATTTAATTAAAGATTAGATTAGAAATAAACTGATGTAATAAATTAAATTTAATTTTAGATTACTACAATAAACAAATGCAAACATTAAAATATTGAATAAATGTTACTTACTGGGAGTTGTGATCGCAGTAACTGCAGGTGTAGTCTTTACTGATAGAAAAACAGTAAAATATATCGTCAGTTACAATATAAGTTAAGTTACAATATATTATAAGGTAATTTACAATATATTTACGGATGAAATTAGTTCAATTATTTAAAATCAAAAGTTAATAATAAATTTTCAACACGAAAATAACAGTATCGTGTCTAGATTAGATTCTTACATACGGTATTGTTTCCAAAGAAATATATGTAAAATTATAAGTGTGCTCCTTAAAAGTCATGGAAATAATTGAGCATTTATGAAATAAACTTAATAATAAAATCTAAAATGTATTTTACCAATGATATTTGGTCAATTCCCTAACACTGATTAAGTAACAGTAAATATCTATATCATAATAACTGTAAAATTACAGTTGTTCATTCTGTTAGAGGACATACATTATGAAATATAACAAAAAGGTCGGCTAAACGTATGACAGATAGTTGTATAACGTCTGTGATATCAGATCTCTAGGGGAAATATGTCTAAAGATTAATTAATGATCGGCCTATCGGCAAATTCCTACTGTAATGAAAACGAAGTATCAGAGAAAATTTGGATATTTGTTCACTCAATATTCTAAAAACGTGTTTTTTCCAAGAAAACACTTTGGACTAAAAAAATAGAAGCTTACACGTGGTTTTGGCACAGATTTTGGTGGAGACTCTCACCAGGACGGATTGCAGTGGGTTAAATGGTACAATTGTAATCTTTACAGTATCAGCGTCTGCACCAGGAGGAATGTTGATAGGTTGGCCAGGTGAAGACTTATATATAGGTAGTATAGCAGCTGACGGTGTCGTAGATGGAGCATTAGCACCAATCTGGAAGTATCAAATCAATCATATAATCATTACATGAAAATATAAAGCCAAAAAGTAAATTTCTTTATATTTGCTTCATTATTTTATGAAAATACGTTTAATTGAACCACTTTCTAAAATGGGAAGACACGTAAAAAGATATGACTAGTTTTATATTAGGATTCTTACCTTAGAGGTTTTTACTAATTCAACAACATATTCTTTGACATTTTCGGGATCGACCAGTTCAATTACACCACCAGTTTTGAGATCTTCTCCAACTCTTATTGTGGCCACTCTTTCATTAGGTGTTTTTGTTATCCATCCTGGACCACTTGGTCTAATGTCTCCGGTATTACCTGATAGATTTGGTTCCAACGTAATAGCACTCTCAGGGATTGCTGTGTCATCTTCCATTCCATCCACAAGCGGACAAGTTACTGAAAATATAAATGTATTTACGAATATAAATTACGATAAACGGGTGTATGATTCATTAATATTCATATATAAATAGTTTTTGATGATAATAGATTTCATATCATGATATAAATTTAAAAAATAAATTCGATCTTTTAAAAATTAAATAATATTTATTTACCTGGAGTTGTGACGGCAGTCGTAACTGGAGTTGTCATTACTGATAAAAACAATAGTAATACATTGTAATATGAAAAATATAAACTTTTTATATTATTTTATTTAATATATTCCATCATGACATTATCGATGTAAAGAGAATGTGTTTACTTGTCATTAAAAATGTAAATTATTTTACACTTAAGGAATCAGAATATTTATAATGATCTTGATCTATGAGATACATTTTTCTTTGCAATAACGATCGATAATTAGATTAGAGATGTTCAATCATTGTTTCAATAGAAGAAGTATTATGAATATTTGTATCGCATTTATTCATTTTTTATAACATTGTATTTCTGCTTTACACTCTTTATAAAATTGGAGTTCCTCGTCAAATATAAGATAAAGAACATAAAATATTAAAATGAATTATGCTTTCTTAATAATTTTCAATATATATACTTCAAATGTTTGCATGAATATATTTAACACACTTCAATTATATTGTAATATTTACTGTTAGTAGTTGTTAATATTTAGAAACATAGTATTGAATAAGTGACCTCCGAATGTGTTGAAAAATAATATGAAAAATATATCAATGTTTATATCTTTTCTCTATTTCTTATTTGTGTACGTATAGGAATACAACATGTTCTTTAATTAAATTTTTTTTAATAAAAGAACAGAATTTTCGGCTGTTCCGTCGGCCTTCCCCAGTGCATTGAGGTATGCGTATGTACGGTGGGTGTTGGTAGCAGGGTGAACATGTATAGCCAATAGGGTGAAGAAATGTTTACATGTGACTTGCGTGTGTCCATCCCAGCATCTTCGAACTTAGAGAGGTAAGCAACTTGGGTAGCGTTGTTGTGGATGTTTTTGAAAACATAAGTGGGCCATAAAAAATATACATATGTATCTGTGTAATTGAGTATATATATATTGCTATTTCTTTGCAAACTCATATGTATAAACATATATATATATATATATATATATATATATATATATATACGTGTGTAAGTGAGTATGTGTATACACATTTGATGGATAAAGAAACAAAGAAAGTAATTTATAAGTGGATATTTAATTAGTATGTATGTTTTAATCCCGTTGTATACGTAATGGACATCTAGAAACCAGGAGAAACAAATATATTTAATGCAGGCCGCGATAAAAGTCATGTCCTCTCTAACTTTCTAATGCAATATTTAAAAAAATGAAGCGGAGATGATTAATACTTACTTTGTTCTATGCATAATTTGAGAGAGATACTGGCCATCATAGCAGTCGTATTTTTAGATGGTTTAAGGAGTATGTCTATAATACTTTCTTTTGTTCCAGGTGGGATATTTATTGGTTCCTTAGGTTCTGATTTCTGAAATAAAAACAGGATCCTCAAATATTTTCACTTTTCATCGATTAACACCTTACACTTCTCTGAAAGTTTAACTAAGTTTGATTCAATATCGAAAGCAGTTGATTATCCTTAGTTGAATTTAATTGTCATCTGTTGTGACTTATAATAAATTACAGACGACTAAGTACATTCATTCTATACAACACTTATCAGTTCTAATGAGTCTTACGAAATATTTCAGCAAAGCATTTCACACACGCAAATGCACACACAGACACAATAGTCGCGTACACACTGACACGTACATGCGATTTGGACACAAAATAAAAAGCAGTTTCGGAAGAAAAAACATATTTAAACTTCCTTAAACTTATTTTTGATTATATGGACTGTTAATTTGTTTTAAGGAGATACGTTCGACAATTGAAATTATTTCCATATTTATTTGATTCTCACAACATTTCTTTATCTCTAGAAAGGAATGGCATGACGGATCCATTCAGTAATGATACATATATATATATATATATATACATATATATATATATATATATATATATATATATATATATATATATATATATATACCATGTAACTAACGATTTGCTTAAAGAACAAATAGAACGTGTATTAGGAGTTGAGCTTACCTTTAATACCGATCGTTTGCCAAGAGGTTTTGAGAGAAAAACTTCAAAATATTCAACATTGAAACTGTCAGCCAGACTAACTATTCCTCCGGTTAATAGTTTATCTTCTGCATTTATAGTGATTATTCGGCTTTTGGCAGAAGCTGGTGTAATCCATGCATTATTTGGTCTTATGCTGTCCGGAAGATCAAAAGGTTTTAACTTTATTGCTTTATCAGGAATAAGAACTTTAGAAGTCATTCCATCGACGAGAGTGCAATCTGAAAGAGTGGAATTAAATAAAAACATTAACAAAATTATAACATCATTTTTTGATAATTAATAAAATAAATTGATTTAGTTACAATTTTTTTCTATATTTATCCATAAGTTAATGTTGTGCTGCATATCATTTTTATAAAGTTAGGTATGTGTATATACTTATATATTTGTATGTACAGGATTCGCTCCTAAACTAATTAACCGATAATTATGAATTTTGAAGACATCTGCTAAATATAAAAGGGCTGTAATGTGAGTTATATATTTAGTTAATTTAGTTTCATGCATAGAAGTAAAAAGGGGTGAAAGAATTTCGTGAAAAATTCAGATATCTCCGATTTTTGTAAAACCTTAACAATAGACATTAGACATCAATCAATATATATTTCCCAAATTTCAGTTTCCTTTGGAGCATTTTAAAAGGTTTTCAGGATTTGCATTAAAATTGAACCATAGTTATTAGACACCAGTTAAGCAAGATTGCCCGAATTTGAATTTCTTCTTAAGACACCTTAAGCTACAGCCCTGAATCTTGTAGAATCAAACTCATGTTATAAATTTTTATCAAAATTTGAATAAGGATTCTAGACATAAGGTTTAGTAGCATTATATCTTGAAGTTCATCTTCGCAAGGGGGCATAAAAGTGGTGCAAAACTGTCCTGTTTGGAGAATAAATTTTACCCGTCCTGGGACGGGTATTATTTTAGTTGTTCTTATAAAAGACAAGAATCAATTGAACATGAAAACCTTACGAGAAATTACAATGAGATTTTCGAACAGGAACTATATTTCAGAATTGGGCAACTGCTAAGCTCAGGAAGCACAAGGGATTAAAACTGCACCACGTAAGAGATAACATAGTTTAGAAAATCTATACATATTATATATATATATATATATATATATATATGCTCCTCTTTTTATCTATATCTGTGTTACTACAATCGACTCTTTTGGCTTATATTTAGAATCAACATATCTATATAATAAATACCGGTTTCCTTATTATCTCGATGCAAAGGTGCTAACGTTATTGTTGTATCAGAAATAAGAATTTCAGAATTCATTCCATCGAAGAGTGTAAAGTCTGTCAGAATGGAATTAAATAGAAAAATAAACAAAATGAAAAATTATATTTTGATAATAAAAAATATTTTTTATGGAAATCGCTCCAGACAAGGCATGAAGCTAACCTAAAAAATTACTTGGTCAAAAACTAGCCAACGATAAGTGTTAGATGGATATATTCCGACGCAGGAAACAGCAATTTATACTCCTTCATCAGAAACATCGCTCATGCAGTGTGAGAACTAAAGGACAAATAAGGGAAGCGTGAGTTATGAGGCTGCCGAAAGTAAAACCAAGGTCCGCTTTCTACTTTCCTTAATAGAATGAATTGATTTGATTACAATTTTCCCATATTCACCCACAATTGAATTTTGCGTTGTATATCACTTTTATAAAAGACAGGAAGGAATTGCATCTGTAAAGTTTACGAGATATTATGATGTCATTTTCGAACAGGAACCTATATTTCCGAATTGGGCAGCTTCTAAGATCAGAATACATAAGAAATTGGAATTGCATAAAGAAGAGGATAACAGAGTTTACAAAATCTATCTATCTATCTATCTATCTATCTATCTATCTATCTATCTATCTATCTATCTATCTGTTTCGTACTAGAATCAAATTATGGAGATGATATTTAGAATCATCACATTCATAAAATAAATACTGGTTTCCCAATTATAGAGATTTCTTGCTATGAACATATTATTTGTCGTTCAACGTTTTTTTACAAGCTTTAATGAGATTCGGTTTATCCAGTTTTTAAACTATCAACAATCAGCCGATCTACATTTTACAGAATTATTCTGTATTCTACATTTTACATATATTTCTGTTACGAATACTTCTAACTTCCAGGAATGTACCAATTACATGATCCATTACAATATGATGCCTTTTGTGTTTAACAATATTTTTAATAGTAATAACGATGGATGAACCATGAATTTTAAATTAAAAAAATGTCTTTTAAAAATGTCTTCCGGAAAAAATTTATGGCTTATGAGGAAGAAACAAAACGAAACAAGACATAATTAAACTTTTCAAATGCCTACTTTTATAAAGAAAATCTATCGGTGAAATAAATATATAAACAAAAACAAGAATATATATTTTACTTTATTTATGATTAGCCTGTATGCATGGAATTATTTTAATATTCTTTTAGAAATCACGTATCTATAATTATGACTTCAATCAAATTTTATAGCAAAGTTAGTTATATTATAAAGAATATGTACAAATTGATTTTGGTTTCCAAATCCGAATAGCAGTGATATTATCAATGCAATATAGATAGCCACGTTATTTCCATGTTATTATTATTATTATTATTAGTAGTAGTAGTAGTAGTAGTAGTAGTAGTAGTATTGCTAGATTAGTACTTAATTGGTGAGTACACTATTCTATCGTATTATTATGGTTATTATTAAGGCTATGTTAGTACTCTATTCAACCTTTTACTATTATTATTAAGGCAACGTTAGTACGTTATTCTACGATATTATTATTGTTATTATGATTACTATTATACTCATTTGATGTTGATACTTACTTAATACTGATGGCGTTGTTGAAGCTGGTACCGGCGTAGAAACTTTAGGCAGAGCAGTTGTTGTCAAGCCACTAGGGGTCAGAGTGGATGTAACAAAGGTTGTATAGCGAGATGTTGTGGTTGCTAAAATAAAACAGTACAATATAATATTAAAAAATGTATCAAGCAAATGTTAGACTATATCAAAGGAATTAAAAACTTATAACATATTTCATTTGTTATTACTTATTATTTACAAATAAATACTGTTATACTTATTATTTACAAATAAATAAGCAATTCAATAATTACAAAAAACATTTGCTAATTATAATATTTCTCGTTTAATTTCGTTTGAATAACTTGAAAAGATTCAAACTTGTTCCAAAATTACTTTTTACTTGACTTCAGTTTGTTTGAATTTTGCCGTTTTTATTCATATCCGATGAATTTGATTGTTTAAGAATTTATTTGGAATCTCCTGAACGTGAATAATTAGAAGGAAAATATTTTGTTTTGGCGACTAAAACGATGAAAACTGACACTTACGGCAATTCAATTCATCAGCTCCCGAATTGCAATCATAAATTCCATCACATTTTTTAGTTGCATTGATGCACTGTCCATCGTCGCATTGAAATTCATCTGGTGCACATTTACAGGTCACGCATGACATGTTTCCGGCTTGACAAGTGCTGCAAAAATAAACACAGTTATACGGAAACATAAAGAAATAGTAAAATATAATGCTTATGAAGCAATAAAAATTACAATATGAAAATTATGCAGCTAGAAAGATATATTTTTATAGCATTTTTACTCAGTTTCAAGTTTTTCAACTAGTATCATGAAAGTCAGATTGTTAATATATTTTATATGCACGAGAATTTTAATTTTACTATTTTAAACTTTCCTGAAAGATCCTAACATATTATACAGCAAAAATCACGATTCATAATACTACGCTTCGATTTGTATGCTTCTCCTGCAAAAATTAAATATAATCACATGTTTTGATTATGAAATGTATTTTAACTGTTTCCAGATTATTTGTAAAAAATACTTTACGTTCTATTAAACATTGTTTTCTTTCTGAGCAAAATTGTCTACTGCTCCTACAACCGTTATCATTATTATTGCAAAACAAGAAAGCTGTACATCCTGACTTGGGGGGAATCAAGAAATGAATTTTCAACGATCAGAAGACTGTCACTTTACACTTTTACTGTTGAACAGTTCTAAGTAATAATCAGTTCTAAGTGACACTTTCTGGGAGGTTGAAGGTAACTCTAAGAATATAATGAGGGATTACTTAAGATTTCTATCCGGTCATGGCTGACCGAACGATTGCAATCTACTCTAGTGGATTAAATAAAGAGTTCAGTTCGAAATTCCCTACAGATTCCCGAGTTCGACATAGAAATTTCCATGTTCAACTAGACACACTTGAAGAAAGTTACAGTTACATAGGCCGAAACGTTGTGAGAATAACACGCAGTATGAGCCCAGTTGTTTAATAATCTAAATAATAAAATGAATTAGAAAATCTTGACTTTTCATTAAAACATCGTTGGAGATAAAAAGTAAGAATGGGTATTCTTAAGATACGTAAATTTCATCTGCGCGTTTAGCGATGAAAATTCCAAATAAAACTTAAATGTGACAGACCGACCGAAACACGGACAGAGATTCTTATAGCGATACGTGGACGCATTTAAATATTACAATCCAAATCCATATCAAACCATGCTTACCAATTCTTGCAGTTGTTCACGACAATAAATGTGCCGGAAGGATACACTTTGCCATTCTCAAGACAAGGACATTCTTCAACGGAAATACATTCCTCACCTACAAAAAACGGTTGTTATTGGCGAAATGTGTCAAATCAATAAAAATTAAAACAATTAAATCTAAACAAGGAAATAAAAATATAATATTAAAAATTGTTGAAGGAAAATCAAATAATTTTGGGAAGGCATTTATGTTATAAAAGTATTTTAAATATATATAATTTATTTAAACTATTTATTATTACTGATTGATTATTGATATTGGACTTATTAGAATAAGCAACATATATCCTTAATATACATATCTCTATTCGTATTACATGATATAAATCAAAATTTGCATATATACACGAACTTTATCGTATTTATAAGAAATATTCACTGAACAATATAAAACAAAACTTAATTTTAACATACCATCCTCAACTTTTCCTTCTGGACAATAACAACCTTCCATACAAAGGGTGCTGTTATTGATTTGGAGAGTATCTGAAGAGTCGCGACATGTCTTTGGATTGGCGGGTCCACATTCACGGAATTCTTTACCACCGGTGCACATAACGCCTATAATTAAATGGATAAGAATTAATTAATGCGTACTATGTTTTCTGGAACGAAAAAAAAATTATATACAGTTTTCAGTTTAGATTCTCATATTGAGAGCTATTTTTGTGAGTTGCGACTATCTCGATACCAAATATAAAATGGTAGAAATGAATTCCAAAAATAAATATGATTGTTTTATTTGTAGAAGCGATAAATATATACGATTTATTAATTACTTTTAAAAAGTTGAAACGTGTTCTAAGTATATTTTATTTACTTCATCATCTTAAAATTAAATAAATAAATAAATAAATAAAATGAATTTAAAAGAATTGCCAAGTATATTTTCATCCTCGTCGAGATTTTTGTAATGGTTTTATTTTAGAGTTAGTCAAAAGTCAAGAAGAATACTGAATTGTCTCATCAGTTTTCGAGGAAATGTCAATTTACAGTTTCCAGATAAATAATGTGAGAAGTAAAACATTTTTGATAACCTACCACAAAGTTCACTTGATCGCCAATTGATAGGGATTCCGTTTATTGCACATTTCGTAGCAAAGTTGGCAACAGCTGAGCACAAACATTCGCAGTCACCACCAAGGTTACAGCTAAAAGAGATGGTAAAAAATACTTATAAAATCTTATCAAAATTTGAAACAAATTTTGCATAAACATATTTTTGTCATAGAAATTACTTAACCACTTAACCCAATCTTAATAATATGATGATTTCTTAATAAGAAAATATATACTTTTTATATAAAAGTAACAAAATGGTCTTACCCGCAAGCATCAAATAAGCAATCTTCATAATATTCTAACACGGTGTTGTCCGGAAGAACGTTACGGCAATTTGAAAATAGGGGTCCTGATTTGATTACACCACAACTTTCCATTGCCCATTGTTTTCTGACGGAGTTGTACTACAAGAAGAAAAGGATACATTTATTAATTTCTTTAGAGGAAGTTTGTAAAAATTGATGCATACATTATTAATTTCAGGTTAAACTAGTTTATTACATTTGTTAAATGTAACTTATTTGTTTATTTTGCTATTTGTATTTAATTTTCAATTCTAATGCGTTGGAGATGAGGCTGCAGATTAGGTAAGTTCAACCATTAATGGGTAACTTCTTTGCCTAGTCGAGATAATGTACGATGTTTCATGATGAGAATTAGGCATATTTGTCTTTTTCGGTATGCTTTCATGAAATATGGGAGAGAGATAAAGTTTTGCTGTTTAAAATAGTGTGGGCATTTGCCATAACCTATTTCTGCTGCGATGGTAAGTTATAATGATATAGAATAATGGATTTTGGACGAGGAATAGGTTGGGGTTCTATTTTAAAACATGATTTTATTAAAGATTTACGCTTGGATTGGGAACCAGCATTCATCATTATCGGACAAGTTATGATCTGAAAATCGCTTGCTATTCTATGCACAAGCCCCAGCCTTCCGAGAGGAGCTGTATGTTCAAAGATTAAGCTTTCTCCACACAACTGCATTTTATCTCACTATGTGATATCAGGAGACAGATTGATAATAATCTTTCCAGGCTGTTCTCTAAGCTGATGTTCTCTACTAAAATCTATATATTTAATTGGGGTTTCAGTTTTAAATACACGAGACTAGAGAGAAGGGTGTTCATCATGATGGACAGGATTCCACGTAGTTGAATATAAGGAACTCTATTTTAGATGGAAACCTACCCTATATGGTAGTGACCACCACGAGTAGTGAGTAACAAGCCTTTTTATTGTATGTTCTTTTATGTGGTGTTACTTAATGTTTGTCAATATATAAATAACATGTTTATATCGTATTTGGGCATATTAGCATATGAGTTTAGTATTTTTCTTATTTATTTTTCCTTAACAAAAATAAATACAACTTTTACAGATGTTGCTAGTAGCAGCCATTTATTCAAACTCTTGAAGATTTTACTATGTTATAAAATATTTAATGAAATTATTACTGTATTTCAATTTGCAATGTTTTTGCTTATCATTGAAAGTGAGTGGTAAATATAAGAATAAAAAGTTAATATATAAACAGAAAATGCTTTTAATAAAAAACAAATTAAATAAATATAGAGAGAATGCAATAACGGCAGTCTTTTTGAAAGGTAAATGAAAACAGAATGTCTATTTGTTACAAAAGATCTTTTCGTCGACATTTTGCGTTTTTATTTTAATTATTGGCACTTAAGAAGAAGACAATACAACGCTTTAAAACAGCAGTTAATATTCTCTATCATAAAACTTACTGTATATATAACGAAAATCAAATAAAACACTGATAATTGTCTAGAAAAACACACATAGATAAACAATTTATCGATGGTAAATCATTTGAATGAAGAAACTTACATCGCATGGATGAATACTGTTTTCTGGTTTATCTTGTGGAACCACGGGGCAATTATAAACCTTCCAGCTATGAGCAAAGGCAGAAGGTGCTCGCTCTAATGAATTAGACCTTGACATAAAGTCATTTGTAGAGTCCTGATCATAATTTCCACAGAGACCACGAACTTTTCCTTTCCAGTCTTCAGTGAGTTGAACATAGACACGAGTTGCTAAAAATAAAGGTGAAAATAGGAAACATTGAAACTTTACTATTGAAATTACTCTTTTACAAAATCAATCAATAATTGATTTTAAGTAAATGTAAGGTGAAAATTAAATTCTTATTAAAACTTAAAATCATAATTAGATGTATAAGTAGATTATTTATTTAATCGCGTTTTTTAATATTTTCACATATGTTATAAAATGTAATCAATTAATTCTGAACTAAAAAGAGCAAGTCTATACAATTTGTCACTAAAGATTTTGATATTCAGATAAAGTAATACATGTGTAATTTACATAGTTAAGTTGTTTAGTATAATACAAGTGATAACAAATCAAAACCATTTACGTCAAAATAAAACATTACTTAAGAATTCTACCCGATCATGGCTGATGGAACGAGAACAATCTACCCCCGCGGATAAATAAAGAGTTCGATATAATAATTACAGAGTTCGATAAGAAGCACCTTAGGAAAGTCGTAGGTTAAATCGGTCGAAACGTTGTGAGAGTAACATCAAAGATGAGAATAGTAGTCCGAATAATCCAAATAATACCTAAGAACTTCAATAGTATATTTCATTTGGTCACTGAAAATGATGGCATTTATGTAAAGTAATACATATGTACTTTTCACAGTATGATAGAGAATAAAATGTATATGAAAGTTAGTAGAAGTGATAAGTTTAATGAAAAATCAAAACCATTTACCTTTATCCCATTGGAGAGTGAGGCCAATATTTGTGAAGAGCGAATAAAAGAAACATGTTTTCTTGATCGAAAATCCCGAGGCCGTCATTCCTCGATCAGAAATCTCGAGGCCATCAATTGTTGGAATTTTATCCATTAAGAAATGAATAATATGTCCCATAATATGAACAGTGACATCTTTCGTACAGGTAATTGCAGGGAAACCACACTTGACATTTCGAACCGTAATAGAAAAGGTGCCATTAACAGCCTCTGACAAAGTGTATTCGCAGTCTCCCTCGAACGAATAGTGAACTCCATCAAAGGTATTGTAATGGGGATCTCCGGAAGCCCAACAGGTTGCTAAAAACAATAAGAAACATCATAAAATGGTCAGATTTTTTTAACTCTTCGCATATTATTAAATTAATATAAAAAGAATACGTAAAAGTCTTAATATCATGTCAATTGTAAATTTAAAAAGGTTTAATTAAAGTTTTGTTGCTTCACTGCCATGTTTGATTATAATAGAAATAACAATAACTGGTTTACGGCAGAGGAAACAAAGTAAAATATATGTAGATAAATATTATATGGCTTATCAATGTTGGTATATGTACGCTATTTAAAGGAGAATCGATATAAAGGGTTCTGTCAAATGGTTTTGTCATGATTGAATAAATGTTTCCAATAATGTTAAATTACAATTTTACTGAAGTATAAACTAGATATTCAGCAGAATGATTTTAAAAATTATTTTTCTTTATATAAGCTTAATTACATAATGGAAATTTCGTATGTGTATGTTTGTGACCAAAATAGAATATTATTCACAAGTATCAAGGTGTTTAATAATACTTGTTATTATATGAGTGTACTAGAATTATTAAATATAATGGTTGAAAATATCATGTTTCTTATAAATAATAGTGTGAGTATTGTTATAGACATAAAGGCATAAAATGAAATAACAATTAAGCTATAGGTTACGTGATACCAAGAAGGTGACCAAAAAGATTTACGTATTAAACATATAATGTAGCCAACTGGTAACATCAAAAGTTTCCAGCCGAATAGAGATCACAAAGGCTACCAGTGATGAACGCAATCTCCATCATGGACGTGACAACCTGGTTCAACAACTGACGCCAAGGTGAAAACTTCTTTATTCATGTCCAGCTCCTAATAACATATAAGGAAGATATCATACTGCAACTGTGGTGCAGAAGGCTAGAGAATTACTCCTTGCATTTATATAGGGATCCCCCTCTTCTGACGGGCTTCCCCTGATTCAGAAACATCGTCAGTCCAAAGGAAGACGCTCAACTGACTGAGATAAAAAAAAATGAGACGATCAAAAGCTGTCATGATCAGCAGGGACTAGAACAATGGCCCACCCCTATGAGAATGTGGAAAGGATGCCGCTTGACATTTTTAGTTACTCTTGTAGTTACAAAATAAAATGTGGGGGAAATTCCCAACAAATGGTATTATTATTAATGGTATTTTTATTATCATTATTAAACTAAAATTATTTCCCTTTCAATAAATTATACTTTGACAAGAAATAAAATTAGAAAGTCCATAAAATTTAAATGTAAAGTATTTTACCTGGACAACTGTTACTTTGTTTTAAATCAACCCATGTTGCTTTGACACATTTTCTGAAAAGAAAAGGGAAAACTGACTTTTATACAATAAATTATAAAATGAAACTAATTAGTTTGTTTTATAATGTTGTTCAAGGTTCAAGAATGTTGCGAAATACGCCATGATCATGTTTTAAATAATTTTCTTTCATATATTTTAGTTTGAAGAGTTAAAAAGATGATTTCCCAAAGTATCAATTTGATTATTGAATCTCATTTAAATGATTAAACTTCTTCCGAAAAGTATTTTCTATATAATTCTTTTTTTAATAATTAATTTAATCTTACAAGTTCTTACATTCATTTTTTATATAATTCAAAATCAATTGTTTAATAATTAAAAAATAATGTAAACTTACAAGTTCTTACATCCCATTTTCAAGGTGCTGTCTGGTTGCATCCACGAATCTCCATATGGACACGGACAAGAGTCTGAGACGATACAAGAGCCCTATGAAAAGAAACAAAAGAAAATTACGAGTTTTATAAAGAAGTTTAATATTAAAAGTGAAATAAAATACAAAATGCGTAAAATTAAGGAAGCCTTATGAGAGTATACTTATTGTAGAAATACGCATATATTGAATGCATTGCTACAGGTGCGAGGCTCGATAATAGATAAACGAAAATATAAACTAATTTAGTTGTACTTTTCCGGCGTTGACCGGGAGTCAGTGAAGTCATTTAAGTTTTTAAGTTTTATTTGTGTCACATTTTTAAACATAAGGAAATGGTTATTATATTATATTAAAATGTGTTGTCCCTCGCTGATTTTTATTTTTAGGTGATTATTTAAAATGTTTTATATTAGTCAACGTTTTGGCCTAACTATGTAATTAAAAAATAGCTAAGTACGTCATTGGTAATATAATAATGTATCCGATGACCCGGTACAACAATAACCAATGAAAATTGGCTAGTAAGAAGAGAAGTTTGATTTTTCAGCTTAAATGCTATTTAGACCTGATTTTGAAAATCTGACAGGATAACTTTATATGTTAGATCAATCAAACCTTTATCAAGCTTCATAAAATGAAGCTTGTTTGTTGAAGATTATCTTCGACGGAAATACGAACACTAATGACTATTAAATAAATGAACTCTAAAAGCATGTTTTTTTTTATCTCACTTAATTTATAACGTAAAAATGGACATAGTGTTTTGTTCACTTTTTGGTTTTGAAATTTATTTTGAAATTGACGAGCTTCTTAGATATTAAAATTGGTATAAAACGCACTCGCATACACATATTTTAAATCAAAAAAAAGTGGGTGATGTTAAGTAGATAAATAACTTACATTTGGAGACAAGACAAGTCCTTCTGTACATCTGCAACCTTCATATTCACTGTTGAAACGAACACAGTTTTCTGGTTTGGCTAGATTTGCACACGTCTCTTGGCATCCGGTAGCATTTGCAATCCAGACTTGATTTTTAGGGCAAATAATTTCCTCAGCAGCTTCTTTACATGACCATTTTCCTTCAACGCAGACACTAAAAAGAAAGAAATGATATTCTTGATGGTTACAAATTCTGGCGACGGTTCATATGTTTATTTTATTTTCAGGGACAATTGCAAAACTACTTATACACATATAAATGCAATCATAGCATTAACGTTGTTTCTTACTCAAATACTACTGTAATTATTTGAATTACAATATCTCTGAAAGTTTCAACTCTACTTAATTGTAAAGTAGCTCAGATCGGATATAATATACACCCCTGCCTCTATGTTATATAACTGAGAAAATCCACTTATATGAAAGAGGATGTATTTCAATTCATATGACGTTTCGACACAATTCATATACTTTCGTTAGATATGTAAAACCAAATAAAAACAAGTAAAGCATCAGTTATCTTCCCAGCGATCACTATCACTTGAATAATGTAAAAAATTATTAATTACAACATTTTGTTGGATTTGAGTGTATTACACTTTTTAAACTTCATCTTCTAGTCAAATTCAGGCAAAATGCAATTAATTTTTGCTGTTAGCATGAAATAAAAACCATTACTTGTTTGTAAAAACAACCAACTCAAGGTATTTCAAAAGATGTTCGTTGAAATGATATATGCATAAAACTAACCAATCATCTCCTTTTCTTCGCACAGCCTCCCCGGCATCATAATGTTTGCGTGAATATTTATCATAGCACGAACAATCACCAATCTCGACGCATTTCATTTCATTATCCAATAATGTTCCATTAGGGCATCGACACCCAAAGACGCATTCTGATTCACACAATCCTTCATCTTCTTTTGCCAAATCATGACAAGTTGTACGACATGACGAACCACAATCTGTATAGACCTGTCCGCTCCCGACTGGACACTTCATAGCTGAAAGATATTAACCACAATTTATATGAATTTTAATATATATATTCATGAGCTAAAGAAATCATGCGAGATGGAATAGTTTTAATATTTGTTAAAATTAATTTCAATTTCTTAATCAGTTAAAAAACGAAACGTTGAACTTCCGGTCGAAATAATCACACAGGACTCCAATACTTATTAGATAATTTTTGAAACAACGATCAGAATAACGTGATATAAATCCAATCATGAAATTTTAATTTTAAATTAAAATTCTGAAGTTTCTTTGACACCAAATCAAATTAATTGATATCTATTTTTTTCTAAATTTGAAATGTGTAGCACTTTTTTAGAAGTTGGAATTATTTACATATAAATTATAGATGTTTCCAAGAATCAGATATGCGTATGTGTTCATTGATTTATGTTTAAGTGTAATACACCTGTTTTAAATCGCATATCAACACTTTGGTCGTCACTGGAAATAATATATTAGTGGGGACCAAAGAAACTTTATTTTTAATTGTAGCTTAATCTGTATATCTGCTAAAGAAATAAAGAAGTTAAAATCATCCGAACCCCTCTATCAGCTTAGTTCAGTATTGATGCTAATTATCTGAAATCCCCCACGAATTTATTTTTTATTAAATAAAACACTTTTCTGTCGTTTGCCTATATCTCATCTCTATCTAGTTTATTAACAAAGCACCCAAACCCCTTTGGAATCAACGGATTCGATGAAGACTTTTGGCAAAAATTTTCTAGTGGCAAACGACACAAAATAACGTTCATATATTTTACTTATGATTTCAATGTGAATTAAACTATAGATAAATGACACAAAATTATAGAGATTCTCAGAAAATGAGAATATTTGATCATTTAAAGTCATTTTAATAAGAACTTTAAACTACATTATTAAAAATATAAAAACCCATAACTTTGGTCGAGCAAGCTTTATCTTTACAAATTTTCCCAATTGCAGTATGTTTTAATTGATTTGGAATATTTTTGTGTCTGACCTCGCTAGCAGTTATTAAAGGGTCAACAAGAGTCTGAGTATTATAAACCTGTACTAGAATCTGTACTTTGCTAGTGAACAGATAAATAATCTTACAAGAATAATATTACACCATTAATTATAATTGATATTAAATATTTAACACATTATGTATTTCAGACGGAAATATATGGTGGAAATATCTAGGAATCTATTACATAATTCAAGACTCATAGGTATTGAATTCATTATCACGCAAAGTGAAACTTTAAAAAATGTGCCATAATATAGTGACTTAATAATGTCTTCAATTGAATTATTATTTATTTTTGTTGATACTTACGACATGCAGTTTTCAAAGTGGAGTTGGAACGCCAATCAATAATAACATCGTTATCTGCACATTCTTTTGCATATGATTCAATCGCGGTGCACATTGCACGTGGATTATAGATGTCAGAGACACACATGTCCCTCATGCATTGATCATAGAACTTCTGGTAGCCAACAATCGAATAGCAATTTGCAAATTGAGGGGTGCTTTTAATATACGAACAATATTGCAGGGCTTCGTCTTCATTCTGGAAAAGAAAATGTTTCAGATTAAATTCTCTTTAAAACTAATCGGCAAAATTGGAAAGTTAAAATTTAAGAAAATTTTATTTAATTAAGATTAAAAACTTTTACTTTTCATCTGAGAAATACTCTTAATACATCGGTATATTTAAGGAAATACTAGGTATTAAAATAATTTGCATAAATTTAATAATGTGTTGATAAAAGGTAAAACTAGGAATTAAACTATTTATTGAGGATTATATTTCATTTAGTAATTATTAGAAATATTATTTTTGCCTTCGAAATAAACTTTGTTATTCTTTATGAAAATAAATATTCTAATACGAAGATTTATGTTTTTGACTTGAATAAATACATCGCTATTTTTAATCGCAATTTGACTAGATTTAGTACATGCATAAAATGCATAAAAAACTTTGAAACAGTTCCAAGAACTAAAGCCATACGTGACCAGGAAATTTAAAAATCCCAGTGAACAACGAAACATTAATAAATTTAGTAAAAGCAGGATCCATTCTGAATGAATTAAAGACCAAATTATTTATTTCGACAAATCTTTATTCCTATACAGAAGTACGTTATTGCATTTTTATTGGAGACGGAACATAGTTTAACGTCCGTGCATGGAGTTATTGTTGCCACATCTGAGCTGGTGAACCAACTACTAGACTCTCTCTCTTGGACAAGATTCAAAAGAGAATTTCTAAACTGATAGGTCTCGTACTATCTGTTAAACTCCAGCCTATGTCGCTGCCGTGTCGCATCTCTGTGTTTTTATATGTGGGATTTATATTCATAATATCAGATTCCATAATCGATGAGGTCAATCGCGCATACACTTGCCAGTTTTAAATGATGAGTATGTTTATATATTTTCTAAATGTCCAACCATTTGCTAGGGTAAGTCTAGTAAAACCAGGAAGAGCTTCTTCTATTGGTAAAAAATAAGACAAATTGGAATTATAACTTTTGATAAGTGTTTCTTAATTATTGTTAATTTTTATTTCATACATAAAAAATGAAAGGAACCCATAGAATCGAACTCACATTAATGTTGAGCGAACACGGTTCGGATTCAAGATCGTCTCTTTGGGGACTGAAACAAGCTGGTGATATGAATTCTTCTGCAAACTTTGTTTTGTGCAACGGCAAACCGGATCGGCCAATAAATTCATTGTTGACGTCTGAGTCAAAATTACCACACAATCCTTCAACCTGAAAGTCAAAGTTTTTCGTAAAAGACATTAAAATACCACTTTACATTTATATAAATATTTATTTTAATTTAAAATTTACATTTGAAAATTAATTAAGTGTACTAAATATGAAATAACATCGATTTTTATATATATATTTTTTTTAATTTAATAATTTAATAATATTAAGTACATAAAACATTTGATAACTTGTATATTTTAATATAAAATAATATTCGAATTCGAATTAGAATAAAAATATAAGATATGAATACGAATTAAATAACTGTAAAATAAAAGGTAATTGAAGAATGTGACTTAGACGTACATTTCTAATAAAGTTAAATCGTATAATTATATTTTGTCAATTATCTCAAAGACACATGAAATGATTAAATGGAATGTTTATGTCTAATTATTCAAGAAAGAAGAATACGAGATAACCTAATTGAGAACTTTTCAATAATTAACGAGATTTCTAAGTATAAAATACACTTTTGTAACAACTCTTCTTTCATTGGTAATTTATTGGGAAGAAAAATTTCAAAAACAAAATCTACTACAGAGGAGTAATATAATTTTAGAAAATTTGCCCAATCAAGTGAACAAATAGCTCAGATGTAAATTAATATAAGATTAAACTGAACGAATCCAGAAATGAAGGTAAAAAATGAATTTACAGGAATATTGTCGAGGTTATCTAATGAAATAGAGTATGATCTGCATATTTATATTATATATTGTAAGCATTTTTCAATGCTTCTGTATTATTGAGGGCAAGTGAAATTTTCATTTTCATTTTAGAAGAGTCAGTTGAAATGGGAGATAATTCAAACTGTTTTTTTTCTTGTAACCATAAACCATAAGGAAAATCCAGAAAATTTGTATGAAAATAAATTAAAAATGGTACTTATGCAGTTTACGGACCGGGCTGAAATAATAACTTCATAATTTAGAAAGCCAGTCTTAACATGGGCAGATGGGGTTTGATTAACTATCCTGTACTTTCACCTAACAATTTAATAAACATAATAGTTAATCACCTACTCATGTTAAGAATGGCTTTTAAAATCATAACGTTATTATTTCAGCCGGTCCGTAAACTGTATAAGTACCCTTTTTAAATTTATTTTCTTACTAATTCTCAGAAAACGCTCAGAAAAGCATAGTTAATAAATAAATACCAAATAAACGATTTTTACAGTTAACACGTTAATTAACAAGGTGAATTTTAATAGAAAATAACTTACCAAACCTTTATAAGTTGGATTAAGTGTGATGTACGTCTGTGAGCCAGGATTATGAAGAATCTTAAACCCTTCTCCTTCGACAATATAAAATACAGATGACGCCCGCTTGATACTTAAATCTTTGTTGAAGAAATCAAGGTTGCCGTTATATTCGCCATTAATATAAAATCCTGCATTGGTGATTTTCGCTGATAGGGATTGTGTGTTGATTTGTAAACCTATAGAACAGTTGACATTACTAAGATATGGTTTGCTGCAGGTCCCAAACTCCAAAGCAATTTTCAGAATACCATCTTTTCGGTTCCTCTTCTGCAATGAAATAAATCGAAATAAAAAATATTAATTTAAAGATTTTGTACAAAAATTACAAGAACTTTGTAAACAAAAACAAAATAAATAATATACAATTGAGCAATGCTTTAAAATTACCTTTGGGTTTGAGTTAAAAATCAAAAGAATCGACAGAAAGTTCTAATTTTGCTGTCCATTGGAAGGAAAGGAACAAATACATGAACATTCTGATGTCTCTAATGTCTCCTATCTTCCAGTTTGGAAAAATACCAAACTTACAAAACAGCAACATTTTGTTAAAATGTATATCGAGTCGATAAGACGAATAAATTTCATTCAGAAGATCTACCTACAACAACCTTGCTTTACTCATGAACAACTTTATGTACCCTTCTCAAGAGCAAGGTCTATGAGCAGTGTAAGAGTGAAAATTTGTCCTCAGAATAATTCTACTCATGTCCAGAGAAGAGGAACTACCTTCACTAGAAATATTGTATATAAAGAAGTTTTTCAAATTGTTTCATGTATTGTTCATTTTTTTAAATAAATATACAAGTCAAATCTTATCGTATTTTATTCAAGCATGTATAGGTTAGGAAAAAGATAATTAGTATTGAAAACATCAAGGTAATTAGTATTGAAAACATCATTTCGTGCAATTTACACGGGTCCCGCTAGTTATATCATTAATATAATAAACGAATTCATAATTTTGACTGCGTGTAATCCTTTCTCGGTGAAGTTAAAGACAAAATTACCAATAAACATGTTTTGAGAAGTGCAAGAAAAATAAAGATTTTTAATACACTTAAAATTTATTCCAAAATAATTGTGGTAATTTAATAAAACAAAGTGAAATAATATATTAATTAAAATATAAATCTGAAATCTCTATAATCGAAGTTATAAGTGATGAATGCGGTGTAAATTTCACATTACCTGCACAAGAGTATATCCGCATGAAACTGGTTCAATTCTGTATTCGAGTTTGTCGAATGTGTTGATTGTATTTCGGCCTCGAACGGCACACGTTCCCGCGCACGGCCGGTCTTCACAAACCCATGAACCACCTTTACAAATGCTGAAAACAAAACAAAAATATTATAAGAACTTAGAATAATACGTTTG
>OY744523.1:119320958-119453458 GCA_963556195.1 Sepiola atlantica | reverse complement strand
TGTTTTTAAAAATTTATTATTAATTGTTCCATTTATCGTTTATTTATTGATTGATTTTGATTTTTGTCTTAAATCTGTCATCAAAGTAAATCCGCATTGATTTTTGATGTGTCTTTAGTAAGAATGTTTTTAGTCTCGGGGAATAATAACAAATAAACAATAACATATATTCTTAAGATTCGACCATTCAACCTATGCGTTTAGTGATTAAACTGCTACTTAAAATTTAAATTTTACAGACCAAACTGTCGGAGCCTCCTATGGATATGTTTGATCGTGTTTAGGACAAAGATAATAATACGGTTAGTATGCTCTCAGATAATCAAATAAACTATTTGTCTTTGATGAAAATGTAACGGTAAATACTTACGGGAAGATCACAATTGTAAAAAGATGTTGTTATTTTACAAATATCGTTTGCTTCCGGATATTTGGGGTCAGGAATTGAAGACAATGCATTCAGATTGCACTGAAAAGAAATAACAAAATAACAATTTAAAAAAATAAATATTCCATAAATATAAGATATCGGATTAACAAAATGTAATCTATTTTACATGTAGAATATGAAACCGGCAGAAAACAATTGTAAAATGGATACAAATGAATGTGTTAACAATGGTTCCTTTTGCGATCTGATACAAGATATTGCCAAAATAGAAATATTTTCATTATAAAATCAATTCTTAAAATGTAAAATAAGATTTTAATGAACTTTTGAATTTTAACTTGGCGAAACACTTATATACAGCCTGAACATTTTCTCATTCGCCCAATTATAATTCACTTTAACATGAGTTGAAACTTATTTTCACAATGAAGTCTACAACAAACAAAAGATAACGAATGGCAATAATTGATTCAAGATTATTTTACAACAAATGTTGGTCACTCTAGACATTTTTTCTTTTCGGAATCTAAAGTGTAGACAAAATAGTGATTTTATCGTAGTCTGACTATATTAAGTAACCTTTTTTTTACATCTGAAGATCTTCAATTTTTGTAATTTATCTGAATTAATTTTTCCTAAAGTTTCTTCATAAAGTTTTCTTTTCTAATTTAGTCAAAACACTCTCTTGACATTGTCCAAATTCTGGATTCTGAACGATTCACAAAATGTCAACTGTATTTTGTCTTTTCTTCATATTGGATGTAATTTAAATTCTCACAATTAGAAAGACTCGCAAAGGTTCTCACCTTATTTGGAGGAGTGATGTATGATTCAACGAATTCTGTCGCGTCACTCAATTTAATACCGTCTTGGCGAACATAGTCATCTGGTAGGAACAAGGAAGACATTGTCATAATTTTAGTTTTAGAAAAATAGAAATGATCAATTATAAATATTTCAAGTATTCATTTTTCTATAAAGAATTGTTTTATTTTATAGAGCCCTAGCAAGATATTTGCATGTGTTTCCTTAATAGAGAAAATACATTAAATAAATTAATGTGATTCACAAGATCTTAAAATACATGAATTTAATTATGAATTATTATGCTTAATCTTAATAATGAAAAAATGCATCAGTTGACCATTAACGATACAGATGTGCGAGTAAATCAATACATTGATAAAATGGTGGACTGAGATATGATTATATGGCTATCTTGAAAATTCCGATCGAATGTATATATATATATATATATATATATATATATATATATATATATATATATACATACTCATTTTAAGTAAATAATATTAAATTATGTTTACCTGTATATATATATATATATATATATATATATATATATATATATATGCATACAGTTTTTATGGTAAACAACTGATGATCCTTTAAATAATGTTAAGACTATTATTCTTAGAAGCAACTAATATAGTGACTGTTAAAAGTTTATTGACTTACAAGCAAAGTAGTTTCAAACGAACGACCTAGGACTAAAAGTGTTGTTTTTTTTTCATATAGTTTGAATGGTTGAAAAACTTCCAAGACTATATATATATATATATATTAAGTTATGAAAATATATTCATGGCAATTAAGCTACAACGAGGCTTCTGCGTTTCATCTCCGTAAGGAGTCAGCCGGCTAAAATTATATCATTTCATGTGGATACATGATATATATATATATATATATATATATATATATATATATATATATATATATATATACATGAGTTAATATGAGTTATATGATTTCGGAATAGGTTTTGTTACTCTATATACTCTATAGGATTACTGGGTACTAGTTCAAGGGTGCCACAAAAGAACGATATAATGAGAGAGTACGAGAGTGAGGTGTGTAGAGGGAGTAAAGATGACAAGAAAACAATGATGTATATAAACACATAAGCGCAGGATTACCAGAGAGTGAAAGGGAGTAGAAGTGACAAGAGCTAATGAGGTATATAAATATATAAGTGTATGATTGTACTTACTATTATCATTTTTATCGTAGTTGGAACACAATCCTCTCAGTTTAGGATCGTTAAGCAGAGATTCGTCGGGTGTAATCTGAATAAAAAGGTCTGCGTTCATCAATACTTTGATTGGAATAGCTGTGAACTCGATCGCCACGTAGCCGTACCTTTTTGTTATTTCAGCTCCTAAAAAGCAAAAAAATATGAAGATAAAATGCGTTTCATATTAAAATTCTACTTGAAAGTTATAAACGCAATACTTTCGATGTTTGCATTGAATTACAAAGATAGAAACACATAGTTCTTTTGTGCACGTGTTTTTATAAATGATTTTTTTTCACAGGATTTCGTAAAGTAATCAATTATCTACCTTTTAGAACTTCTCCCTTTTCCACGTCGATCTTTTCCCCATTCATAAGAACTGTTGTTCCTTCAGCTGTAACTCTGGTGTCACTGTACTTGACTGTCAATGTCTACAACAACAATAAAACAATCGCATTACTGACAGAATATTATTTCTAATCAAGGTATTTCGTTTTAGAATAATAATTTGTTTAAACCTAACGTTTATGAGTATACAGGAATTAAATAAATAAATAAGTAGGTACTCCTATTGTCACTATAAAGACTGCTACCAGAGGGTCCTGATTGACCTAGTCAAGATAATATTGACTTTTTCCTTAGGTGCTGAATTGGATAACACCCCGATTAACAGTAAAGTAAAATTCCGAGGATTGCGTCGATTTGACGCTGATTAAACCAAAATTCATATCAACCTAAGAATTCTAATGCTTATTTGGCTAAGATTGGACATATTTATATTTGAAGCACAATTAGTATAAAATATCGATATTTGAAACTTTTACTGCTACTTTATAAGGCAGTAGAGAAAAACTAGGCTGTAGCTGTATAAGCTTTACCCAGCTGTAATATTTCAGTAGTACAGTTACAGCATGGCTCCTGTTTTACACATACATAAATACTAAGAAAAAAGGACCCGTTGTGTCATCCATTCAGCGCGGGTTAGATTGTTTTATTTAGGAAAAACTGGATTTGCAAAGCCAGTTAAATATAAAAAAAAAAAAAGACAACAGCCAATTTTTTTGCTTGTTCTACTACCCAACGACCTTGCCCTCTTTTTTATCTTTCTTGTTTCTCTTTTTCCCGCTCGGCTAAGGGTTAAATATTTTTTCCACTTGTAGCGTGATACCCTTTTGTTTATAATAGACTATTCCCATGTTTTAATTAGTTTCTTTCTTTATTACATTCGACGGTTAATAAACAAGGTATGCGAGTGAGAGAGAGAAAGAGAGACGAAGGCAAGCGATGGTCAAACGACATTTAGTGATAGAGGGATGGTGTGTTAAACATAAATTTAGTAAGAGATGGGTCACTTGATGAGTTAATTGAAATTAAGGCAAATTACAAGTATAATGGATATTTTTCAAACATAACTCAATCTTAAAACTAAGGAATATATTAGCATGCATTTTGTGTGAATTAAATTTATAGTATTAGGTTAACAAGAGTTTATTAACTGAGTTTTAGTATAATAATAGATATATACTGATGGCAGTCTATTAAAAACATATGATTAAGTGAGGGTAATTAGGACATTAATACGGAACACATTCAAGAGTTATAGAAAATGGGAGGTAATTAAGAAAGTCTTCAATACCAAAATAAGCAACATATGAAAAATCAATGGTCGTTTATTTTGTAGATCACAGTATCATTTAAATTGGAATTAGAAAACAAATTATCTAGAAAAAAATACTATTGCATACGCGTTTCAAGAATATATTCCAGAATAAATAAATTAATTAATTCAATATAAAGAATAAAAAAGACATTATATAAAGTTTGCAAGAACTTACTTTGCGACAAGTGCTTGGTTGTAAGCAATTCTTTAGGGTGAGGGTAACCCACCAAAGGTTGCCATATTCGATCAAATTGTAAGTGCAAGAACCGGATTGCACGGGGAGAAAATTGCCATCAAATGTCTTTATCAGTTGCGTCCCTTCGCTTCGACAACTTGAATCTTTTTGTTTTGTTTTGTTCAGAGACGACATGTCTTTAATAAAAATAAAATAAAGTTATAAAGAAATCTAACATTTAAAGTTATATCGTCGGATTTTCAAAGTCAAACCCAATAGCCTTAAAGTTGACAAATGAAATTTTGCTTCTAAATAATACATAAAAAGCCAATTTTCATTTGTTATTATTGTACCTTGTTATTGCACTATATTAACGTACTTGACTACAACTTATTTGAAAAAATTACTTAATCGGGCCCAAACAATTTATAATATGTAACATTTAACTAATCACCGAAAATTAATAAAAACGGGGGAATAACTTATATTTTTAATTGAATAATATAATAAGAGTTGTCTCCCATACAACTAAAATTTTATTTCTTTTTTGTTTTAAAAATCTGCAAGTAACTAAAATTTTTTTAAACTAAATGACTTCACTGCATTCTTGGCAACAGTGGGTAGGTAGAGCTAGTTATAACATAAGGAAACTTACAACAAGAAAACCTTGCGATGTTCCACACCATTTATTTATTTAGTATTTAGAAAAGTCTGCTTATTCTTGGTCAGATATCTTACCAAAATATTTTGTTATTGCCAGAGAAATGAATGAGGTAGAATTACAATAAACTATCCAATGCAATTGTGTCCGACTAGCGTTTTAACTTGGGTGTTGTTCAGGTTATATGTCTCGTTATAAAACCGGGGTTAAGCACCGTTTAGCAAGGAGCTTTACGTTTGTTTATGCTCCTATAATTAGCCGACCTGCACGAAACGTAGTAGCTAAGAAATTAAAAGAAAGAAGCTGTTTCTCGAATGATAAAACTGACTTGGGTAAATTATACGATTGATCAGGAACATCATGAGTTCTTTCCGAGTCATTACTTTGCGACGTCACGTGCTACATTTTCACTAGATAACACATAACATTTTAAGTTCATCGAATATATATCACACAAGAAACAAAACAAAAGAAATTCCTTTCAATAAACCAATTTACCGTAAGACTTTTACTAAATATCTCATTTTAGTAATAATATCATTTAAATATTGTGTGCTTTTAGTTCAAGACAAGGTACTATGTTTTTTGGTTGTTAATTTTCTTGATTCCATAATAAAAGTTGTCACCGATTTGACCAAGTTGTTTGATAAATATAAGGGAAATAAGTAAGAAATGCGATTACTTACTTTGGTAGTTGCACTGAATGCATTCTTTATCTGGAATACCCCAGGAACCTGTGTTTCTACTACCACAACAATCTCCGATTGTCATCACTTTTCCCTGAGAACTTAATTCGGGACCATCACATTGTGCACCCTTATAACAAAATTTCAATACCGAAGTGGAATCTGTAAAAAAAGGAAAGAAAATGCAACACATTTTATTTAACTATCTAGAAAATGTTTAATAAAAAATATATAAATATGTTTATTTTTTGTAAAGATAAATGCTTAAGTAAAATAACCCATAATATTTTAGTATTTTAAATATTCAATATTTTAAGAATTCGCGTTAGAAAAAGGATAGGCATGGGACATTTAAATGCAAACAGACAAACTAACTCAAGCAAGAAGACTATACATAATAATAGTCAATAAGAAGAGGAAAAACTGCTAAATAGTAGATTTCGCCGTCCTATCTGATCACAGGATGAAGCTAAAGGAAGTAGAAAAACTATGGAAATTCATGGAACTTGTAGGGGAGCTGAACGGACAGATAGACATGAACACTGCGGTAAGAATAGTTCCGAAAAGTCTAGAAGAAATTTTAATCAAAGCAACTATTAACACAATAAAGATGTCAATGATGAAAAAAATGACATATTAAAAAATCACACAGTGCAGAAATCAACATAGTTATATAACTAAGTGACACTCAACGACTACAGGCAAGTTGAAATAAAATGGCAAAGGGCTTAACATAAATATAATGAGAGATAGAACATGTTAAAAACGGCCCGAAGATGAGATACTTAGAGACATATATAAGAAAAATACTATAACCTTCCTCCCTGAAATAAACACGCAATAGTACCAACATCCTTGCCGCGGAAAGTGGCAGTGGAGTGTCTGAGAGAATGGAAGGACTGCGGAAGGAATAGTACCATTCAGACCTAGACTGGAAAGGTTACGGAGAGTAATGGAATACTGAGGAGACTTATTGTCACTAACATTCTAGAGAACCCCATATGCTGTTATCAACAATAAATCACTGGTAAACGGTTGCTGCAAAAACACCAAGTGGGTTGCAATGGTGATCAAAAGCATCAGAAAGAAGTAAAGATCTGAAGATGTTTACTATCACCCAGGCTCCATGAATATGGCCAGTTTTTACCAGGGAGAGATCACTGGTAACGGTTGGTGTGAGGTCTGAGTAAATAAGAAATAATATGGGTTCTTGAAGAGTGAAGAGTAATCAAATATCACCATAGTCTGCTGTTTGTAGACAGCTGACTCTTTCTATTATCTCTCGGAGAATAAACTTGAGTTTGTCATGCAAATAATGATTATCTAAAGATACAAGTTAATTATCTTAATAATTGTTTAGGCTGATATTCTGTTTGGTCTGTCTCGAAATGGTTAAAAATAAACGAAATTTCCAGCCACCCTCATAAAATAAATGATAAATAAATTGTAATTGCTCCCGTCCTTGTTTGTCACGTTCCCTGGCCGGGGTAAGCTGGCTTCCTCCAAATTCACACGCGGTCCTGAGTCGCATGTGTATCCCATTTAGGCGAGATTTTTAACAACGTTAATTTTTGCAGATTTTTGCAAGGAGGTGTCGCCGTCCTCCTACATACAGCGCCTGGTATTCCCAAATGGTCCGCCATCTGATACTGACCAGATTCACCGTTTCTTAATTTCGGTGATCTAATGAGAACTGACGTGTTAACTTGATTATGCTGTATGTTGTTATTCAGAAGAAGTTGACCGCAATGCCAAAAAATAATTACAAACGAAAACTTATTTTTTAAATTAACGGCCACTCAAAAAGGAATTGTTGAATAAAAATTAATTAAAACATGTTAAAGGCATAAGCTGCCGAATTTATATACATAATTAAGGCCGAAAAAGCTTTTCATAACCGACACTTATAACCGTTGAGAGTCCGATTCACACTAGGTGTGCTATATGTGTAACGATGTATCAGTTAAACCTAGTAATACCCAAACGCTTCACATCAGAATTAAATGATTTTGTTAAAGAGTTAGTATGTTTCACATGTTTTAAACTTTCTGTTATGTGTCATTTGATTTAAGAAAGTTTTTTTTTTTTTGCAAAACTTACCTGCAAGTTTATTTCCACAACGATAACCGACAAAATCAGGTGAACAAAGACATTCGTCTGCGTCGACACAAGTTCCGCCATTTGCACATGCAGGAAAGCAGATAGCTGTAAAAATGAAAAAGAAAACAAAAGATGAGAGTTTTGGCGACGGGGGAGTTACAAAAATCTAAACAGAATTTGATAAGTTTTCAGTTTCAGAATCGTAGAACGGAAACAAAATCTGTTGAAGTATTCAAACGATTCTCCTCATTATCTTTTCCATATAATTTTGGTCGAAAAATTACCCAAAATATTACGATTAAATCTGACAGGAACAGCATTTATTGTGAAAAAAATGCCATTATTAAATAAAAGCTTCGATAGAAATAGAAATTTGTATTGAAATCCAATGCATTATGGTTTCATATTAAATAAAGGTGTAAATGAAAACCTACTTAATTCTTTTAACGGTCAATTGACCAACACATTCCCAACATAAAATAATGTGAAGCGTACGTTGAAGAATAGTCGAAAATAGGTTTAACGATTCGCTAAAGAATATACGAATCTTTAAAAGAACATTTATTCATGGCTGATTTCAAATAGATCAGATCTTTGTTGATCGTAAACAAAGAAATGAAAACGTGTTGAACAGGTGAGATCAGCAACGTGCAGATTATAGAAAAAAGTTTTGTAAACGGTTTGAATAAATCGGAAGTGTTTATCTAATAGCTTTGTTCAAATGAACAAGAATAATAAGGAGATTAATAGCAGTCACTTGACTTTAAGTAACAATCATTAAACATATTCATCAAATGATACGACGGATAACAGGGAATATAACTCTAGTCATACATTAAAAAAGAGAAATTGAAATAAGTAAAAGGAAAAGAAAAGAAAGTAAAATGATTGAGAAAATCACAGGATGAACTTACGTAGATTACAATTTTTTCCTGACCAGCCGGGACAGCAATTAAGTTTACTATCGACAGTCACTCTGCGTAGAAAAGGAATAATAATAACTTTTGATGCGAACGCGTCGAAACAGAAGAATAAGATAAAAGAGAAACGCAAAATGAAAATTTAATAACACCATTAACCTGTTTGCAAAAGCAATAAGGTCAGATTTTCTGTTAAAAATCATCATCATTTTCGTCTGCGTTTATCCAACACGGCGGGGTCCGCACTAGATTTCTCCCTCTACAATACACAGTCGAAGGATTTGTCAGGATGAAGTCCGGGCGACTTTAGATCAATGTGTAGGGTATTCATCCACCTATGTTTCGGTCGCCTTCTGGGCTTATTCCCAGGGCCTCCATCTTGAACCCCATTTTGATAACGATGTTGTCGTCATTTTCACGCAGTACATGTTCGTACCAGCGCAGACGATTTTCCGTCATTTTGTCTGAGTTTGACCTAACGTCGTAACAGTGGTGAATATCGACATTAAGATGATTGAGTTTGCTCAAAGCTGGTCCAACGCAACATCTTCATCTCCATGATCGATAGTCTTCTTTTTATCCGATTTGTCAACGACCAGCACTGGAAATCGTACAATCAACAGGTCATACTACAGCCTGATAGATTTGCTACAGTCTTGGATTTAAGTCGACCACTGATCCGTTAATCACAAAGGACACCAGTGGCAGTACTCTGTTAAAGCCATGCAGCATTGGTTCCAGCTGGGATTCCACCAAAGCTACTGCAGTCGCAGCTGATAGGCGAACCGATATATTTAAAACCACTTGGTGTGAGAAGATCCTAGCCATCAAACTGGATAGTCCCTCGCTCATCTTTATCGGTGGTCAATACTCAGTATTTCTGGTGTTGCGTCTCAAGGCGAACTGCTTGAACTGATCGTTGCAGGATTGCATTTCTCGTTTCAGATTGAGTTTATTCTCGGAAACCAGAATAATACCATACGTATACAGAAACGTTGAAGGAATAACCTGTGGACGGACAATATCACAGAGAATGTGCAAAGTCACCCAGTTACATCGACCGTGTTTTTTATTGGGGGGGGGGCGTGAATGATGAAAACGGCGGTAATATTTCCTATTAAAAATGTGTCAAAACAAACAAGGCATACGATCTCTCTCTATATGAAGTAAGGTAATTTGCTAAACAAATCAACGGCTCATTATGAATTTTGTAATATATTTTCTCGACAATACGGTGAGTAACATGGGCACATTATTTATTGTAAATATTAACATTTAGGGGTGCGTATATATACAATTTTTAGTTTTTTATTAACCGATGATTACGAACTTTAGAATATACATTCTCGGTACCGTGGTGAGTAACATGGGCACATTATCTTTTTGTCAACTTTACCATTTCACACCCAAACTCGCCCCAAAAAACTTTTAAAATAAGTTACATACAAAAACTTTAATAGAGAAAAGAACTGCTCTACATCAAATTTTGAGTGATATAAAGTAATATAATTTTTAAAAGATGGCGCGTGACAGTCAATAATATATATGTTCTTGGTAATATCGTAAACTATTGAACTCATCATTATGAATTATGGAATACGTATTTGACTTTAAGTAACAACAGGGTGAATAACGTGGCACATTATTTTTTTGTACACATTTCGAGAGGTGCCACCGAAAACGTACCATACGCCCAAAGAAAGTAAAACCATAAAAATTTAAAACTATTGCTATATTTATTGTTTATACCCGTCCTGGAACGGTATTGTACTAGTAGATTTATATAATAAATTGATTTATTACACGTGAATCGTCATGTGGGAATTAATGGTGAAATTAAAACGATCACTATGTTAGATGTTAAATTATTCACTCAGATAAGTTCATTGGTAACAAATGTTGACGCATAAAGAAATCATAAATGAGAAAATATATCTTATTTGGAAAGGTTCTTTTCATAACGACGTTGACTGAAGAAGACTTAATATAAGTAAAAAAATTTAATTAACCTCTGTGTACGATTTAGATCTGATCACGGATATATATATATACTTGTTATCCAAATGTATTTACGTGTAGTGAGTCGTCTAACACATGCCAGCATGTTAGACGGACATTAGATCGAATATGATGATGCTGTAATGACCAATTCTAGAGATAATTCATTCTTTGGTAGCAAATAATCGTAAACAAATACAGTTTGATATAAATTAAGAATCCAGGAAAATCATTTCGAATAGAATATTGAAAGCATGTTCCACTAGAAAAGCAAATTAAATAATTAAGAATAGATGTTTAATTGGAATAAATAAACTTAAATGTGTTCATCGGGTGTTTAACAACATCATAACTTATAATGGTAAACGAACATGAGTTAAGAAAGATACATTTAACTTGCACTTTATTGTTTACACACATGAACATTGATTATGATTTTTCAACCATATACAATTCCTCTTTTTTCGTTTTAACTGAGTATACAGTGCAATAGGTTTTAACGGCTATCAGTTACAATGTCGCCTGTTTAGAATAGAAGAATAGACAAACCATTGTATTTTTATTTAAATAAAACCTCGTTGTCTACATTTATTGCATTTTTTCTATTTGTATCGTTTGATCCATCAAACGAAAGAGATCGCCTAACCCAAAAGTGAAAAAATGCAACAGGCCGTATTAGAATTGAATACAAAAGGTTTACCAAACCGATCGATGAATTAAGTATTTGAGAGAGAATTAAATAAAGGTCAAGAAAGGGCTAATGAGTACGGTTTACTTCTAACAAATGATGAGACTTACTTTTCGAAAACACATGATTTACCCGCAGCCGGGAAAGTCTTTGTGGCAAGTTTGTAGCCGTCAGCCAATAACAAATCAGCATCGTTACAAGAGCCATTCCTCTGAAAGTTGGTGAATTCTGTTGTGTTGCAGAAATGGAACTGAGGACTGAAATTGAAGAGAGAAAACGATAAAGAATAATAGAGACCGGCAATCTTTTAAATAAATATCAATTGAGTATTTCTGACGAACGAATTACAGTTTTCGCCAAATTACATCCACCACCAAAATATCGGTTATTTACTGTGATTCTGCAGTTGCAACAATCAAGAGAAATGGTGCTTATTGAGTTTACGGACCGGGCTATTTTTTATATAGGATTTTCAAGTTTAATTCAATTTTTACGGTATCTTTTGTTTATTAAATTGTGTGGTGAAGGTACGGAATAGTTAATGAATCCCCCTCTCCATATTAAGAATGGCTTTCTAAATAATAACGTTATTATTTCAACCCGGTTTGTAAATTGCATACGTACGAGTAAAACCTTTGGATATTTGCTTCGTCAATTGATAGGATGATAAAATTATTCTTACATCACGAAGCATATAATATTGATATTAGACAACTTTCCCAATTTATTTCTATCTTTAATTAAATACGTATACAAATAGAAAGAGAATTATAATTCCGTTCCACATTGTCGTTTTAGCAATAGAAACACGTTATTTGTCTCAGGTTAAAGTTAATGAAATTAACGGATGCCGATTTCTGTAACGTTACGTGAGAAATTCCTTCGGACCCAATTGTCGACGGAAGTCTTGTAAACATCTGTATTGTTAGTTGACACGTCGTAGGTCGTCAGCTTAATCAGTTGTAACGTCTTTCTGTTTCTTTCTATTCTTTTTCGTCGTTGTTAAGAGCCGTCGTCCTAATTGTACTGAAGTTGATCTGTCTCTCTCTATATAAAAAACACAGTAGCATTATTATGTTGTCCTTCGTAATCACATTTACGAAATACAACACATTCGATTTGGGATTTAATGCTCTTCTTCGTTTCATTCTCATTTTAATTTCCTCTACAGAACATTACACATGATTAATAAAATCCCACGTAGCGGGAGGGATGCTTCGAAAACACGTCCGCTCGTGTCTATAATCTAGAAGAACACGGAACTAAAATGCTAGCAACCTGATGTTTTCACCATAGTTCGATTCTATTGTGGAATAACATGTAAACGTTATCTAAGATTCAACCTTTTACTTTTTCGAATACGGCGTCCAAATCGATTACAATGCTAATTCCTCATAAACTAAGAATTGTATCTGAAGTGTCCCAACAACTGAAAAGGTAGTATTAGGAATATGATGTCCAAGCTGGCCGACTGGAGAGTAAAATATACAACGGGCCGCTATTTAAACCCTCTTTCTTCCTCTCTCTATCAATGTATCTATTATTTGAACTAAACATATTTTAACCTCTAGGTTACTTCTGACTTATTCTGTATTTAGCTGTGTACAAATTTGTATAGACAATCTGTATGCAAATGCAACGCGACAAATTATGAGTGTTACTATTCAAACGCGATTTTAAAGAGATAATTTTACTTACCTTGTAAATTGTCTCAATGTAATTGTACTTGGATCAATGCTAAAAACATAAACGAAAACAACATTAAATTTATTGAAATATGCAAACACAAAACGCCAAGTTTAAAACTTTCAACCATTACTAATTTCAAATATTCCATAAAAATGCCAATCAGTTGTAAAAAGAAAACTATATAAGATTCTTTTAAAATATTTTTGTTACTAAATTAGAATTAAATTTTGCATTTTCCGATTCTTCAAAGACATCTTTATTTATTTTTAGATATATACGAAATGCTTAAAAATATATACTCAAATATAAGTTTTCGGAAAAAATCATCATTTTTTTCTTGTGAAATCTGAAGGAAAATACCATTAAATTCTGTCCTCACCAACTCTCTAGAAATAATATTTTTTTAGTTTTAATGAATCTCTTCATAAGGTTTCAAGAAATTTATTTGAACTAAATCGAATAATTTCATGACTTTAGGTAAATATTTAAACACTGGCATCCGCGTGTTTGAGATGACACGCGCTCATGTCGTTTTGTTGATACGATTTATATCATTTTTAGAAATAATTTTGGTTTGAAGAAAATGTTATGAGTCAAGACATTTTCTCTTGCGTTCAAGACTTTGCTTTAAACTCGGAAAAACTGATTTTAGAGAAAATGAATGGTTCATATACTTTCTAAGATAGCCTGTATTATTATTATTATTATTATTATTATTATTATTATTATTATTATTATTATTATTATTATTATTATTATTATTATTATTATTGTTGTTGTTGTGTTTGCAGTTTCATTATTTACTGACTAAGAGTTCTCATACGAATCATTATCAGTGATAGTTGACTGGTAATAACAGGTGGTGCTTTTTGGACTCTAGGTGAGAAAACGTCTCTCCACATTTCCAGTATACTCTGCCTCTTTCGATAACAGTTGCAAATGTAACAACTGTTTATCATTGATTTCTCTGATAACGGCCTTATCTGGGATGTAGGTGGGAATAAGCCTCCTCCAAGTTCCAGTACTCTCCGCACCTTTCTAGTTGAGAACTAGCCAGTGCTCTCTTTCCTCGGCCCTTTCATCCTCCTTGACCCTTCACCATCTTGTAATTCTTCTTCTTCTTCTTCTTCTTCTTCTTCTTCTTATTATTATTATTATTATTATTATTATTATTATTTACTGTATTATATTATATACTTATATTACCACACAACATATCTTGTGCATATATTTGTTAGATTTTAACAGTGTTCAATACAAGAGTACACCTTGATAGTTGTACTACGATATGCTCATTCTAACCATGAGTATATATATATATATATATATATATATATATATATATATATATATATATATATATATATATATATACGTTGTTTGTTTATTTATTTGTTACCTAGAAGCAAATACTTGACGTTAAACTACTTAAAATGTCATCATAATAGCACAATGAAAAAGGCGCAGTATGAGATATGTGGTAGTTAATTACCTTATATCCGATGACAATTGTAACAATTTCCTTGAAGGCCCCGTAGGAGTATTGCTGCAAAAGAATAGGAGTTGTAAAAAATGTGCAATCAATTTTCAATAATAAATTAGACTAATTGTAAAGAGCATTTTTTTTTCATAATATGTGTTTTTGTTTTTTTCTTATAAATTTGAGCAAAACAAATCTTATTCAATACTTACGTTTTTTCACCTCCATCAGACCCAACTTTGGCAGGGTTTACCTGGTCTTCGGAAGATCTATACAAAATGTTTAAATGATACCTGATTATGGCATTTTAAACAAAAGATTTGGTTTTATAAAGACAGCATAGATAATTACATCTTAAGGTTATTTGTGTCGCTTTTTATAGAAGGAAGATGAACACCGATTTGACTCCTATTCTCTTAAAGCTTTTGTCAATCTCGGTTGGTTCAAAGGTCAAGTCCACAAGTCATACATTAAGTGCTGTTTACTATCATAAATTTCATCTATTTATTCAAACAAAACTTTTTAAATTCATATTTAAATGTTGACTAAATTATGAGGTACATGATTTTGTCATATGTTCCTGATTATTTTATTATTATTATTATTATTATTATTATTATTATTATTATTATTATTATTATTATTATTATTATTATTATTATTATTATTATTATTATTATTTATTTTTGTTGTCGTTGTTGTTGTTGTTGTTGTTGTAAATCAGTTTTAGTTTTCATACAAGTGATTCTTTGCTGATAAAAACAGGTGATCTCACTGGAGTTTGAGTGATGGCAAGCCTCCTTATATTTCCAGTACTCTGATTTTCTTCCAGTATGATTGTACTTCACTTAATGTTCTCATTCAAGCCAGTACCATTGATGTCTCTTTGATAACTGCAGTTTTTTTCTCTAGAATCTGAGAATCAATATACCAACACAATATTTCAGTTATTTCCATTCACGTCATGTTTGGATGTTGCTATTTCTCCTCGGCTTTTCTACGCTCTCATTTCATCAATGTCCGCTTGTCGTCGTACCAACTGCTGTTTGTATCACTGCAGTTTGTATGGTGCTGCAATTCAACTATATTTCTTGCATATTGTCAGACCTTTTACAGAGAGTCTCAGCTCCTCTATTTATAAGATCGTTCTATATTTTTTTTAATATGAAACCTCTTGATTGGGTGTCCACAAATATTAGAAATAGCTTCTTTAATTAATAGTTGAATTTTTATAAGCTTCCAGGATGACACAGAATAAGTGTACACATAGTGTCTGACACATTTTATAAGTCATAGCCTATCTGCAAGCCATATTTAGTTGAAATAAGCTAGTAGATTATGAGTTTAGAGCAGACCAACATACAACAAGAGCGATACTTCATTTTGTCCATTAGATATAAGAGTTATACTTACGTGCTTACTACACCGTCTAAAGGTGGTAATCCGTTAAAATCGAAAGTTGCTGGCCTTCTGTTGAAAGAAAAAAGTAAGAAGAATTTGAAATATTTAAAACAAAGTAATTGCAAAATATTTAAAACTAAACCCAGTATCGTTGATCACAATACCGAGTAAAAATAGTTGGCATAAAAAGTGGCAATGGTCCACCTCACAGTCTTGGAAAGCTCCCATTAGAATCTTGTCTTTATAATTGGTTACAAACACTGACATTTTGCACCTTTGAACAAGGCCCAACCATCTTGACACGTGACACAACCTTCAATTACACCTATTTAGATTAATATCATTTTCACAAAAAAATAATTTGTTTCAAATGAAACTTATTTTTAAGCAATAGATCGTCAAGATTTTTAATTTCTTTTATGCCTAATGAAATATTTTTTTAAACTCTAGATATGTATATTATTATATTCTTAGTTGATATAACCACAATTTTTATTTTATTTTACTCGCTATCCTTGACAGTGATTGCAGCAGCTCCAATGTTAACACATATTTTAAAAACGAGTTTTCGAAATCGTTAATTGCTTGATTGGTTTAATTTTATCTATTTTTTGATGTTAGACAAATCAACCTCTTAAATTCGATTCAACACAGCCGTTTTTGTGAGTACAAATTGAAAGCAAAACAAACAATTTATCTTTCTAGAAAACGATGAATAGATGTGTATTGCTCAGAAGACCAAATTATTTTATTAGGTGTTAGTAAATTTGCAATGCATGAAAAGCACTTGTGTAAAGTGTAATCATGCGAAAAAATGACAGGTACTTAAAAATTTAAAAACGCCACTCTTCTCTAGTTAGTCGATGAGTAATTTAGAAAATTTATTGTTTTCAAATGGATCTTTCTGACATTATATGTTGTTACAAAATAACACAAAAATGTAATTACTCATTTACGGCGGCCTTCCCGACGATCCACGTATAACTGTAAAAGAAAAAAAATAAACGTATTAAAGAATTTACAAATAGAATATAAACTTCCTTATATATATATATATATATATATATATATATATATATATATATATATATATATATATATATATAAATGATCTAATTAATCTAAATACAATAAACCAATTTAAAGTGGATAAACACATAACATATTTGAAATAGATATGTCTACCTTACATTTTTTTTGAGATATTATAATGCACAGGGTATTTTAAATAAATGAAAAAGCTTATCAATATATTTGATAATTAGTGTTTTTTAAAGGAAAATGAAGAATAGTAAATCTAAGTTGTGTAAATACTACGATATATGTAATGATGTATTGTAGGTATTTTTGTGTGAAAGATGCCATGGGTGTGAAACTGGTAAATGTGATATTTTTGCATTTTAGAATAAATGTTCAATTAAAAGGAATTTTAAAAATGATTTATCTTTTTATTCCTGTTTAAGTGCATTACATTTTTCCGACAAAAGTCTATTTTTATATGTCAGCTTGTTTCATTCACTGATGATATGGTTTACTGTTTCGTCTCATTGTGCATAGTGTTTACATGCGCGATTCTCTTTAGTCTATTCTATGCCAGCTTCTATATTATTATTATTATTATTGTTATTTTTATTATTATTATTATTATTATTATTATTATAGAAATCTTTATTTAAAACAAGTGTATTTAATATTGTATAATCTATTTACATCAAACATAAATAAGCCTTGTTCGATGTTTTCTATATACTTATATTGCTGAAACGGAACTTCTTTCATTCAATTGTGCCAATAATAAAAATTAAATTGCGGCAGTGGGCAACGAAGATGGCGACGATTTGTTTCTTTTGACGTAAAAATAATATTTTTAGATGCGTTTTCATTTGTCGATCACGAGTTTAAGTTTGAAATAGCATTTTCGTAGGTTGGTCACGCTGACGTTTTAAATAATATTCTCATTGCTAAATGTGCAAATTTAATGGACGCAACTTAGAATATACGTTTGTGTTCAATAAAAATTCAGACTAAGAAATTGAAAAGATAAAAAGTATCATTACCCTTCAGTATCTTCCGCATCTTTGTTCGGTGTCGAATACGAGTCATAATCTTCAAGCGGCCTGAAAAGTATTCAAAATCGTTTCGTTAACTTAAATGTGAATTGTGTTTGTAGCTACACATACATGCTGCTATACAGGGTGTTCAGAAAATCGGTGGCATAAATTCGGGATTATGTTCTATATGCGTAAAGATAATCTCTATGTTGGTACTTTTGTAATAACACTCTGTTCATAGTCTAATTTTCCATTTGTGGTCCATTTTTTGTCTGCGTGTTCTTTGGTTTGTGTCAATCGTATTAATTTACGTGAATTTGGTTTGCTGTATTCTGCTACCTGAGATAAGAAGCAATAACATTTCAGGATGTCGACCAGGTCCTCAATGTTGGCTATCAAAGGAATCCCTGTCATGACGCTTAGATCTTTCTTCTGAGTATCACGACTTTTATATTTGTTTGGTGTATGATTCTGTTGGTGTATGCGTTAACTTCAGGCCCACTCTTATTTTACCTATGATCATTTCATCAGGATAGTGTTTATCTATCCCATATATATATATATATATATATATATATATATATATATATATATATATATATATAACCGTGCACTATCACACACATTGTACGTTTTAGATTTTTACAATAAAGAATGTTGATCAGTATTTGTTTCAGTGGCATATAAATATGAAATCAAGTGTTATATACACATATGGAACATAATCACGAAGTTATGCCATTGGTTTTCCAAATATCCCGGATATACTTTTTTTTCATTTTACTTCAGTGTAAGTTCTCAGAAATCAAGGGACCCATTCCTGGGGCTAACACTTGATCTCTATATGAGATACATAGATATCCGAATATTCTACTGAAGTTCTCCTTTACCTCTCAAGCGTTGATTTCGTAAAGAAATGAAGAACAGTAATTTTCCTTTAACAAATTGACCAGTTAACTACGTTGTATTATGTATTTATTATGGTCTCTTGGCTTTACCGGATTCCAGGATAAGAATTCATCTAGTCTGGTGGAGTATCCAGCTTAGAGGCAACATCGCTTGGATATGGGGAACCATTCCTCGTATAAGCCAATGTGTAGCCATATTGAGGGGATCTTATTTGGGCTTCGAATACTATGTTATTTTGAATATTTGGTCAGGGAAAGAATGTATCCTCATGCCAGGTTGTCCTGACAAACCTTTGTACAGAAAGACCTTATATCTTCGAGGGCAGTGTCTAGTAGGCATTCACGTTCATTTATGTTTGTTCAAAATGCGTGTACGCGTTTTGGCGTATGTCTTTATATGTGTATGTATTATGTGTTTGCGATTAAATGTCATACGTTTGTGACTTCAATGATGTGTTTTGAAGTTGGCTTATTAAATATATCTGTGTATATAAACAATAAGAGAAATAAATTATAATTACGTTTCGCCTATAGTTGTGTCATAATTGGCGTCGTCGGTATCCGAGTCATAATAGTAGGTACTACAAGAAAAAAGTTTAACATTAAGTCAATGTACGTCTAAAAATTAAAAAAATATAAATAGAAAGCATAGACTTATGAAAAGATGAAAAGTGCGATAAAATGGTTCGTTTACCTGTCAGAGTCGTCAGCAGATGGATCGGCATCATTATACTGGGATCTAAAAAAAATGTAGTCAGTTATGAAAAATGATCAGAGACACAAATGCATAAATAACATGAAATCCAATAAATTTGCTAATATGGAAACTTTTGCACTTCGTCAGTAAAGGAATTAGCGACAAACCAAGGACACCTACAGCGTCATCAGAGGAACGCAAGCAATCAGAATATTCCGGTCTTTTCGACAAATTTGTATTCAAACCGATCGCCGTGGAAACGACTGAGGCGACTACAACCCCTCCCGTGATGTGGTCTATTAATGACGCGCCACACCGGGGAGCATTGTTAATTGACTTGGCTCTCCGGGATCTTCTTTGCGACATTAAAATATACACATCAAAGAAAATCGACTTTATGATAATGTTTTGAGAGTTTGTGATGGTTTATTGTCAAGAAATATTTGTATGTGGCCAGCTTCTGCGTCTTTACGTCGGGGAAAGCCCATATTAGCTGTCCGCTAGGAAACATGAATTCGAAGTAATTTTCGAGGCAAATGCAAAACATTAGATCAAGCTTGTTATCACATAACAACAAAGACTAACGGAGGTGTATCCCGGTGTCAAATAGAATGGATCATTTTGACACTACAGCTATGTAGACTTAGATGAATGTATATAGACTAAGAGTTAAGTTAAGCTGAACATGCACTAGCTTAAAGTTGATGAGAACTCGAAATAGAGTTTAACGTTGAGTTTCTCTTGTTGGGTCCTTCCAACTAAGTATCACACATCTACAAACAACAATGATTTTAGCATAAGGAATAAAATACATCGCGTAATTCGCTTTGGCCGATGCAAGTTACAACGTGATAAGCTGAGTCGCCGGTGAAAGTGCCACACTTGTCGTGGTAGGGGTTTGCGTTTTGTTTGTCTTTTCGACATATCGAACATTAGGTCATTTAATGTCGAAACACCATGTTTATTCATAGCTCAGTATGACTAATAATAATAATACCTGACCTCTTATATAAATAGACATTTCCTATGTGTCTATCAATACTTGTTTTTTATTTGTATATTTTACATTTCTCATTAATTTTTATATTTCGCCAGCTCGCTATCGCTTCGCAAGGTTCTCTATTAAAAAAACTTGAAGCAAAACGTTTAAATGCTAAACATCTTATCGTTGTAAACATGAAAAAAACACTTTAGCATTTATTCATATCGATAGATTAACATTAACATTTTGTTAATTTTGATACAATGAAAGAAAAAGCTCCCAAAATTGGCAGGAAAGGAACAGAATAATAATGCATAAAAACTGTCCTGCTATCATAACCATGAAGAAGAATCTATTATCATTTGTATTTCTGAATTCTATGTACTATTTCTTATAGTAAAATCAAAACAATCGTTTAATTAAAAAAACAATAAAAATATATAGTTAATTAATAAAGCATCTTTTTGCACAGCAATATGCAAATGAATTAACTTTGTTACTGAGATCAAATATATACAAGCCGCGCATGCGTGATCCCCCTCTGTATGTGACTCGATGTGGTGAGTGTAAAATGCAATAAATTTGGGCAATTTGGGGCATTTTTGACCTCCCTGTGCCTCCCTGGGGGCACGAAGCAGAATTTTTCTGAGGTCAAGGATGCTCCTTTTATATCCAGAACAATTGCCTCTACATTTTGGCCAAGTCTCAGAAATATTGAATGGATAAATCAAACGTTATGGGAGAAAAGGGTCATTTTTTGCCATTTTAGGGGGATTTTGACCCCCTGGGGGCATGAACCAGATTTTTTCCAAGGTCAGCGATACTTATTTTCTATTAGGAACAATTGCCTCCACATTTTGGCCTAGTTCCAGAGAAAGTGAATAGATGGATGAAAAGTTATGGGGCAAAAAATGCCATTTTTTGCCATTTTTACCTCCTGGGGGGGGGGGGGGCTAACTAGATTTTTTTTCAAAAATCAGAGAATGTCACTTTCTCACCTGACAAAAGTTACAACTTCATGCAAAATTTCAGAGAAATTCAATGGATGGTTGCGGAGAAAAATCCGGACGGACGGACGGACGGACGGACGGACGGACGGACGGACGGACGGACGGAAATGCCTCAAAACATAGGTCTCCCGATTTTATAAATCGGGGGACCAATAAGCAATATATAAAATATATATTTAGATTTATTGTAGGTGATTCACCCAACGTATTTCTTAACAATATTTTCGATTTTTCCCTTGGCTGGAGTGGTATTCGGGAGTTCATAACTTTTTCAATAGTATTAGTGCAGCATAAAGAAATATAATAGATCCCCGAATAGATTTGAAATTTATTTAGCGGATTCTGTATGTCACCTACACCCTCCTCGTCGCCGTGTGTGCCTGCTCCTAAATGTATGTGAACGTGTGTATGCGTATGTTAAATTAGATCATAATTAAAGCTGTAAACATTGTTTGTAATGGGTTGTCTATATTCCGTTTGGCTCTGAGAGGAGAACGGGAGGGAGGAAGAGGTGGAGAGAGAAAGATGGGGGGGGGGCTGGAGGAGAGAGCACAAGCTTAAAAAAACGGACAAAAATAAACAGATATTCCTTTTGTTCATTTTTGATGAATCAGAAATTCAAACCGTCATTTTGGATTATTCGTCACGTGATCCGTTTCGCATCTATTTTGAAAATATAAAATTTACATGATTTCCTACCCATCCTTGCAATAGACCGATGGTATAGCATAATACATATTTAAAAAAACTTAAACTATTTTCGAACAAGCAAAAACCTTTTATCTAAAAAGAAGAGAAACAAACAAAACAAAACAAAATATACAAACTAACAAAACATTCATTTTTATAAAAAGTATAAAATAAAGTTGAACTTTACCGAACGATAAGTGAAGATTGGATCAGGAGTAAAGGAATAAGTAGAAGAGTGGTCAGACAGGTCCCACGACCCATCTTGCGTCTGTGTTGGGTGATACTTGCTTTGGTCGTTTTGTTGTTGAGTAATCGTTTTGATAGTTCAGAATAGAAGGTTCGAAAAATTTCGACTCACCGCTGAAATACAGTTTGCGGGGCTTTTATGCAGATCGCTGGTGGATGGATCAAAATCAATGACCGGTCAAACGAAGCCCGATTGGTTGTTGAAAAGTTACGGTGATTTGACCTTCGCTAATCAGACAAGAATTCGATATTTAAACCGATGGATCAACTGCCCATATTTTACTTAAAGCTCATTGCTGCAATAAACAAGTAATTTGATCTCGATTATTGTTAAAACGCAAACGACAGCTGCACAGAGCATTGTTGTTTCAACAATGATTGCTCTATTGAATATGTCAATGATTAACTCAACTTGAAAGTTAGTTTCATGGTAATTTTTGTAATAAATCGAAATACATCGTTTTTATCAAGAAATTTGAGTTGAAGTCGAGTTTAAGGTCAATTAGATCTGGAAAAACCAATATAAAGATCAACTTTTATCGAACAATATTTTCAGTTGATCATCCTCTCTCTTTCTTTTTTCCTCTCCTTCTATTTCTCTTTTCTCTCTCTCTCCCCTCTCTCTCTGTGTCTCTATCTCTTTCTCCTCTTTCTATGTTAGGGAAACACTTCTGGCCCCTTTTGAAATAATATACTCCAGAAAATAGAGATACATTTCTGTTTCATTAATCAGTCACATGTTTTTTTTTTAAGATATAAGGAGTCCTTTATAAAAAATGCCCCCTTTTCGTAATACAACGATATAACATTAATTATTCGAAACAAAAAAAAACTTAATTCCTTTATAATGAACTTTAGTTTCATGAATATACACTTAGCTGAAATAGATTCATTTTTATAGGGTTCATATTTTATTGTACTTTCTGTTTACAGTCATACACAGTACAATTACTGCACAGCAAGATAAATAGTTAACTGCTGTCTTAATACAAAGTGGAAATTATTCTTCATCTTTATTTTATATTTGTACTTGAAGAACAACCCAGCTTGAGCTTGAGTGAAGAAGTTTACATAAGTATCGTAATTAATTTAGCAGAAATATAGAAAAAACAACCAGCTAGCCAGCCAGCCACAAGTAAGTTGAAATAGAAATAAAACAAAAATATTAAAAGAACATTCACACGAACCCGAAGGAACTGAAACTGACAGAAATTCTATAAACTGACCCCTACCTTAAAACACACACACACACTGACACATATGCCTCTGTAGGAACCACACAAAATTATTATAACGAGCTAAAGAGGATCGAAAGACCAAGGAAGGAAAGTGCCAGCGAGAAATCAATGGTAAGTGGCTGTTGCGATAACGCAAAGAGATTTGCAACGGTTATCAATAAAAAGGTAGAAAGTGCTGGAAATATGGGGAGATGTCTTGTCACTCAGACTCCAGGGGATCAGCAATAGTTATTTTCAGTGAGCAATAAATAATACTGACTTGTGTTATAACACAAAGCGGGTAAATAATAATAATAATAATAATAATAATAATAATAATAATAATAATAATAATAATAATAATCTAGGGAAACTTGTTGTCACTCAGACTCCAAGGAACACCACTGGTTATTTTTTCAGTGAGCCATCACTTATACTGACTTGTGTGAAAACTCCTTGTGAGTAAATAATAATAATAATAATAATAATAATAATAATAATAATAATAATAATAATAATATTGCTGCTGCTGATGATGATTATAAAAAATTCACGACCCTACATGAAAGGCTAGCGCAGAAACTGAGAGAATGTATCCATAACACAGACGTACCAGAGTGGATTAGCAAAGGAAGGACGACGCTAATACAAAAAGATGCCAAAAAAAGGAACGATCCCAAGCAACTACAGACCAATAACCTGTTTACCAACAATGTGGAAAATCCTAACGGCACAACTGAGAGAACAAATCTACCGATCCCTGAACAATCTGTGACTACTCCCCGAAGAACAAAAAAGATGCCGGAAAGGGAAAAGAGGGGCGCATGATTTGCTATATATCGATCAAAAGATCCTGAAGGAGGTAAAAAGCAGAAAAAAGAACTTATTCATTGCATGGATTGACTACAAAAAGCTTACGACAGAATCCCTCAAGCATGAATAATTGAATGTTTAAAAATATACAAGATACCCGACAGGACTATTAATCTTATTTTTCTTAATAAGATTAATAATCCTGTCGCGCATCTTGTATATTTGAAACATGAAGACTAGAACTGACAGCCGGAGGATAACATCCGACTGAGATAAAAAATAAAAAAAAATACAGAGAGGGCTTTTCCAAAGACACTCCCTATCACCACTACTGTTTATAATAGCCATGATGCCGCTCAACTATATACTCAGAAAATGTGGTGCCGGATACGAGTTTACAGACACAGAACCAAGAGTAAACCACCTGCTGTACATAGACGGCCTGAAACTATTAGCAAAAAGCAAAAAGGAACTGGAAAAGCTGATAAATACGACCAGAATCTTCAGTCAGGACATTCAAATGGAATTCGGCATGGAAAAGTGTGCACTACTAGAAATGAAAAGGGGGAAACTGGAGGCGACAGAGGGCATGGAACTCCCCAACCAAGAGGAGATGGGGGCGCTATGCGAACAGGAAAGCTACAAATATTTGGGAGTTCTGGAAGCAGACATCATCAACTCTACAGAAATGAAAGAGAAGATAGGAAAAGAATACTTACGAAGAACAAGAAAACTCCTAAACACGGAATTATATAGCAGAAATCTAATAAAAGCAATAAACACCTGGGCAGTATCACTAATAACATACTCTGGACCATTCATAGGCTGGACAAAAGCAGAACTCAGGCACCTTGACAAGAAAACTAGAAAATTAATGACGATGCACAACGCACTTCACTCAAAAGACGATACAGATATACTCTAAATGAAAAGAAACGAAAACGGTAAGAGGACTGGTAAGTATGGAAGATTATGTGGAAAACCCAAAAAAGAGCTGGAGAAATACATAACTCAGAACACGGAAAGGCTAATCACCGCAGTAAGAGACACCGTTTCAACGATCAACTCGGGAAGCACTGAAATCAGAAACAAAACAACAAGAAAAGAATAGTGGGAAGAAAACCAACTACATGGATGCTTCAGAAGACTGTAAAGAGAAGAAACCAACGAAAATAGCTGGGCATGGCTAAGAAAAGGAAACTTGAACAGAGAAACAGAATCTTTACTAATGGTTGCACAGAAAAATGCAATTAAGACAAACCAAATTAAAGCTAAAATAGATAAAACTCAGGAAAACAGTAAATGCAAACAATGTGAACAAAGAGACGAAACAGTAAATCATATAATAAGTGAATGCAGCAAATTAGCCCCCAAAGAATACAAGAATAGACATGTCTGCGTAGGGAAAGCAGTACACTGTGAACTGTGCAAACGATTGAATTTCGAATACGCAGAAAAATGGTATAAACATAAACAAGAAACAGTACTGGAAAATGAATGACACAAAATCCTCTGGGATATGGATATACAGACAGACAAACTCATACAAGCAAAGAGACCGGATGGTATAATAATCGACAAGAAAGAAAAATCTTGTAAAATCGTAGACTTCGCTGTTCCAGCAGCCACAGAGTGACGATCAAAGAGACGGAAAAACGAAGTAAATACACGGAACTAGCCAGAGAACTGAAAGGAATATGGAGTATGAAGAAATTCAGTATAATACCAATAATCGTAGGAGCACTAGAAACAGCCCCAAACAGCCTGGAGAAAAGACTAGGAGAAATTGGAATTAAAGGGATCACTGAGACCATACAAAGGACGGCAATGATCAAAACAGCTGCAATCTTAAGAAAATCCTCGAATGCGGAAACCAACCTGCATAGACTACGAATGGTAACCAGTCACATGAAATTTACAGCAGGAAGAAAACAAAACCACATGAAGAACACCACATCACGAGCCAAGGAACAGAAACTGCAAGAAACATCATATCATAAGCTCCCCCCCTCAATAAATCACACCAGCCTCAGCTGACACCACACAAAAATGAACCAATGAACAGAAATTACAAGAAACAACACCATAAGCTTTCTCCCCTCACCTCCATTCCCCAAAATTGCGCCGGCCTGGCCTGACACCACACAAAATATTTGTAATAGGTCAAGGAGGATGAGAAGACCAAGAAGGAGCAGCACAAACCAGACCTCCACTGAAAGAGTGCGGAAAGTGCTGGGACCTTGGGGAGGCTTATTGCCACCCAAATCCCAGAAAATACCAATTGTCCTTACCAGCGAGAAATCATTGATAACCGGCTGTTGCGATACTGCAAGGTTATTGGCGGTGGTTATCGAAAAGAGGTAGAGAGTACTGGACATTTTTGGAGGATTGTTGTTACTCAGACTCCAGGGAACATCACCGGTTGTTGTCGATGAGCAGTCACTGACGATGACCTGTGTGATAACTACTAATGAGTAATAATAATAATAATAATAATAATAATAATAATAATAATAATAATAATAATAATAATAATAATAATAATAATAATAATAATAATAAGCCCTCAAGTATGGATAACTGAATGATTAAGGATGTACAAAATATCTGATAAAATTATCAGCTTTGTGGAGAAAATAATGAAAACGTGGAGACTGGAACTAACAGTTGGAGTATACTGCACCTGACAAAGATAAGAATACAGAGAGGTATTTTTCAAGGAGATTTTCTATTACCACTACGTTTTATTATAGTGATGATGTCACGCAACAGCATACTCAGGAGGTGCAATACTGAATACAAATTCACAGACACAAGAAAAAATAAACCACCTCGTATATATGGACGACCTGAAACTATTCATAAAAACAACTAGACAATCTAAAAGTAAAAGTAACATTCTTACCATCATTAGAAATGGGCCGGCTCCTATTTGGAATAATGGTTAGGGTGTTAGCTAATAGGCCGCGAGACCAGGTTTCAATCCTCAGTCGTGTCACACCAAAGACTCAAAAAATGATATTTGATGCCTCCTTGCTAAAAACTCAGCACTATAAGGTGGAGTAAGGGTAAGTGGAACAATCCAGACAAAGGATGTGCGCCCTCCCTTACATCTCAGTGTAGTATCCAATGAAAAGGGAGGCTTCGGAGCCTTTCACTTTCCTTCGACTATAGTTGATCCATTTATTTTAGAAAAAACAGACAATCTAATGCATAAAATTATACTTTTCAGCAACGCCATTCAAATAGAATTCAGAATGAAAATGTTTGAACGAATAGAGATAAAAACGGTAAATCTCTCTCTCTCTCTCTCGAGAGAGAGAGAGAGAGAGAGAGAGAGAGAAGGTGGCATAGAACTGCCTAATTAAAAGGCGATGTGAGATGCGTTAGGAGATCATGATACATATAATTGTCTGGGAATTCTGAAAGCGGATCAAATTAACAGAAATAAAAGGGAAAATTGGAAGAAAATACGCGAGACGAATAAGAAAGCTTATTGACACCAAATTATATAATAGAAACATAATAACAGGTATAAATATCTGTGCAGTATCGCTAGTAAGATATTCTAAACCCTTCATAAAATGAACAAAGGAACAGGAACCTGGACCACGAAACGTTGAAACTAATGACCATGCACAATACACTGCACCCGAAGGATGATTCTAATCGACTACGTAAATAGGAGAGAAGAGGTAAGAGGACTGATAAGTATGGATGATAGGATAAAATAACTAGAAAAATATGGAACCCAAAACACTGGAAGACTAATAACCGTTACAAGCAGTACCGCCAAAATGAATAATACAAAGAGCTGTAAGATTGGAAACAAAGAAGCGAGGTAAGCAAAATAGGAAGAGAAGCAGCTGCATGGATGTTTTATAAGACTGATTAAGAAGAGAGGCACCAAAACAAATCGAACAGAAAAATTAAATCGCTACTGGCAGCCAAGCAGAACAACGTGATAAGAAAGAACTATTTACAAGCCAAGATAGACAAAACTCAGGAAAACAGCAAATGTTCACTCTGTGGGCAAAGAGACGAAACGGTAAATCACATACTAATTGAATGCAATAAATGATTCCAAAAGAAATACAAAACTGGCAGGACTGCGTAGACGGCCATCCACTTGGAACTATGCAAACATCTGCACTTTGGATATGCAGATAAATGCTACAGACAAACCGGAGACATTATTGATAAATGAAAACCACAAAATCATCAGGAAAAACAGAAAAACTCACCTAAGTAAGGAGATCGAACGTTATAATAATCACCAAGAAAGAAAAACTTGCTAATTCGTAGATTTCGTCATCCCAGCAGTGCACCGGGTGAAGGCCAAAGAGGAATGAAAATGAAACAAATACATGGAACTTGTCAAAGAGCTTAAACGAATACGGAACACAAAGAAAATTACATTAATACCAACAAGAACATAAGTCAGCCGTGAGACTGCATACCTCCACGTGACAACGTAAGGATAGGGGCAATGTCTAATCCCAGTCTTACTTCTCTCGAATTTATGAATTGGAAACGTTGATAACTACTGTTATCGAAGAGAATCAGATGCATACATAAAATTTGGAAAATCGGAAGTTGAAATTTTGTACAAATTTCGACATTAACGAAATTTTCCAAAGTTATATAAGATGTGGTACATCATTGGAGAGACTCTACAATGAACACAACCGAAATTATCCCCAAAAGTATCCTTTTCACCTTTCCATGACTTTGACCTTGACCTTTGACTAGATATCACAAAATTAAATCACTTCTAAGTTAGACCGTGACCGATATTTTGGCAAAGTTTCATGACGATTCGTCTAGCGATCTAGATGCTAGGCTGTACACAGACAATGACATTTATGGAAACCATCGAAATATTAAGGGCAACCGTCGAGTGCGGAAACCAATTCACATAACAAGATAAAGCCGACCAGCCATAAATAATTTGAAAATTTGTTTTTTAAAGTATAGAAAGAATATTACAGGAATCCAAGGGAACTGAAACTGACAGAACCCCCATCATGTGCCCCCGCACACACACACAAATAGTGACCTCAGCTACGACAGTGACCAGGCAAAATGGTCGTGAAGGATCGAGGAGGATGGAAAGACTGGGGGGGAGCATTATCATGACTGCCACTGGAAGGGCACAAAGTATACTGGAATCTAGGAGAGGCTTATTGCTACTCAAATTCCAGAGAATTTCAAGAGTCGTAACCAGCGATAAAGCAATGGCAAACGTCTGTTGCGATAACGCAAAGGGATTTGCAACGGTTATCAAAAGAGGCAGGGATGCTGGAAATCTGAGGAGATTGTAGTTACTCAGACTCCAAGGAACCCCACTTGTTATTGCCAGTGAGTAATTACCTAATAATGTTGACCTACACAGTAAATTAAATGTGTTAATGAACGCTAAAATAATCTTTATTTCTTAATATATATAAAAGTCAATGTTTGTGCATCGTAGAAATGTTAACAGTGAGAACAAATTCAAATAAGAGTTACGTTTTTCACAGAATCTAATGACACTATTGGAATTTTCGTTCGATTCCATTTGGGGGTTGCCAGGTCCGTAAAATATCTTAAATATATTAGAACGTACAGAAACGAAATTCATTTTTTTTATTAGATTTTCTTTCGTTTTATTAAACAAAAAACAAAATTAAACAAAGAATATCTCAGTTAAAATGTATTTTCAAAAGTTTGAACATTTAAACAATTATTTTTATTAGTATTTCTAAGATTACAAAAAATTATATAATTAAATAGAAACGAATTTGTTTCGATTAGTTTAAGCCATTTGCCGTTTTACAGCCGCTGGATATTTGTTTTCAATTTATTTCGAATACGTTAATTTGTTGTTTGATTTTTGTACGCAATACTTAACATGATGGCAATAACAAATCAACGGTTACTATTGAATTTAAATAGCAAGACTATTTTTTTTTCAAATTAAAACTTCGAACGTGTTTTAAGAAATCGACTGTTACTGTTATCGTGCTTTAGATACTATTCTCCACCCCAAACATCGGGGAACTTTATTATTAGTTCATTTACTTTCTGGAAAAAATAAGAATATTTAAAATACAAATATTGATAAAAACAAAATAAGCTACGTTATAAACAAAAATCTAACTATGTAATTGAAATTCTTTATCATTGCACGTAATATAACATACAATGTTAAAGTCACTAACTGAAGTAAAAAGAGATTAACAATTCCAATTTAAAAATAACAACAAAAAACATTAGAGTAATATATAGTTGCTGTTTTTTAACGTTTTGGTACTAATATAGACCCATGGCCGAATTTGTGTAACTTTGGAAAAGATACGGAAAAGTCGTGTAATACTATAGACTGCCATCACCAACAATGTTAGGGAAATAATTCACCAAAAAAATGATAAGGAAGCAAGATAAGTGGGCGACAATGGAAAGGCTGACGAATTTATTGAACTCCCTAGACAGATGGCGGCCTGACCGTTGGTGATCAGATTATGGGTAGTCGGGTAACGATGGACTGAGAAGAGACGGATGTTGTAAGTTCCGGTCACCAGCTAAGGGTGGCTGAGAGAAAAACCAGACATCTAAGAGTTCCGGTGTGAAGTAGCTATATTAAGGAGACGAGCAGCTTAGACAGTTTAGATGGAAGTGGACCAGAGGAGTCGGTCAGAAGTCGGCAGAGGTTAGCTCAAAGTAGACCAGCAGATGAGATGAGCTGATGAATAGATGACATCAACTGAACGACAATGATGGTCTCGACAGACAAAATATCTTAGTAGGGTTCTAGCTGATATATTGGAACTTAACCTAGAAATGGACGCTAGCGGCGGGTGCCTAACACCACACACATACGAGTATACGATTGTTACCAACAAGTCGAATACAATGCATATATCGGTGTTTGTATTTTTATTCTTTGAATTTGCATTGCTTTATTTGACTACCGTACAATATTAAATGAGGCGAACTCGAAGTTAGGGTATCGACCTACATCTCGGAAGTCTCGATCCCCAATTATGTATTTAGATGTTAGAGTTAATAAGATGCATGTTTTCGACATCATCGTCAATAAAATTACAGTAACTGTCGAAGCGAAGTAGTCGGCAAGAGAAGATAACTCGTGATGCGACTGAATAAACGTATAACTGTTTTCGTAACGAAGGTACTCAAGTTTATTTAGGTCTATACAGGTATCGTTTCCTTAATAGTTTAAAGCCATAAAACATTGAAACAATATTTAGTTGCTTTGGGTTGTTTTTATCTATGCTGCTACGCTTGCTCATAATAATATTAAATTTTAGTCGTGTTTTATCTTGGTTTTTAAATATTTAAAGTAAATTAAAACAATAATTCAAAATGCATTTTCTACTTAAGCGACTGTATCGAGAATAACCTATTTTATTTTATGATTACCTTCCTTTTGAAGTGCACAACTATAACTAAAATCTCACTACACGTGTATACGTTATTCTAAGCAGAATAAACATTTCTCGAGTCTTCTTTTGTTCTCGTTTGTCATTACAGCTAAATAAATTTAAAGTTTTCATTTGCGTGTTTTAAATAAAACAAACAATTATCCAGAGTTATGTCTTTCTTTTAACATAAAATTATTGACATATACCAATAAACAATACACATGACCTCTTCTATTAAAATTCACCGAAATTAAATGAAAAACTATTTCATAAAATTTATCTTTTGAAAACAATTTCAAATTCTTCTCAGAGTTTTTTCGGAGAGATATTATAGTAGTTTAAAATATTAATGTCACATGCGTGACGAAATCCCATATTTCCTTATCAAAGAATGTTGTTTAAAAGTATCCATTCTCGATTGGGCAATACTTCAATCAGTAGTTTCTTTCAGCCAATCACAGGCGCAAAAATATTCACCTCCGAATTTCGCGCGTATTATAAAAACCCAAACACCTGCGTTTTCTTTTCTTCTGCGTTTTTTTTTTTGTAGACTGGATCTCAAGTAGCACACACAAGATTCAGGAACTATTGTATGTACAGTTACCGCATATATACACTGCTCACAAAATATAAGTACACAGGTCCACGCACACACTCTCTCACTGACCAAACAGAAGCAAGCGAATATACACACACTTTCTACAATCACTACTGAACTAATATACACTGCTACACTCGAACTAACACTGTGACACATCTACATATCTGCTCTACTCCTTACAGACTAAACAAGTATTTTACTTAGAACGTTTTCGAGTACTCTGAACTCTTCTTTATTACATATTTTTCGTTGTCATAACATGTCAATAAAAATTGATATATTTTTGTATAGATAGTCTTTGTCATTCTTTCTTTTGATATTGCCTATCCCTCTACAAACAGAGTGTCTTTTTTGTGCAAATTCAACCTCCCAATTTAAATATTTAATTTATTTATTTCAGACCAACCAGAATACACGTAGGAAATGAAATTAACAGAGGACACAAGAGAGTCCGTTTGGAGTCTTTTTTATCATAAAAGAATAAATAATGGATCAGTTGTTGGATGGCTGTATTTGGCCCCGTAGTAAGCTGATATAACATACTGTACTAGCGTCCCAAAGTCAACTAACCCTAAAATACACGCAGTGGGGAAATCTCACACTCGCACACTTAACCAGCACAACATAAATGTTAGGGAAACTAGCCTCTGATTACTTTTTAAATGTGTCGAATCTCTTTATGGAATCAAATGACAATTGTGTTTTCCAAATGTATACATGAATCTTTTCCTGTTGTAAACATTTATTACAAAATAACTATTACATTGATAAGTATTTCAATATTTAGGATGTATTTCATGAAATCATATAATTTTACTAATATGCAATAATAATGGCATGTCTTTAAGCCCTATTTTGGTTCATCTATAATTTCTGGTAGATTCTTTCCTATAAAAACAATCTTGTACTGAACTAAATTCGTCCAAATAATTAAAAGATAGAATAAACTTGTGTTAACTGACGTGTCTGTTAATTCGTCAGTTTAGTTATTTCTTTTACTGTAGTGACATTTTTGTGAATTTTAGATTTTGATTTTCCCTATTTGAATTATATTTATATATATTTCACAATCCTATTTTCATGTTCCAATTTTCATGTTCATTTTGTTTACTTAAAACATTTCGATAGTTTTACATACTTAGTATAACTATATTTTTCCTACCTTTATATTTTAGTATATTGGCGCTTGTTCGTAATATCAACTTTTTTACTTACCGATATTTTCTCTTTTTTCGGTATACCTTTCACGTCACTAGAGAATTCCGTGTTTTTGTGGAAATTATTTAAAAATATTTTAGATTTTACGAGGGGGGGATCAGTTTTTGACCATCACAATTTTTTACAAAACTTTCCAAACAACCCGGAATTCTCCAGTGGCACGATAGGTAATTGTATACAGTAAAAGAGAAAAAAATTGTCCGTAAAAAGGGTGAAAAAAAAACGGGTGAACAAGCAACAATATGCAACACGGTCAAAAAGTGGGTGATCAGTTTAAGTTAAATTTATATAGGAAACTGTTCCCCCATCCTAAAATCTATCTAAAATATTTGAAAAAAATTTTTCCAAAAAACACGGAATTCTCTAGTGACATAATAGGTAATTGTACACCGGAAAAAGAAACAACTTTGGTCAGTAAAAAAGTTGAGAAAAACAGGTGGTGGAGTATTACAAACAATCGCCAGTACATTTAGTATATTTAGTATAACTATACTTTTCCTACCTTTATATTTTCCTTTTCTTTGAAGAGATAGCTGATCACTGTCCCAAGGTAATCTTTCTAATAGATATTTATATTTAGAGAATTTTATAGCTTCATGAATATTTTCTATCATATATTTAATTTTTCTATTTAAATTTTCCCACTTTTCATAATTCCAAATTTCCAATCGATATTTTCTCCTTTTTCTCACATTAATCGTTTAGACAAGTTCTTCTGTTTCTATGCATATTATCAGAATCTGATTTTAGTTCAACTTTTCTTTCAGTATATGCATGGTCAGATTTACTTATCTAATTTATGTCTTCTATTAAGAATATATTATTTAAAATGTCCTGATTAACTATACATTTTTTACTGGTTTATAAGTCTTATTTTCTTCAATATACCAATAAAATCCTTTTTTGAAAATTAATTCGTATATTTGTTTCGAATTTTAGGAGGTTGATCTATTAAATTTGCAGGAGACACAACAAAACTATTAACCCAATCTACATTTGTAAATTCAAATCTGCAAGCATTATAATATTTTTCAAATTTCATGTCTTGTGTATGACATACAACTTCATGCGGTGGTGAAGACTCCATTTGTCATTACCCTTATGGCCATCCTGACCAAAAGTAATAGTACCTATCAGGTTCCAATCTATGAGTTATTATTATTCTAATAAGTTATGTGTATAAAATGAAACTGCATCCAGTAGTGTACACATAATGAATAACCAGATAAAGCAAAACCATGCTGAATAGTACAAACACTTTAATCAAACTGACTGATTAGGTATTAAATAACTAGGAAAAACTTGATATGCAATAACACAAACAAAGAAAAAGCGACGATGCTTCTCAATTGTTACACCTAGATTGAATATGGCTGTCATAAAAATATAGTAATAAACCTTTATGTTGTACTTACTTGTTAGGAAAAACAAAAACCGTTAACCAAAATTTACGAAATTGGTCCAGTAGTTTTGTTTTTATGAAATAAATTCAAGTTTTAGCCGTACGAGGAATATCGCCGCCATTATCGTGATATTCAAGGAAGATAACTCTTTTTTCGCATTTGACTCCAAATTGATTTCTCTCGCAAAAAATTGAATTATCTTCATTGACATTCACAATTATGCCGACAATGGCGGCGATATTCTTCGTACGGCTAAAACTTGAATTTATTTAATAAAAACAAAACTACTGGATGGATTTACGTAAATTTTGGTAAACGGTTTTTATTTGCTGAAAAGTAAGTACAACATAAAGGTTTTTCTACTTTTATATGACATTAATATTAAATCTAGGTGAAGCGCCAAAGCTATCAGGCAAGAGATAGTAGATGATAAATAAGTGGAATATCAGAGGTTACTACAGGGTTGCTTACATATCTAGCGAGAAGAATATAGCGGAGCAACACTATACAACTGTAAATACAATAACTATTTCGCCACCTCAGGTGGTTTGTTAGTGCAGCATGTTCTTCGCGAGGAAAAGAGAGGCAAACATTGTAGTACTAATTTTGATGAGAGCTCAGTAGAACAAGAAAAAGCCCAAATCGAATAAGCCCGTAGATGAGGGATATATATGCTTCCACCATATTGGTTGTATGACTACATTGTATAAATGTGATCTGTAAGATCAGAGAAGCGTGTGGGCTAAAATTAAGAAAGCCAATTAAGAGTACTATTCAATAGTAAAAATAAGCTTGGGAAATGGAGGGAATAATTAAGAAGAAGCGTAAATGTAATAAGTTAGGTTAAGCAGATAAAAGGTAATGGCGACCAGTCGATTTTTTTTCAGTTGATTTCATAGTTGTTCAGTTGCGTGCACCACGTGGGGAAGTTATGTGTATAGTATCGAAAGAAAAAGAGACGCCAAGAAGAAAGTAAAGTAGAAACCGATGGTATATATGTTTTTGTTTTGCTTTCGTGATCCTACCCTGCTATTCTTTAATTGATTTTGTCTTGCTGCGTGTTTGTTTGCCTTTCACTACATTCTTTTTTAATCAGCTTACATGCGACAAGGACTGATATCAAAACTCGCCACCCGAGCAGTGCAAAGCTTTCTTTTATTTTTCGTTTCTCAAACACCAGCGTAAAAGTCAAGAGTGTCGAAAATTGAAAGGAAAGTTGGGTCGTATAAACCCTAAGCGAATTGCTGAGGACGCATAAAATGTTTTATCTTGAATTAGTGTAATAACGTCCCAAACAAACAAAAATAAGCGTACACCCAGTTCTCTCAAATGCTAACGAAAATTCTTAGTACAAAATCGCAGTTTCCAACATTAGATATCTGCGCTCCAACCATCTAAAGGTTGAAATCCATTTACAGGAAACCAATCTTGACGCTGTTTCTGTGTGAAACTGGTATTTGTCCGTCAATTGCTATCGATGAAATTAACAACATTCCATTTTACTCTAATATAACCTAAAAACACAACCTTTAAGATCGCTATGGACATAGAATTAGTGCTTTCATCTAGGACGGTTGTCCATGTGGTAGAGACATCTCCAATGAAGAACCTAAGTTACTCTTTATGTGTTTCTGTTCAGCCATCGTACACAACACCTTTTTCATGTGCCCCTTTACTGCCCACAAAATGACGGAGTTACTGTCATTGAGCGAATCACTGAAACAATTGACACGATTTTCTCTGTTTACCCTTCCTGCTGATAACACTCAGGTCTGTGGTAACTTCAATGTAGAATAGTTTATCTGTTCAAATAAGACTTATGATGAAGTGAGGTTCTGCCATGGCTTTTACTGCCATCATACGTAATTCTACGAATGTTGTGGGGCGTATTTATGTTGCTACTATTAGTAGCACTACAACTACCATATCGATCATGTGTGTAATTCACTCATCTCTATCTCTCTCTCTCTCTCCCTCTCTTTCTCTCTCTCTCTCTCTCTCTCTATATATATATATATATATATATATATAGTAAAAAAGAAGTGTAGTAAATTAACTACCATCAAAGCTTGTAATAGATGCAATATTTATTTTTATTTAAACGAAAAGACAAAATCGAAACCGATTTTTTTTTCTATAAACTGTCATTTTTTTATAGTTTATAGTTATACATATATTTCGCTAATAATATTAGCCTCATCAGTGTGTTTGAAATTCCGATGTAATTGGGAAACCAGCTTCAGTTGGTGTTTGCCGGCGAGTGAGATGTCGTTTGTTTTTTTTCCACTCTCGTATGAAAACACGCCAAGCACGTGGACTGTTATAGTTTTGAAAAGTTCATACTTTTTTTTAAGCATCTGAATGAAATGTAGTAAAAAAGAAGGGTAGTAAATTAACTACCATCAAAGCTTGTAATAGATGCAATATTTATTTTTATTTAAAAGAAAAGACAAAATTGAAACCGATTTTTTTTCTATGAACCTTTCAAAGCTATAACAGTCTACGTGCTTGGCGTGTTTTCATACGAGAGTGGAAAAAAAACAAACGACATCTCACTCGCCGGCTAACACCAACTGAAGCTGGTTTCCCAATTACATCGGAATTTCCAACACACTGATGAGGCTAATATTATTAGCGAAATATATGTATAACTATAAACTATGAAAAAGAAATGACAGTTTATAGAAAAAAAAGGAAAAAAAATCGGTTTCGATTTTGTCTTTTCTTTTAAATAAAAATAAATATTGCATCTATTACAAGCTTTGATGGTAGTTAATTTAGTACACTTTTTTTTTACTAAGTTTCATTCAGATTCTTAAAATATATATCTATATATATATATATATATATATATATATATATATAATTGTCTGTGTATTATAGAAATTAACAGATAGAACATTCAGATAAGTTTAAAAAACGGTAACATTTTTTCACAAATTTAACCCTTTTTGAAACTTATTTGAATGTTCTAACTGTTAACACAGCGAGTTCTATAAAACTGGAGGAAATTATCAGTTAGGTCCATAAAATAACTAAAATATGTTAGAACGTAAAGAAACGAAATTCATTTTTTTTAATAGATTGTCTTTGTTTCACAAAACAAAAATAAAATAGGGAATATTTCAGTGATGAATGTGTGTAAAAAACGTTTAAACATTTAAATAATTATCATTATTTGAATTTTTAAGATTTATAATAATGAAATGCGTTTCATTTCGTCGAAGTCATTTTCCGGTTTACAGAATCAAGTAGATGTTTTACGTTCTCAGCGTCCAAAATTCCATTTTAAAACGACGGTCATTCTTAGACTTTTAGTTTTAAAAGTGCATTGCAATTCAAGATGTAATAACAAAGTAAAGAATATTTAATCTAATATCGATTCTTTTATAATATAACCTAAACACACGTTAGCCACAATAAGCATATGCGTGACACAGTATACGGGCGACTGTTGACACAAATATACTTTTAGAAAAAAAGAATACGCTGTCTAAATACTATACACAACCAGACAATCGAGTAATCTCTCTTATGTGGAACCTACTACCATACATACGGTATCTCTTAAAAAACCTCTTCTCACTGAAAAAAAAACATATAACGGCGATTATTTTTAACAGTTGCTACTTAAATAGGTTAAACTATAACCTAGTAAAAAATACTAACTGCAGCAGGTGCAGAAAAAAGGGATACTACGCCAAAGCATGCAAATCTAACCAACTGGCAGTCACCGCAGATTAGGCTTCGATTATCGGTGGGACTAATATGTCACAGGCCATTATGGATTTTTAAATTAATAATGCTCTAGTTTAATAGACATCGGAAGCATTGTGATTGATAAATTACCAAATCGTTTGGCAGCTGGCGTCATCAGCCACTCCTACGACTGCAATTGTTATCATGGCTTCCTCATCTCTGTTTTCCAAAGTAAGTGTTATCGTCTCGGTCAATCGACTGGTGAGGATAAATCGAACTCCAACGTGAAACTGACTATATTGAATTAATTATGTTGCAACATACTACTAGACAATGAATGTATCTTATTTGGAGGACTTTTGTCCGAATTAACACTTCCTTGTGTATCCGCCTATCATCTAACGGCAAACCAACGCTTTTAGATGACGATAAAACCTTCATTATTACTGAAATAAAGGAGCATTGAACCAATCGACCCCACCATAGACATATCTAGTTCTGTCAGTGTTGTAAAAACGCAAAATTGGATTTGTATTCTTGTTTTACAGCACATCAACTCTATACGACCTTTTGTGCAATATGATGTACAAAGCGTTCGAGACAAATTTGATTTTTTTTTAAATTCAGAACTATCTGACAGCGGTAAAGTGCAACATATAGTTATTTCTGTGTACTATTAGTGGGTTTGAGAGCTGGAGACTATGGATGAATGGAAAGCACCGGAATATTGTCAGAGACTGACCTACATCATAAGGATTCACGCTAAAATAAACCATTCGAGAATCTTAGCTCTATAAATGAATTGAAGATCGTAAGATATTAGTTGGAGAATTGCGAAAAAGATATGGAATCAGTGGCTGTAGGATCGTTAGTATACCGCCTTCAGGGTATGGTGGTAAATTATACCAGTTTACTCACCTGTCATTTGGTATTACGAATGTGGAAATCGCTTTCCCAAGAAGAATTGACAGCATTGTCGATAGGGAGAAATTATCAGATATATTCGTCTATGTAGATAATGTTATCATCTGTGGAAAAAATACAAAAGAGCATAACTATGATGTTTCAAAGATTTTATGAGGCAGCTAAACAGTACAACATCAAGCTTAATAATAATAAAAGCATTGGTTTTGTCTCGTATATAACTTTACTTGGGTACACTATCCAAAACAATAAAACATCGCCTGACTATGATCGGCTCAAACCTCTACTTGATATGTCGCGTCCCTTAAATCTGAAATCACAGAGACGAATTATTGAAATGTTCTCTTATTATAGCAAATTTATTAAGACATTTACAGACAAAATACTAGTATTAAACCGCAAAAAGACTTTTTATTACCTCCTTCGGTATTACACTCGTTTCAAACGCTAAAAACGATTTGAAAAAGGTTACCCTGGTAACCGTTGACCCGGAAAAGAATATGTAGTAGAAACAGATGCTAGTAACAATTATATAGTGGATACCCGAAAACAACAACACCGTCCTGCTGTGTTCTATTCTATTACCCTGAGTACCTTTAAGTATCATGCAATTTAAAAAGAGGCAAGGTGAAGCTCGACAAAAGTGGTGCCATTTAATATTTGGTAAGTACTTTACTGTAATTATTGACCAAGAGAGTATTAGTTTCCATTTACAGGAAACCAATCTTGACGCTGTTTCTGTGTGAAACTGGTATTTGTCCGTCAATTGCTATCGATGAAATTAACAACATTCCATTTTACTCTAACATAACCTAAAAACGCAACCTTTAAGATCGCTATGGACATAGAATTAGTGCTTTCATCTAGGACGGTTGTCCATGTGGTAGAGACATCTCCAATGAAGAACCTAAGTTACTCTTTATGTGTTTCTGTTCAGCCATCGTACACAACACCTTTTTCATGTGCCCCTTTACTGCCCACAAAATGACGGAGTTACTGTCATTGAGCGAATCACTGAAACAATTGACACGATTTTCTCTGTTTACCCTTCCTTCTGATAACACTCAGGTCTGTGGTAACTTCAATGTAGAATAGTTTATCTGTTCAAATAAGACTTATGATGAAGTGAGGTTCTGCCATGGCTTTTACTGCCATCATACGTAATTCTACGAATGTTGTGGGGTGTATTTATGTTGCTACTATTAATAGCACTACAACTACCATATCGATCATGTGTGTAATTCACTCATCTCTATCTCTATCTCTCCCCCCCTCTCTCTCTATCTCTCTCTCTCTCTATATATATATATATATATATATAGTAAAAAAAGAAGTGTAGTAAATTAACTACCATCAAAGCTTGTAATAGATGCAATATTTATTTTTATTTAAAAGAAAAGACAAAATCGAAACCGACTTTTTTTTTTTTTTTCTCTATAAACTGTCATTTTTTTATAGTTTATAGTTATTGTTTTGGTGGCAACTACTCATTTGCATATACGAATAACGTTACACTATAAATGGCAAGCCTAGGTTTACCTTAAGTGTGTTATCTAAATGCCACCGGAAGTGACGCCGAAGAGCGTACATGTCCTCCCACCAAGACTCTCTGACTCGACACCTTCATTTGTACATACTGTAAATATACCTTTCCTTTAATACACTTATTATTGCATTCTCCGTGTTGTTTGCGTCTTCATTGTATTCCTCGCTAATTGTGGTTCAACCTTGCAACCACAACAGTTATACATATATTTAAAAGGGATTACGAAGAAATTAAAAATATTCGTACTGAAAAATAGTGAAAATCTTTTTGGAATAGATTTAATTGAGAAATTTGGTCTATGGGATAAGCCAATCAATACATTCTGTAAAAAAATAGAATGTTCTTCTCCAACAACAGTAAATATAAAAGACGATTTAAAAGAATTATTTCCTGAAGCATTCACGACTAACTTAGGTCGCTGTAATAAATTCAAGGCCTCGTTTCGAACTTAAAGAAAACGCCAGCCCAATTTTTAGAAAAAGGCGAAACGTTCCGTTCGCTGGGTTGGAAAAGATTAATAAAGAATTAGATAGATTGGAACAGACAGGAATTCTATCAAAAATAGAACACAGCGAGTGGGCAGCTCCCACCGTATACGTAAAGAAAAAGAATGACGAAGTTAGAGTGTGCGCAGATTTTTCGACCGGGGTCAACTCCCTATTAAAAGATCACCATTACCCTCTACCAAGTCCAGAGGAAATATTCACGAAGTTAAATGGTGGTAATATCTTCTCCAAGATAGACTTGAGCGATGCATATTTGCAAATACCGGTCGAGGAAAATTGCTCAAAGATACTATGCATCAATACGCATAAGGGATTGTACAAATACAACCGATTGCCCTTTGGCATCAAAGTAGCGCCTGCCATTTTTCAGCAAGCGATGGACACCATGCTAAGTGGTATTGAGTGCGCATGTGCATACCTGGACGACATTGTTGTCAGGAGCAAATCCCTACAAGAACATAAGGAACATTTGAAACAAGTATTTACTCGAATACAAGAATTCGGCTTTAAAGTAAAAGAAAGTAAATGTGACTTTTGTATGAGCGAGATTAAGTATCTTGGACACATAATAAACAAACATGGACGACGTCCAGACCCAGACAGATCAGCGGCAATAAAAAATATGCCAGCACCTGATAACGTAACAACCTTGCAGAGTTTCTTAGGACTCGCAAATTATTATCAATCTTTTATTGAAGGAATGCATAACTTGCGAGCCCCCTTAAATAATCTGCTAAAAAAGGATACACCTTGGAACTGGACGCAAGAATGTCAAACCGCTTTTGACAAAATAAAGAGCGCACTTTACTGTCTACGAAATGAGTCCTTGAACCTAATTCCTCGGGTCTATTTGTAGTCCCGCCCGTGACGTCACATCCGGCGTCACATCTACCTCCTCCTCTGTATTCGGATCGCTTTCCTCGTCCCCTGAACTGCTGCTTGCATATCTCCGGGGTTTTCTTATGTGTCGTCTTGCTCGTCTTAGTGCGATCGGGAGGTCCATTTCTTCGTCGCTTCTTTGGGTCTGTTCCTCTTCTTCCAGTTTCCTTAACTCATCACTGAAAGGGAACTCATCATCCTCCCCTTGTTGACGGGTCGTGTTTTGGGGGATTCTTTTTAGTTGTGACGTGTGTCTTAGCACCCGTTTATCTCCTTGCCTTATAATCGCGGATTCCCCCTTGCGCTCTCCTACTGTCCATGGTGTTGGATGATAAGCTGGGGTTAGCTTATTATATCTACTTTGTTTTAGGAGTACACTTTCTCCTGTTTCTATGTAAGATGGTTTGGCTTTATTTTTCTGATCTGTGCGATCCTTTAATTTGTATTTCTCTTTCTTGTCTTTTTGCCGAGCTGCTCTCCAGGCCTGGCTTTCAGGTCTTTTTTTGTAGTCCTGGCAGGTTGATGTTCACCTCCCAACCCAAGAGAAGAGAGGCAGGTGTTTCCCCCGTCATGGCATGGGGGCTGTTTCGATAATACATCAGGAATTCTCCTAGATGTTTCCTCCAGTCCCTTCCTTCAGTGTTCATTGCTCTAATCGCTTTCAACATAGTTCCAAAGAACCGCTCAATTTCCCCATTAGTTTGGCGATGATAAGGTGCTATCTTCCGATGTTGGATACCCCATTGTTCACAGAATTGCTTAAAATCGGATGATATGAATTGGGGTCCGTTATCTGAAACAATGATGGTGGGGATGCCGTGTGTATAAAATCAGTTTTGGATCGTTGATACAACTGTACTGGCTCTCGTGGTTTTCGTAATGAATGCTTCCGGCCATCTTGAGCCTGCATCAACCATCCCAATAACATAATCCCCGCTAGGGAAAGGTCCACATATGTCGACGTGGAGGACTTCCCATGGACCTTTCATCTCGGCCATATGTACTGGACGATGGTTACTCTTCGGGTCTTGGGTCGTACACGGGATACATCGGCTTATAGTGGTCTCTATGTCCTTGTCTATATTAGGCCACCATACCTTAGTCCTAAGCAGCGCTTTTGTTTTCACTATACCCAAGTGTGTGTCATGTGCCAACTTCAGGATTCGCTTCTGCAAGTTTTTTGGTATAATGATTCTGGATCCTCGCGTAATTATACCCCGTTTGGCTGTCAGCTCATTCTTCACATGTTTGTAGGGTTGGGTTGACTCTTTACTCCAGTCGCCTTGTTGTATCGCCTTTTCCACTGCTTTGAGAGTTAAGTCCCGTTGAGATTCTTCCATTATCTCTGATAACGTGATTGATTTAGGCGTGCTGTTTGCTACCATGGCGTTGATAAACCCTTCGGCAATCTCTTCTTCTGGTGATACTGTTTTTTGATATTTCATCGGTTGTCGAGAGAGTATGTCTGCTGGATTATTCCTACCGTTGATATGTTTGATAGTATAGTCATATTGTTGTAAGCGTAGGATCCAGCGCAATATTCGTGCGGAGGGGTTGCCTTTGGGATTAAAAATAGTTGTCAAGGCTTGATGATCAGTCATTAGCAGGAAATTTTTTCCATACAGATAAAAATGGAATTTTTCGCAAGCCCACACAATAGCTAGGGCTTCTTTTTCCAGTTGGCAGTAGCGACGTTCACCGTCGGTCAGAGTTCTCGATGCATAGCTGGACACAATAAACCCATGGAACTCGAGTTCTTCACTGTGGAATATGCTCTTTTTCTGTGCGATTGTGAGGTTGTTTCCTCTCAACGTCCGCAATACCGCATCTAGGGTCTTGTTGTGTTCTTTTGTGTGCTTTCCCCAGATTAGAATGTCGTCAGCCCCGTTGCAGCAGTTTGGGATTTTCTGGAGGATTTGTTGTAGTAATCGCTGCCCTTCCTCGGCTGCAGATGTAATTCCCATCACTAGTACTTTGTATCTGTAGATCCCAGACTTGCAAGAGAAAGTGGTGATGTCCCTTGACTCTGGATCTAGTTCTATTTGGTGATAATAGGAGTTTAGGTCGATTTTCGAGAAAGTGTTTGCGTTGCCAATTTCACTCAATAGTTGTTCAACTGTTGGTATTTGATAGCGAGTGCGTTTTACTGCTTTATTCGCTACGCGTAGGTCGGCACATATTCTTATCTCCCCGTTTGGCTTTGGTACCGCTACTAATGGTGAGACCCACGGAGTTGGTCCTTCCACTCGTTCAATGATATCATTTTCTAACATTTCCTTGATTTTTTCCTCCACCGCTTCTTGGATGTGAAATGGTGTTCGTCGTGGTGGTTGGGCTACTGGCGTAATGTTATTGTCAATTTTGATTTTGAGTCGAAAATTTCTCATTCTTCCTAACCCTTCTAATGAGGGTAGATGTTGTTTGAGAATGTCCTTTGTTGATTGTGGGATACTGTTTGTATGGAGTGATTTCACTTGTGGGGTGGTAATGAACCCTAGTTCAATGCTGGCCCGTTTGCTCAATATGTTACCCCCTTGATATGCCTTAGTAACAAATATCTTGTGGGCTATTCTCCTGGGCCCCTTTGTTAGCGTAGCAAAAAATTCCCCTTTTAGAGGTATCGGTGTGTTCCCATAGGCTTTTGGTCTACAATTGGTTTGTTTTAATGTCAAATTCGGTCGTAAATTAAGGATTCCCGAAAAAGTTTTGCCGTCAATGAGATTGATATCTGCTCCAGAGTCTATTAATATTGTGACGGGTACGTCGTCAATGTGGACGACTTCGCTTCCTGCCGCACTAATGTGATCTATTTGGAAGACCCATGTCTGGTTGTCTGATTCCAGTTTCGTTGATACTGGTTGGACACGTTTGTTTTCGCCTGATAGGTTTGATTCTTTTTTTCTATCGCTCTTTTTCCTCAAGCACGTTTTCTCGAAGTGGTTCTTTAATCCACAGTAGTTACATTTTTTTCCAAATGCTGGGCATTTTGTTTGACCATGTATATGGTCTGAACTGTTACAGCCGTAGCATCTTGTGACAGGTCTTAAAGGGCTGTTTTTGTCTGTGGAGGGGAGATGTCTATGATCACTGTTAAGTTGTTGCCGTTTGTAGCTGGTTTTAACTTGGTGGATATCCGAATGCCCTTTCCCGTTCCCTTCAATATGCTCGGCCTGTGTTTCAGTGGATTCGAATATGAATGCTCTCCGAAGTGCTTCCTCTACGGTCAAATCCGTTTCTTTTAAATACGCTCGACGTAATTTGTTGGAGGTGCATTTCTCTATTAGTTGGTCTACTATAGCCTTGTCTAGACTGTATTCGTTAAAATTACATTTTGCCCCTTGTATCCGCAAACGGGTGACGTAGTCGTGTGTAGACTCCCCGTTATCTTGCATAAGCATTCGGAATTTATGACGTTCGAAAACCTTATTGGTTTTCTGGATGAAGTATTCGTCCAAAGCTATCTTCATTGTTTTGTACGTTGGCTCTAATCGGTCTTGTGGTACCTCCGGGGTTAAAGTCCTGATGATTTCTTTTAGTTTCCGTCCCCCATAAAATCGTAAAAGTGAACGCTGTCGATTGTCATCCCTTATTTCGAACGCCGTAAATGCGTCCTCAAGGTGTTCACTCCATTCCCTCCATGCTTGCTCCTGGTTAGAGTCCTCCCAGTCTAGGGGTTCTATTGTTGGCATTGAAAGAGACATATTTATTTATTTTCTCTTCGGAGGGGGTTTTGTTCAGTTTTCTTCGAGAAATTATATATCAGTTGTTGTTGTTGTTCAGTTTCGGGGTTTTTTTTTCCAGTTGTTTAGTTTCGGTTACTCGTCGCTGTTTGCTTCCGCGAAATTAAATTTCAGTTGTTGTTTCGATTACTCGTCTCTGTTTGCTTCGAGAAATTAAATTTCAGTTGTTGTTCAGTTTCAGTTACTCGTCGCTGTTTTGCTTAGAGAAGTTAAATTTCAGTTGTTGTTCAGTTTCGGTTACTTGTTGCTGTTTTCTTCGAGAAATTAAATATTAGTTGTTGTTGTTGTTCAGTTTCGGTTTTTTTTTGGTTTTTTTCAGTTGTTTAGTTTCGGTTACTCGTCGCTGTTTGCTTCGAGAAATTAAATTTCAGTTGTTGTTTCGATTACTCGTCGCTGTTTGCTTCGAGAAATTAAATTTCAGTTGTTGTTTCGATTACTCGTCGCTGTTTGCTTCGAGAAATTAAATTTCAGTTGTTGTTTCGATTACTCGTCGCTGTTTGCTTCGAGAAATTAAATTTCAGTTGTTGTTCAGTTTCGGTTACTTGTTGCTGTTTTCTTCGAGAAATTAAATATTAGTTGTTGTTGTTGTTCAGTTTCGGTTTTTTTTGGTTTTTTTCAGTTGTTTAGTTTCGGTTACTCGTCGCTGTTTGCTTCGAGAAATTAAATTTCAGTTGTTGTTCAGTTTCGTTTTTTTTTTTTTTTTTTTTTTTTTACCTCGTCGCCAGGTTTACTGTCTACGAAATGAGTCCTTGAACCTAATTCCTCGGGTCTATTTGTAGTCCCGCCCGTGACGTCACATCCGGCGTCACACGCACTAACATCCGAATTATTCTTAACGCATTTTTGACACAAAATTAAAAGTAGTCGTCGCGAGTGACGCTAGTTCCTACGGCTTAGGAGCATGCATTCAACATATTATGCCGGATGGGTCTAGAAAACCAATAGCGTACGCTTCGAGAACGCTGATACCAGCCGAGAGGGCATATTCACAAATCGAAAAAGAAGCATTGAGCATAATTTTTTCCGTGACTAAATTTCACCGATATTTATATGGTAGACAATTCTTACTTGAAACCGACCATAAACCGTTAGTCACGATATATGGATCAAAAAAAGGATTGCCGGTATACACTGCAAATAGATTGCTGCGCTGGGGTACAATCTTACTTAATTACGATTTCCAGCTACAACATCTAGCATAAAAAAAAGATTTGCCATGCGGATGGACTGTCAAGACTGATACCACAGAAACACAATCTGGAAGAATCAGTCATTGCAGCAATTCGGACAAATGTTGAAGTAAAAAATATGGTAGCAAACATCATTAAGGAACTACCCGTAACTTTGTCGGACATTAAAAGGGAAGCCGAGAAAGACGAATACATAAAGGACATAAAAGAGAAAATTATAACGGACACAAAGGTGCAGGAAGTTTTCTCCATATGTAACGATGTGTTACTGTACAGTGAGAGAGTGGTAATACCCAAAACATTGCAGAATAGGATGTTAAGAGATTTCCATACGGGACATCCGGGGATAAATCGAATGAAGTCGTTAATGAGAAGCTACGTGTACTGGCGTAACATGGACACTGACGTAGCAGCAACAATAAATAAATGTAAAGGATGCCAGTTAGCAGCAAAATCCCCACCTATAGTACACAAACCTTGGCCGAAAACCGACCAACCATGGTCGAGAATCCACATGGATTTCGCTGGTCCAGTAGGAGAAAACTATTATTTAATTGTAGTGGATAGTTACACAAACTGGCCGGAGGTAATGCGTTGCAGGAATCCAACAACGAACAACTCAATAGGGTTCCTACACGAGTTATTTGCAAGATTCGGTGTACCAGACACACTGGTCACTGACAACGGAACGCAGTTCACATCCGCAGAGTTTAAGGAATTTTGCGACACGTTCCGAGTGAAGCACATCACGACTCCGCCGTATCATCCAAGGTCGAACGGCCTTGCGGAAAGGTTCGTGGATACGCTAAAACGAGCGTTAAAGAAATCCATTGGAACACCAACAGAAAAAGCTTTGCAACAATTCTTGCAAGTTTATAGGATTACACCACATCCTAGTACACCATCAAACATATCACCAGCTGATCTAATGTTTGCCAGAAAGGTAAAATCAGCGTTTGATAAACTGTTGCCAAGACAGGCAATTATCCGAAACACTACACACACGAGAAGAAAGAAATATAACTCGGGAGATCGAGTATATTTTAAGTGCTACAAGAATAACACATCTTACTGGGAATGTGGAGTAGTGGATAAACGCATTGGTGATTGTACATATATGATTAAAGGTCAACAGAGTATACATAAAAGGCACCTAAATCAGATAAAAAAACGTCATATCCAAGATGATGATTATACGACAACAGTCGAAGAGGAGGAAACCATAGATGTCATATACGAATCCTTTAATTTGGAACCGCCTCAATATACACCTGAACCCCGAAGATCAGGTAGGAAAAGAAAATTTAATGAACCATTGATGGTAAACCCAAAAAGAAAAAGATATTGAGATCTGTGTGACTTCAAATCTTGGGAGGGGGGTGTTGTGGTGGCAACTACTCATTTGCATATACGAATAACGTTACACTATAAATGGCAAGCCTAGGTTGACCTTAAGTGTGTTATCTAAATGCCACCGGAAGTGACGCCGAAGAGCGTACATGTCCTCCCACCAAGACTCTCTGACTCGACACCTTCATTTGTACATACTGTAAATATACCTTTCCTTTAATACACTTATTATTGCATTCTCCGTGTTGTTTGCGTCTTCATTGTATTCCTCACTAATTGTGGTTTAACCTTGCAACCACAACAGTTATACATATATTTCGCTAATAATATTAGCCTCATCAGTGTGTTTGAAATTCCGATGTAATTGGGAAACCAGCTTCAGTTGATGTTAGCCGGCGAGTGAGATGTCGTTTTTTTTTTCCACTCTCGTATGAAAACGCGCCAAGCACGTGGACTGTTATAGTTTTGAAAGGTATATACTTTTTTTAAAGCATCTGAATAAAATTTAGTAAAAAAGAAGTGTATTAAATTAACTACCATCAAAGCTTGTAATAGATGCAATATTTATTTTTATTAAAAAGAAAAGACAAAATCGAAACCGATTTTTTTTTCTATGAACCTTTCAAAACTATAACAGTCCACGTGCTTGGCGTGTTTTCATACGAGAGTGAAAAAAAAAACAAACGACATCTCACTCGCCGGCTAACACCAACTGAAACTGGTTTCCCAATTACATCGGAATTTCAAACACACTGATGAGGCTAATATTATTAGCGAAATATATGTATAACTATAAACTATAAAAAGAATGACAGTTTATAGAAATTTTTTTTTTTTAAATCGGTTTCGATTTTGTCTTTTCGTTTAAATAAAAATAAATATTGCATCTATTACAAGCTTTGATGGTAGTTAATTTACTACACTTCTTTTTTTACTAAATTTCATTCAGATGCTTAAAATATATATATATATATATATATATATATATATATATATATATATATATATAAAGTCAATAATTGTTTGTGTATTATAGAAATTAACAGATAGAACATTCAGATAAGTTTTAAAAACGGTAACATATTTTCACAAATTTAACCCTTTTTGAAACTTATTTGAATGTTCTAACTGTTAACACAGCGAGTTCTATAAAACTGGAGGAAATTATCAGTTAGGTCCATAAAATAACTAAAATATGTTAGAACGTAAAGAAACGAAATTCATTTTTTTTAATAGATGGTCTTTGTTTCATAAAAAATAAATAAAATAGGGAATATTTCAGTGATGAATGTGTGCAAAAAACGTTTAAACATTTAAATAATTATCATTATTTGAATTTTTAAGATTTATAATAATGAAATGAGTTTCATTTCGTCGAAGCCATTTTCCGGTTTACAGAATCAAGTAGTTGTTTTACGTTCTCAGCATCCAAAATTCCATTTTCAAACGACGGTCATTCTTAGACTTTTAGCTTTAAACGTGCATTGGAATTTAAGGTATAATAACAAAGTAAAGAATATTTAATCTAATATCGATTCTTTTATAATATAACTTAAACACACGTTAGCCACAATAAGCATATGCGTGATACAGTATACGGGCGACTGTTGACACAAATATACTTTTAGAAAAAAAGAATACGCTGTCTAAATACTATACACAACCAGACAATCGAGTAATCTCTCTTATGTGGAACCTACTACCATACATACGGTATCTCTTAAAAAACCTCTTCTCACTGAAAAAAAACATATGACGGCGATTATTTTTAACAGTTGCTACTTAAATAGGTTAAACTATAACCTAGTAAAAAATACTAACTGCAGCAGGTGCAGAAAAAAGGGATACTACGCCAAAGCATGCAAATCTAACCAACTGGCAGTCACCGCAGATTAGGCTTCGATTATCGGTGGGACTAATATGTCACAGGTCATTATGGATTTTTAAATTAATAATGCTCTAGTTTAATAGACATCGGAAGCAGTGTGATTGATAAATTACCAAATCGTTTGGCAGCTGGCGTCATCAGCCACTCCCACGACTGCAATTGTTATCATGGCTTCCTCATCTCTGTTTTCCAAAGTAAGTGTTATCGTCTCGGTCAATCGACTGGTGAGGATAAATCGAACTCCAACGTGAAACTGACTATATTGAATTAATTATGTTGCAACATACTACTAGACAATGAATGTGTCTTATTTAGAGGACTTTTGTCCGAATTAACACTTCCTTGTGTATCCGCCTATCATCTAACGGCAAACCAACGCTTTTAGATGACGATAAAACCTTCATTATTACTGAAATAAAGGAGCATTGAACCAATCGACCCCACCATAGATTTATCTAGTTCTGTCAGGGTTGTAAAAACGCAAAATTGGATTTGTATTCTTGTTTTACGGCACATCAACTCGATACGACCTATTGTGCAATATGATGTACAAAGCGTTCGAGACAAATTTGATTTTTTTTTTTAATTCAGAACCATCTGACAGCGGTAAAGTGCAACATATAGTTATTTCTGTGTACTATTAGTGGGTTTGAGAGCTGGAGACTATGGATGAATGGAAAGCACCGGAATATTGTCAGAGACTGACCTACATCATAAGGATTCACACTAAAATAAACCATTCGAGAATCTTAGCTCTATAAATAAATTGAAGATCGTAAGATATTAGTTGGAGAATTGCGAAAAAGATATGGAATCAGTGGCTGCAGGACAGATCATAACGAGCGTTCTGACTGTATGCGCAAACGAATTCACGAAGCTTCAAAAACAGCTTGAGCAAAGCCCATGCAAGGCAATGCGGATCTTGGCGAGATAGATGGGCATCATCTACGTTAGATGACGACAATCTTTTAATACAGCCAGAACTGCATCATTTTGTTTGTCTAATCTGAAGGCTCTCACTTTATAAATATAGCATTTTTATCTACTATCATAACATAACCTATTATACCATTGAGATCATACCATCAACCCATAGCTGATTACAACATTGATATTGAGGTAAAGTCTTCGATATCATAGCATCGGCTTATATTGAATTAAGTTATCAAGGCAACGGCCCAAATAAAATAAAATTGTCATAGCATTGAACCCCTATCAAATTGAAGTCATAGAATCATTTCCTAGGCAATGACGTTTTATACAAATACAACAAAGTAACCTTCAAATTTCATAGACCGGCGGACGAACTTATTATCGAAGCAGCTACCAAAAAATCATCGTTTTCCATCCATGACGTTTCCCTTCCTCTACTATTTGCTCATATTTTACGAACACAACTCACATTAATACAAAGTCACGCAGCCACGTTATTGCTAAGAGTAAATTAATAAGAATAGATTGCTAGAATCTTGGAGAAAAATATAATAGAACCTTTGCGAGAACAAGTTCTAGTAACATCAAATGCCCTCACCCCCCCCCCAAAGAAATAATGACATATAATCGATGACAGCGACAACATCAACAGATTCACGGAACTAGATGCTCACGTTATGCCCAATATTTCTAATATTGTCAAAAATATAGCCCGGTATAATATATTGACTACCCTTGATCCTAAATCTGCGTACTATCAAATCCCTATAAGTAATGAGGATCGTTAGTATACCGCCTTCAGGGTATGGTGGTAAATTATACCAGTCTACTCACCTGTCATTTGGTGTTACGAATGTGGAAATCGCTTTCCCAAGAAGAATTGACAGCATTGTCGATAGGGAGAAATTATCAGATGTATTCGTCTATGTAGATAATGTTATCATCTGTGGAAAAAATACAAAAGAGCATAACTATGATGTTTCAAAGATTTTATGAGGCAGCTAAACAGTACAACATCAAGCTTAATAATAATAAAAGCATTGGTTTTGTCTCGTATATAACTTTACTTGGGTACACTATCCAAAACAATAAAACATCGCCTGACTATGATCGGCTCAAACCTCTACTTGATATGTCGCGTCCCTTAAATCTGAAATCACAGAGACGAATTATTGAAATGTTCTCTTATTATAGCAAATTTATTAAGACATTTACAGACAAAATACTAGTATTAAACCGCAAAAAGACTTTTTATTACCTCCTTCGGTATTACACTCCTTTCAAACGTTAAACACGATCTTAAAAAGGTTACCCTGGTAACCGTTGACCCGGAAAAGAATACGTAGTAGAAACAGATGCTAGTAACAATTATATAGTGGATACCCGAAAACAACAACACCGTCCTGCTGTGTTCTATTCTATTACCCTGAGTACCTTTAAGTATCATGCAATTAAAAAGAGGCAAGGTGAAGCTCGACAAAAGTGGTGCCATTTAATATTTGGTAAGTACTTTACTGTAATTATTGACCAAGAGAGTATTAGTTTCCATTTACAGGAAACCAATCTTGACGCTATTTCTGTGTGAAACTGGTATTTGTCCGTCAATTGCTATCGATGAAATTAACAACATTCCATTTTACTCTAACATAACCTAAAAACGCAACCTTTAAGATCGCTATGGACATAGAATTAGTGCTTTCATCTAGGACGGTTGTCCATGGGGTAGAGACATCTCCATTAAGAACCTAAGTTACTCTTTATGTGTTTCTGTTCAGCCATCGTACACAACACCTTTTTCATGTGCCCCTTTACTGCCCACAAAATGACGGAGTTACTGTCATTGAGCGAATCACTGAAACAATTGACACGATTTTCTCTGTTTACCCTTCCTGCTGATAACACTCAGGTCTGTGGTAACTTCAATGTAGAATAGTTTATCTGTTCAAATAAGACTTATGATGAAGTGAGGTTCTGCCATGGCTTTTACTGCCATCATACGTAATTCTACGAATGTTGTGGGGCGTATTTATGTTGTTACTATTAATAGCACTACAACTACCATATCGATCATGTGTGTAATTCATTCATCTCTATCTCTCTCTCTCTCTCTCTCTCTCTCTCTCTCTCTCTCTCTCTCTATATATATATATATATATATATATATATATATATAGTAAAAAAGAAGTGTAGTAAATTAACTACCATCAAAGCTTGTAATAGATGCAATATTTATTTTTATTTAAACGAAAAGACAAAATCGAAACCGATTTTTTTAAAATTTTTTTTCTATAAACTGTCATTTTTTTTATAGTTTATAGTTATACATATATTTTGCTAATAATATTATCCTCATCAGTGTGTTTGAAATTCCGATGTAATTGGGAAACCAGCTTCAGTTGGTGTTTGCCGGCGAGTGAGATGTCGTTTGTTTTTTTTCCACTCTCGTATGAAAACGCGCCAAGCACGTAGACTGTTATAGTTTGGAAAGGTTCATACTTTTTTTAAAGCATCTGAATGAAATTTAGTAAAAAAAAAGTGTAGTAAATTAACTACCATCAAAGCTTGTAATAGATGCAATATTTATTTTTATTTAAACGAAAAGACAAAATCGAAACCGACTTTTTTTTCTTTTTTTTTCTATAAACTGTCATTTTTTTTATAGTTTATAGTTATACATATATTTCGCTAATCATATTATCTTCATCAGTGTGTTTTAAATTCCGATGTAATTGGGAAACCAGCTTCAGTTGGTGTTTGCCGGCGAGTGAGATGTCGTTTGTTTTTTTTTCCACTCTCGTATGAAAACGCGCCAAGCACGTAGACTGTTATAGTTTGGAAAGGTTCATACTTTTTTTAAAGAATCTGAATGAAATTTAGTAAAAAAGAAGTGTAGTAAATAAACTACCATCAAAGCTTGTAATAGATGCAATATTTATTTAAAATAAAAGACAAAATCGAAACCGATTTTTTTTTTCTATAAACTGTCATTTCTTTTATAGTTATACATATATTTCGCTAATAATACTAGCCTCATCAGTGTGTTTGAAATTCCGATGTAATTGGGAAACCAGCTTCAGTTGGTGTTAGCCGGCGAGTGAGATGTCGTTTGTTTTTTTTCCACTCTCGTATGAAAATACGCCAAGCACGTGGACTGTTATAGTTTTGAAATGTTCATACTTTTTTTAAAGCATCTGAATGAAACTTAGTAAAAAAGAAGTGTATTAAATTAACTACCATCAAAGCTGGTAATAGATGCAATATTTATTTTATTTAAAAGAAAAGACAAAATCGAAACCGATTTTTTTTTCTATGAACCTTTCAAAACTATAACAGTCCACGTGCTTGTCGTGTTTTCATACGAGAGTGAAAAAAAAAAACGACATCTCACTCGCCGACTAACACCAACTGAACTGGTTTCCCAATTACATAGGAATTTCAAACACACCGATGAGGCTAATATTATTAGCGAAATATATGTATAACTATCTACTATAAAAAAACATGACAGTTTATCGAAAAAAAAGAAGAAAAATCGGTTTCGATTTGGTCTTTTCTTTTAAATAAAAATAAATATTGCATCTACTACAAGCTTTGATGGTAGTTAATTTACTACACTTCTTTTTTACTAAATTTCATTCAGATGCTTAATATATATATATATATATATATATATATATATATATATATATATATATATATATAAAGTCAATAATTGTTTGTCTATTATAGAAATTAACAGATAGAACATTCAGATAAGTTTAAAAAACGGTAACATTTTTTCACAAATTTAACCCTTTTTGAAACTTATTTGAATGTTCTAACTGTTAACACAGCGATTTCTATAAAACTGGAGGAAATTATCAGTTAGGTCCATAAAATAACTAAAATATGTTAGAACGTAAAGAAACGAAATTCATTTTTTTAATAGATTGTCTTTGTTTAATAAAACAAAAATAAAATTAAATAGGGAATATTTCAGTGATGAATGTGTGCAAAAAACGTTTAAACATTTAAATAATTATCATTATTTGAATTTTTAAGATTAATAATAATGAAATGCGTTTCATTTCGTCGAAGCCATTATCCGGTTTACAGAATCAAGTAGATGTTTTACGTTCTCAGAGTCCAAAATTCCATTTTCAAAAGACGGTCATTCTTAGACTTTTAGTTTAAAAAGTGCATTGCAATTCACGATGTAATAACAAAGTAAAGAATATTTAATCTAATATCGATTCTTTTATAATATAACCTAAACACACGTTAGCCACAATAAGCATATGCGTGACACAGTATACAGGCGACTGTTGACACAAATATACTTTTAGAAAAAAAGAATACGCTGTCTAAATACTATAAACAACCAGACAATCGAGTAATCTCTCTTATGTAGAACCTACTACCATACATACGGTATCTCTTAAAAAACCTCTTCTTACTGACAAAAAACATATAATGGCGATTATTTTCAACAGTTGCTACTTAAATGGGTTAAACTATAACCTAGTAAAAAATACTAACTGCAGCAGGTGCAGAAAAAAGGGATACTACGCCAAAGCATGCAAATCTAACCAACTGGCAGTCACCGCAGATTAGGCTTCGATTATCGGTGGGACTAATATGTCACAGGCCATTATGGATTTTTAAATTAATAATGCTCTAGTTTAATAGACATCGGAAGCATTGTGATTGATAAATTACCAAATCGTTTGGCAGCTGGCGTCATCAGCCACTCCTACGACTGCAATTGTTATCATGGCTTCCTCATCTCTGTTTTCCAAAGTAAGTGTTATCGTGTCGGTCAATCGACTGGTGAGGATAAACCGAACTCCAACGTGAAACTGACTATATTGAATTAATTATGTTGCAACATACTACTAGACAATGGATGTATCTTATTTGGAGGACTTTTGTCCGAATTAACACTTCCTTGTTTATCCACCTATCATCTAACGGCAAACCAACGCTTTTAGATGACGATAAAACCTTCATTATTACTGAAATAAAGGAGCATTGAACCAATCGACCCCACCATAGATATATCTAGTTCTGTCAAGGTTGTAAAAACGCAAAATTGGATTTGTATTCTTGTTTTACGGCACATCAACTCTATACGACCTATTGTGCAATATGATGTACAAAGCGTTCGAGACAAATTTGATTTTTTTTTTAATTCAGAACCATCTGACAGCGGTAAAGTGCAACATATAGTTATTTCTGTGTACTATTAGTGGGTTTGAGAGCTGGAGACTATGGATGAATGGAAAGCACCGGAATATTGTCAGAGACTGACCTACATCATAAGGATTCACACTAAAATAAACCTTTCGAGAATCTTAGCTCTATAAATAAATTGAAGATCGTAAGATATTAGTTGGAGAATTGCGAAAAAGATATGGAATCAGTGGCTGCAGGACAGATCATAACGAGCGTTCTGACTGTATGCGCAAACGAATTCACGAAGCTTCAAAAACAGCTTGAGCAAAGCCCATGCAAGGCAATGCGGATCTTGGCGAGATAGATGGGCATCATCTACGTTAGATGACGACAATCCTTTAATACAGCCAGAACTGCATTATTTTGTTTGTCTAATCTGAAGGCTCTCACTTTATAAATATAGCATTTTTATCTACTATCATAACATAACCTATTATACCATTGAGATCATACCATCAACCCATAGCGAATTACAACATTGATATTGAGGTAAAGTCTTCGATATCATAGCATCGGCTTATATTGAATTAAGTTATCAAGGCAACGGCCCAAATAAAATAAAATTGTCATAGCATTGAACCCCTATCAAATTGAAGTCATAGAATCATCTCCTAGGAAATGACGTTTTATACAAATACAACAAAGTAACCTTCAAATTTGATAGAACGGCGGATGAACTTATTATCGAAGCAGTCACCAAAAAATCATCGTTTTCCATCCATGACGTTTCCCTTTCTCTACTATTTGCTCATATTTTACGAACACAACTCACATTAACACAAAGTCACGCAGCCACGTAATCTCTAACAGTAAATTAATAAGAATAGATTGCTAGAATGTTAGAGGAAAATATAATAGAACCTTTGCGAGAACAAGTTCTAGTAACATCAAATGCCCTCTCCCCCCCCCCCCAAAAAAAAATAATGACATATAATCGATGACAGCGACAACATCAACAGATTCACGAAACTAGATGCTTACGTTATGCCCAATATATCTAAAATTGTCAAAAATATAGCCCGGTATAATATATTGACTACCCTTGATCCTAAATCTGCGTACTATCAAATCTCTATAAGTAATTAGGATCGTTAGTATACCGCCTTCAGGGTATGGTGGTAAATTATACCTGTTTACTCGCCTGTCATTTGGTGTTACGAATGTGGAAATCGCTTTCCCAAGAAGAATTGGCAGCATTGTCGATAGGGAGAAATTATCAGATATCTTCGTCTATGTAGATAATGTTATCATCTGTGGAAAAAATACAAAAGAGCATAACTATGATGTTTCAAAGATTTTATGAGGCATCTAAACAGTACAACATCAAGCTTCATAATAATAAAAGCATTGGTTTCGTCTCGTATATAACTTTACTTGGGTACACTATCCAAAACAATAAAACATCGCCTGACTATGATCGGCTCAAACCTCTGCTTGACATGTCGCCTCCTATAAATCTGCAATCACAGAGACGAATTATTGAAATGTTCTCTTATTATAGCAAATTTATTAAGACATTTACAGACAAAATACTAGTATTAAACCGCAAAAAAGACTTTTTATTACCTCCTTCGGTATTACACTCCTTTCAAACGCGTAAAACTATTTGAAAAAGGTTATCCGGAAAGAGATATGTAGTAGAAACAGATGCTAGTATCAATTATATAGTGGATACCCGAAAACAACAAAACCATCCTGTTGCGTTCTATTCTATTACTCTGAGTACCTGTAAGTATCATGGAATTTAAAAAGAGGCAAGTTGAAGCTCGACGAAAGTGGCGCCATTTAGTACTTGGCAAGTACTTTACTGTAATTATTGACCAAGAGAGTATTAGTTTCATGTTTTATAAGACTATAAAATTAAAAATAAAAAACTACAAAATATGTCGTTGATGCATTGAACTGTGACAATTTTAGTTTAGCATCGTCTACCATCCTGGGGAAAATACTGTTGCAGATACGTATTCTCGCATATCTGCACTCACTCATTCTTTACACGATCTTCGCGACCTTCACTGTAAAGTATGCCATCCTTGCATTAGACGCCTGTTTCATTTAACCAAAGAAAGAAACCTTCCATTTTTACTAGATCAAATAAAAATATTTCATGATCGTTTTGCCAGTATCTAAAACTCAAATTCATTACCAGTAACAAGGGAATTCTCATGAAAGGAGCAATTAAAATAGATTTAAAGGGACCACTACATACGCCTATACATGTTAACAAATATCTACTTACAATAGTCGACGAATACTCGGGTTTCCCCTTTACACCTGCTACTTTACTGAAAATAAATCCTCACTATACCCTATTAGTGGACCAGAAAGCCCTACCAATTAAAAGGAAAGTACACAACTTTCTGAACCGAGAGAAGCAAACAACTGTTGTGGAGAACTAATCGAGAGTGAAGTTGAGCCATAACGAAAATCTTGCAGAAAATGAGAATTTCCTGAAAAATACAAGGATTTTGCTACCTAATAGATAAAATATTGTATATAATGTTATTATCTCCTCGTTAATAAACTCGTAAATCAGTCTCTCTGTCGTTAGGAACGGACTAGTTAATTCCCTCTCCTCCCTACTGTTTCTATAGTTGTATTCCTTTGTAGTTAAAACCTTTATCAATGGTATATCGATCTCCTGTTGCTCTGTTATGCGTCTCAGTATTCTGATGCCATCGCACCACACGGTTGCTGCATTCGTTTCACTTATGTGCCAAGCCTCAGTAACAGGGTTTTTTTTTCTTACCTCAGCTAAGCTCTCCTATACTATATCATCACGACAGTTGATAACACTCAGGTCTGTGGTAACTTCAATGTAGAATAGCTTATCAGTTCCAATAAGACTGATGATGAAGAGAGGTTCTGCCATGTCTTTTACTGCCATCATACGTAATTCTACGAATGTTGTGGGGCGTATTTATGTTGCTACTATTAGTAGCACTACAACTACCATATCGGTCATGTGTGTAATTCACTCATCTCAATCTCTATCTCTCTCTCTCTCTCTCTCTCTCTCTCTCTCTATATATATATATATATATATATATATATATATATATATATATATATATATACATATTTATATATATATAAGTCAATATTTGTTTGTGTATTATAGAAATTAACAGATAGAACATTCAGATAAGTTTAAAAAACGGAAACATTTTTTCACAAATTTAACCCTTTTTGAAACTTATTTGAATGTTCTAACTGTTAACACAGCGATTTCTATAAAACTGGAGGAAATTATCAGTTAGGTCCATAAAATAACTAAAATATGTTAGAACGTAAAGAAACGAAATTCATTTTTTAAAATAGATTGTCTTTGTTTCATAAAACAAAAATAAAATTAAATAGGGAATATTTCAGTGATGAATGTGTGTAAAAAACGTTTAAACATTTAAATAATTATCATTATTGGTATTTTTAGAATTTATAATAATGAAATGCGTTTCATTTCGTCGAAGCCATTTTCCGGTTTACAGAATCAAGTAGTTGTTTTACGTTCTCAGCGTCCAAAATTCCATTTTCAAAAGACGGTCATTCTTAGACATTTAGTTTTAAAAGTGCATTGCAATTTAAGATGTAATAACAAAGTAAAGAATATCTAATCTAATATCGATTCTTTTATACTATAACCTGAACACACGTTAGCCACAATAAGCATATGCGTGACACAGTATACAGGCGACTGTTGACACAAATATACCTTTAGAAAAAAAGAATACGCTGTCTAAATACTATACACAACCAGACAATCGAGTAATCTCCTTTATGTAGAACCTACTACCATACAAACGGTATCTCTTAAAAAAACCTCTTCTCACTGAAAAAAAACATATGACGGCGATTATTTTTAACAGTTGCTACTTAAATGCGTTAAACTATAACCTAGTAAAAAATACTAACTGCAGCAGGTGCAGAAAAAAGGGATACTACGCCAAAGCATGCAAATCTAACCAACTGGCAGTCACCGCAGATTAGGCTTCGATTATCGGTGGGACTAATATGTCACAGGCCATTATGGATTTTTAAATTAATAATGCACCGGAAGCAGTGGGATTGATAAATTACCAAATCGTTTGGCAGCTGGCGTCATCAGCCACTCCTACGACTGCAATTGTTATCATGGCTTCCTCATCTCTGTTTTCCAAAGTAAGTGTTATCGTCTCGGTCAATCGACTGGTGAGGATAAATCGAACTCCAACGTGAAACTGACTATATTGAATTAATTATGTTGCAACATACTACTAGACAATGAATGTATCTTATTTGGAGGACTTTTGCCCGAATTAACACTTCCTTGTTTATCCACCTATCATCTAACGGCAAACCAACGCTTTTAGATGACGATAAAACCTTCATTATTACTGAAATAAAGGAGCTCAATGCTCCTTTATCGACCCACCATAGATATATCTAGTTCTGCTCAGGGTTGTAAAAACGCAAAATTGGATTTGTATTCTTGTTTTACGGCACATCAACTCTATACGACCTTTTGTACAATATGATGTACAAAGCGTTCGAGACAAATTTGATGTTTTTAAAAATTCAGAACCATCTGACAGCGGTAAAGTGCAACATATAGCTATTTCTGTGTACTATTAGTGGGTTTGAGAGCTGGAGACTATGGATGAATGGAAAGCACCGGAATATTGTCAGAGACTGACCTACATCATAAGGATTCACACTAAAATAAACCATTCGAGAATCTTAGCTCTATAAATAAATTGAAGATCGTAAGATATTAGTTGGAGAATTGCGAAAAAGATATGGAATCAGTGGCTGCAGGACAGATCATAACGAGCGTTCTAGCTGTATGCGGAAACGAATTCACGAAGCTTCAAAAACAGCTTGAGCAAAGCCCATGCAAGGCAATGCGGATATTGGCGAGATAGATGGGCATCATCTACGTTAGATGACGACAATCTTTTAATACAGCCAAAACTGCATCATTTTGTTCGTCTAATCTGAAGGCTCTCACTTTATAAATATAGCATTTTTATCTACTATCATAACATAACCTATTATACCATTGAGATCATACTATCAACCCATAGCGAATTACAACATTGATATTGAGGTAAAGTCTTCGATATCATAGCATCGGCTTATATTGAATTAAGTTATCAAGGCAACGGCCCAAATAAAATAAAATTGTCATAGCACTGATCACCGATCAAATTGAAGTCATAGAATCATTTCCTAGGCAATGACGTTCTATACAAATACAACAAAGTAACCTTCAAATTTGATAGACCGGCGGACGAACTTATTATCGAAGCAGTTACCAAAAAATCATCGTTTTCCATCCATGACGTTTCCCTTCCTCTACTATTTGCTCATATTTTACGAACACAACTCACATTAATACAAAGTCACGCAGCCACGTTATCGCTAAGAGTAAATTAATAAGAATAGATTGCTAGAATCTTGGAGAAAATATTATAGAACCTTTGCGAGAACAAGTTCTAGTAACATCAAATGCCCTCCTCCCCCCAAAGAATAATGACATATAATCGATGACAGCGACAACATCAACAGATTCACGAAACTAGATGCTTACGTTATGCCCAATATATCTAAAATTGTCAAAAATATAGCCCGGTATAATATATTGACTACCCTTGGTCCTAAATCTGCGTACTATCAAATCCCTATCAGTAATGAGGATCGTTAGTATACCGCCTTCAGGGTATGGTGGTAAATTATACCTGTTTACTCGCCTGTCATTTGGTGTTACGAATGTGGAAATCGCTTGTCGATAAGGAGAAATTATCAGATATCTTCGTCTATGTAGAAAATGTTATCATCTGTGGAAAAAAATACAAAAGAGCATAACTATGATGTTTCAAAGATTTTATGAGGCAGCTAAACAGTACAACATCAAGCTTAATAATAATAAAAACATTGGTTTTGTCTCGTATTTAACTTTACTTGGGTACACTATCCAAAACAATAAAACATCGCCTGACTATGATCGGCTCAAACCTCTGCTTGATATGTCGCCTCCCTTAAATCTGAAATCACAGAGACGAATTATGGGAATGTTCTCTTATTATAGCAAATACTAGTATTAAACCTCGAAAAAATACTTTTTATTATAGCCTTCGGTATTACACTCCTTTCAAACGCTAAAAACGATTTGAAAAAGGTTACCCTGGTAACCGTTGACCCGGAAAAGAATATGTAGTAGAAACAGATGCTAGTAACAATTATATAGTGGATACCCGAAAACAACAACACAGTCCTGTTGCATTCGATTCTATTACTCTGAGTACCTGTAAGTATCATGGAATTTAAAAAGAGGCAAGTTGAAGCTCGACGAAAGTGTCGCCATTTAATACTTGGCAAGTACTTGACTGTAATTATTGACCAAGAGAGTATTAGTTTCATGTTTTATAAGACTATAAAATTAAAAATAAAAAACTACAAAATATGTCGTTGATGCATTGAACTGTGACAATTTTAGTTTAGCATCGCATACCATCCTGGGGAAAATACTGTTGAAGATACGTATTCCCGCATATCTGCACTCACTCATTCTTTACACGATCTTCGCGACCTTCACTGTAAAGTATGCCATCCTTGCATTAGACGCCTATTTTATTCAACCAAAGAAAGAAACCTTCCATTTTTACTAGATCAAATAAAAATCGTTTTGCCAGTATCTAAAACTCAAATTATTTACCAGTAACAAGGGAATTCTCATGAAAGGAACAATTAAAAATAGATTTAAAGGGACCACTACATAAGCCTATACATGGTAACAAATATCTATTTACAATAGTCGACGAATACTCGGGTTTCCCCTTTACACCTGCTACTTTACTGAAAATAAATCCTCACTATACCCATGTACACCTACTTTCTATCATCGAAACGACCATCAACATACGAGACTTGGCTTCTAAATCGATTAATGGAAATAATACTATAAGCCCAGTACATTCCTGCATGCCACCTATTAGTGGACCAGAAAGCCCTACTAATGAAAAGGAAAGTACACAACTTTCTGTGGAGAACTAGTCGAGAGTGAAGTTGCAGACGAGACATAACGAAAATCTTGCAGAACATGAGAATTTCCTGAAAAATGCAAGAATTTTGTTACTGAATAGGAAAAATATTGTATATAATGTTATCATCTCCTCGTTAATACACTCGTAAATCAGTCTCTCTGTCGTTAGGAACGGACTAGTTAATTCCCTCTCCTACTGTTACTATAGTTGTATTCCTTTGTAGTTAAAACCTTTATCAATGGTATATCGATCTCTTGTTGCTCTGTTATGCGTCTCAGTATTCTAATGCCATCGCACCACACGGCTGCTGCATTCGTTTCACGTATGTACCAAGCCACGGTAACAGGGTTTTCTTTTCTGACCTCAGCTAAGCTCTCCTATCCTATGCCAGCACTGGATAATGCCCTAACAATTTACCACAGACAGAAAACAATTGCCACCTACATATTTCTCCTGTCATCTGCAGGGGCTCGTTGCTCCGACTTAACACCAGTTCATCCATTTTACCTTTCTTTACTTTAAGCCTAGCGTTGCTCCTCTTTTTAGAGGTTCTTGTAGCTTTGATGTCAGTCCAAATCCCTTAAAACGATCCACCACTTCTTCCATCGATATCATTATGTCGTCAATGTATGAATCAGTGGCCTCTTTTGTCTTACTTCTCTTCATCAACACAGTATTTAGGACAGCTGCCATAATTTTGGTGCAATATTAATTTCAAACCCTAACTGTGTTAGGGAGTAAGTTATTTCTTTATATCAGACCAACTCCTAATACCAGAGTTTATTTGCCATGTGTAGCTTCAAGTAGGCAGACTTAAGGTTCACAATCACAGTTCCTCCCGCTAATCGCCTCCAATTTCCCATCTCTATTACACCGCTTCCATAGGGCACGCTACAAAACGGTTCAGCCTCCGAAAGTTTTACACTAACTTTTCCTTTTCTGGCTTAGATCACTGCCATCAATACTAACAGGCCTTTTCCATCACCATTCGTTCCATGGTAAGAGAATACCGTCCGTTATCCATATTTCCACATCTTTCTCAAACTGTAGTTTTCCTCGCCCCAGGGATTTATTGTAATGCTGTACATTGTTCTGTAACCTTGTAAATTTTCCCATCCATTTTTTATTTCACTGTCCATTTCTCGCCATCAAAATCTTATTCAAAGTCTTTGTCTTCGATTCTTCAACAGTTTAGCTTATGTGCAGCTACGATACAGTTTAGCACAACTTTATTGTCGGGAATAGAACAAAACGGTGTAATGCTCTCCAAAAGAACACATAAAACTTATCCTTACATATCACATGATCATATGTGTCAGGTTAGCGTACATATCGCGTAGTTATCTTGCGGTTACAAGGTTAACGGCCTTATTACGACTTCTCTTGAGTATACTATTTTCAGTTGATCATTGAACATCTGTAAATATACTTTAAATAAACGTGGAAAACGAAGTCTGCACAACGTGAAATTTAATATAATGGATATTATTCAACGAATAAAAAATCCAAGAACAACTCCTACAAAAAATGATCAATCACAAAACAATATTTATTTATGTAACTGTGTGAAGTTTCTGCATGAGAAATAATTGAGTATAAAAAAGGGAGCGTTTAAATATTTACTCAATAGGTTAATACTTGTTTTAGCCCTTCTAAATAAAATTAAAATTGTACATGCAAAAAGTTTTAGTCAAACCATTTCTTCGCATATGAATAAATAATAGCTTTTAGTTTGTCCTCTTTCAGTGGCGTAGAGGGCAAAGGCTTGTACTAATAATGGGTACACGCAATATATCTACTTTTTAGGTAAATATTTTAAGATTGCGTTCTCTTCCTCCAAACTTTGTTTTGTGTTTGGTTTTCAACGGTTGTTAATTTTAAATATAAGATCGTTGATCTTGAGGCGTAGGCAGAAAATAGACAAAGCCCAAGAAAACAGAAAATGTAGACTATGTGGACAAAAAGACAAGATGGTAAATCACATAATAAGTAAATGCAGTAAACTAGCCGAGAAAAATACAAAATACAGATACAACTGTGCTGAGAAGACAGTGGACTGGGAACTCTGCACACGACTGCATTTTGAACATGCAGACAAATAGTACAGACACAAACTAGGTGCAGTACTGAAAAACGAAAATTACAAAATCCGCTGGGAAATAGAGGTACAAACAGTTAAACTCATCCAAGCAAGATGTCCTAATAGTTAACAAGAAGGAAAAAACTGCCAAATCGTAGATATTGCCATTCCAGCAGTTTGCAGGGTGAAATTCAAAGAGACAGAAAAACGAAGCAAATACACGAAACTTGTCAGAGAACTGCAAAGGGATATGGAACATGAAGAAAGTCAATATAATATCTATAATTTAATGAGCATTAGAAACAGTCCTAAAACAACCAGAAAAAGACTAGGATAAAGGGAAGACTAAGACAATACAAAGGACAACAATGATGAAAACATCTGAAATCTCAAAGAAACTCCTCGAATGCGGAAACCAACCCACATAAACCACAACGCTAAGCAGCCACATGGAAGTTGCAATAGAAATAAAAACAAAAAATAGAAAGAACACCAAAGGGAACTTAAACTCCAAGAAATCTCATAAAATCTCCCCCCCCCCCAAAAAAAAAACACACACACACATAATGTGATGGCACCAGCTGCGGCTGATACCTCAAAATGCTTGTGATGAGTCAAACAGAATGGAAAGACTGAGGAAGGAGAGAACTAACCAGACCTCTACTGAAAAGGTGTGGATAGTACTGGAACATTGGAGAGGCTTATTGTCACCCAGCTCTCAGAGATGACCAATAGTCGTCACCAGAGATGGTAAGCGGTTGTTGCGATAATGTAAAATCATTTGCAATTGTTATTAGAAAGTGGTGGATAGTACTGGAAATCTAGGAAGACCTGTCGTCACACAGACTCCAGGGAAACCCACAGGTTATTGTCTGTGAGTAATCACTGATGACGACATGTGTAAGAACTCCTAGTGAGTAGTAATAATAATTGGTGTCACCCATCATCTATTGAATACACCATGTTGTTGTCCTTAAGCGCCCACTGTAAATGACTCGTGTGAACTCCCGTAGTATATCGAGGTGGGTAAGTTAGCTAGTTTGATTAGCAAGTAATTTTTAGTTTAGCTGCAAAGGTCAGGGGTCAAAACTAGCCGAATATAGGAATGAGTAAACACTGGATGTGGAATTATTCTCATTTATTGTTATATGAGATTTGTAGTTAGTGATGAGACGCAACAGCGAACAGACAATATATATGGCTCATAAAACATAACAATTAAGAGTACTATCACCCGCCACCGACATCAACGTGATTGTATTTGAAATTCCGGTTATTAGTTAACAAAAACAATAGCCTTGTTGTCATTAATTTTATGCAGCGAGCAATAGTTTTGTTTAATCAATTTGATTTCAGCTCCTTCATCAGTCAGTCCAAACCTATTACCATTGGACGAGGAACAACGACCACCACCACGATCAGAAGAGAAGAAATCGAGGTGTTGGTCCAGAATCGACAAACAATCGTAAACAATAATAAGAACAATAATAATAATAATAATAATAATAATAATAATAATAATAATAATAATAATAATGATAATAATGATGATAATAACATAATCCAAACTACAAAAGGCTGATTACTACTGCAAACTATACTACTAAAACTAACAATACCAAAAGCTGTAAAACTGGAAACAAAAAAATAGTCGCAGAAGCAGCTATGCGGTCGATTTGATAAGACTGACCAAAGCAGAGACGCAGAAAAACACATGAGCATGGCTACAAAAAGGAAACTTGAACAGAGAAACGAAATTACTACTAACAGTTGCACAAAACAACGCAATCAGTGAACTATATAAAAGCCAAGATATAAAAAATTCAGGAAAACAGTAAATGTAAATTCTGAACAAAGAGACGAAAAGATAAATCATATCATAAGCTAATGCAGCAAACTAGCACAAAACGGATTTAAAATGTAAGGAAAGCCGTCAATTGGTAAATATACGAAAGTATACATCTTTAATATGCAGACAAATAGTGCACATATAAATCGGAGACAGTAGTGGAAAATGAAAATCATAAAATCCTCTGAGACATGGAAGTATAAACGGATAAACACATCCAAGCAATGAGACCGAATGTGATAATTAGCAACAACAAGAAAAAACTACCGTTCCAGCATATCACAGGGTAAAAATAAAGGAGATAGAATAACTAAGTAAATACATGGCACTTGCCAGAAAGCTGAAAAGAATATCGGGCATTAAGAAAGTTAATGCGATATCAACAATTGTAGAAGCACTAGAATCAGTTCTGAAAATTCTGGAAAATGAGGTCGTAGAAATTGGCGTCCAAGGGAGGATTGACACAATACAACGTACGGCAATGACAAAAGCAGCTAAAATATTAAGGAAACTCTTTGAATGCGGAAACATGTATGTTGAAATGGAAATAAAAAGTAATTTAGAAAGGACATTGTACGAATTCAAGGGAACTGAAATTGCCAGAAATCCCCAAATTTGCTCCCACCCTAAAAAAAACATACATATGCATGTAGCGACACCAGCCTCGGCTTGTACCACACTAAATGATCATGAAGTGTCAAGAATGGTGATAAGACTAAGGAAAGAGAGTACCATCCAGACTTCCACTGGAAGGATGCGAAGAGTACTAAGATTTTGAGAAGGCATATTGCCATTCAAATTCCAGAGGAAACCAATGCTCGTTATCAGTGTGAAATCTATAGTAAAAACTTGATGACCGTTTAGGAAGTTAAAAAAAACAAACAGAACAAACCCTAGCACCAAACCAACCCTAACCCACCACCTTCTTCCTTTTTAAATAAACCGTATCACTCACTCTCCAAGAATCCGCCGGTTTACAAAGTGCTAACCCAAGTACGCTAGAGCACAGTTTAAAAATTTCGGTACTAATTCACAGTAAAATCTGTTTGCATGCTTTAAATTTATTTATTTCTTTTTTTTTCTTTTCGTTGCTTTTTTGCCATTTATCTCTCTCGCTTTATTTCGCCCCATAAGTAAATAGTCAAAATATATTAAATTTTGTGAGGAAATATATAACAAAACTGCGGTGAAAACACTATTTTCTACTGACGAAAGAGGGATGTATGTTTAAAAGAGTTTAAAGACGAACGATTGGTGACCGTTCGCGAAAGTTAAAAAGAGAACGACCCACCCTCTAAACCCACCCCTTCCTTTCTACTGAATAAACCGTATCGCTCAATTTTAAAAAAAAATCTGCCAGTTCACAAAGATGCTATCCCAAGTACTAATTCACAGTTAAGTCTGTTTGCATGATTTAAGATTACCGATGAACCTCCTTGTGAAAAGATGGATAAATATTTGACATGCACGAATATCACTTTTTTGTTTCATTTTACTTCAGTTGAAGTTCTTAGAAATCAAAGGGCTCCTGAGGCTAACACTTGATCTCTATATGAAATACATAAATATTCGAATATTCTATTAACATTCTCCTTTACCTCTCAAACGTTGAGTTAGTAAAGAAGTTAAGAACATGAATTTTCTTCCCCCCAATTGACCAGTTTTCTATGGTATAGTATATCTTTCTTGTGGTCTCTTGGTCTTACCGGATTTCAGGACAAGAATTCATCTAGTCTGGTGGAGTATCCAACTTAGTGCTGTTACTTGAGGTACCATCACTAGGAAAAGGTGCACCATTCCTCGTATGAGCCAGTGTATAGCTGTGTCGAGGGAATCTTATTTGGGCTTTGAATACTATGTTATTTTGAATATTTGGTCAGAGTTTACTTGTAAGGTAAAGTTTCCTCATGTCAGGTTGCCCTGACAAACTCTTGTACAGAGAGACCGAATACACTCGAGGATGGTGTCTAGTAGGTAATTCAAACTCTCCCTTATACATATTTTACCTATGTGAGATTTGAAAATATCTTCAACTTTTCAGGAAGGTGCACAAAACTTATTGAAAGTAGATATTTAGTGCGTGCGTTTTGTTTAACCAAGCAGGTCGTAGAAATACCTGTTTTGGTATCCAAGCGCGGGATTACCCCACTCGGCGAGATGGACCCATAGATCTTGTCAGATCATCCATCTCAGAAAGGAAACTGATGTAAAACCTGCACTCTAAATACTCACTAGTGAGGCTTCCTTAGTCGTGGACGACAATCTTCCTAGAGTTGGAAACTCTACGAAAAATATCCGGTTTGCAAATCTACAATTGTTTAAGGAGTAGATAGATTTCGCCCGGCTTGCATTACTTCTTTGTTTATTAGTCAGGGAAACTTCAAACACTCCCAGCGCTTGGCCTTGTTTCCTGTCTAGGACAATGAATGTCGTTTCCCCCTCTATCTCTTTCCTCCTTATCCTGACAGCATGGGGATACAGCCTGTCAGTCAGTTTTGCATGAATAATCTTAGCCGCTTCTGTTTTGACAGGTTGATGGTACAGGATTGACAGCTTGTCTGGCCATTGTTTCCGACTGGTAGTATAGGGATCTTAACTCTTAAGTAGCGCTAAGATCGGCTACTGTATCAACAGTTGTATATCAGAGTAACTATAGCGCCACATCAAGCATGGAAAGTGACCCTGTACTTATTCTCGGTGGGCTTTTCCTAGGGCACAAGTCCATAGATACAGACTCGGCTAATATACTACCTATGTGCACATTGTTTGACATTAAGTAACACCCAAATTGTCCATCTCCCTCTACCGAACAAGAACTAAAAATGAGAACACAAAATAACAACAAAAAAAAACACAAGAAACCAGAGAATTCCTTACAAACAATCAAATCGCCTCCTCCCATTGCGGCTCTTCTTCACAAATATCCGGGGACTTAGAACGAATTTTGACGATGTAGAATCCTTCCGCCATGTGAAATCCCCAGATATCCTTATGTGAAACAAACCTAAACTCCTTAATACCTAATTATTTTGCTATGCTAGGATATCTCCCACTCTGCTGTAAAAATTCTAACAAGCATAAGCACGAGCTCGGAGTCTATATCTGTAACATATTCCTCTTAACAAAAGAACTCAGTCTAGCAAACCATCAGCAAATACAGGTTCAACTATTGAATCTGCGGGCATAACCACGTTGATGTGATATTGCTTAGATGTATGGCCAATGAGAACGCCCTAAATCTTTCTTTTAGCTAAGAATTATCTGATTATTTAAATATTCGTCCAATCATACCGTACAAGTAAATTTTCCTGAGAATACTTTCATGCCAGACATTATCAAAGGCTCCATACCTGGTATGAGGTCAAATCGAATGCTACCATGTGTAAGTCGATGGCTGAATCTTTAGGAAATGACCTTCAGTCTTTAGTGGAATGGGGCCAAAAATGGTTAGTCACATTTAATTTTATACGGAAATAGAACCTTTGATAATGTCTGGCATGAAAGTATTCTCAGGAAAATTTACTTGTACGATATAACTGGACGAATATTTAATATAATCAGATCATTCTTAGCTAAAAGGAAGATCTAGGTCGTTCTTGTTGGACATACATCTAAACAATATCACTTCAAACAACTATAAGAAAAATGTCAAACTCACAATTGTCATGGGCGATAGTACCCTTGTACCCCTCAACGTAAATACCCCAACCCACCTGATTAGTAACAAAATACCCCCTAAACTGTAGAGGTCCCTAGATGCTGGAAACTTTACTACTGTAATAGTTTATTTCCTTGGATCGCATTCCTTTGCAATTCCTTCCCTGCTCCTTGTTTCTCTCACCGTACCAACATATAGAAATTTAAATGTAATGTAAACAAAAATCTTGCTGCTCAACTCCCTTCGATTTTGCCGCCTATAATTCAGGCCCCTATCACAGTAGCCTTTTACACTACAGTGGCAATATTCCTTGTTTGAAACGAACTAAAGTAAAAAAAAAATAAAAAAAAATGGCTACTGCGCTATCGCAAAATGATTTGCAACGGTTATTGAAACAGATGGAGAATACTGGAAATCTTCATATTATATAAATAGAGATTTTATCCGTCTGTCAGTCACAATTCTTTAACGTAATATATAGATTGTTGAATATGTCTAATTTTGAAATATTAGATGTCTTAAGTACATTTAGAAATTTAAAATATTGTATTAATAGTAAATAATAAATTCCCAACAAATAAAGCGGAATCGAAACCTGAAATCTTCAGTCTAAAGTTCTACCAACTGACCTATTTAGACTTTCTTATAAATAGAGCTTAAAATATTACCTTCACAAAATAATTATAGGTTTGGCGTGACGTCATAGATTTATGATTTACGTCATGTTTCAAAACATGAATTAAAACATAAGCGATAATAAAATCATATAAATGAATGGGTAAACATTATCGATAGCATTGTAAATTATTTTAATAGTCCAAAACAATTTATTTTGCTTTATCTACATATTAGCGTTAAAAATAATTAATTTTTAATATATACTAGAATTTGGGCCGTAGTGGCCATAATTCTAGTTGTCATCCTTGTCTATTAAATCACACGGAATATTGTTATGGTATTTCTAGTGTGATTACAGATTTAATATTTGTGAGATTTCTGCATATCATAGGACCAGTTTTGTACATTATTCAAAAGAAGATGATTATACAAAGGGACAACTAATTTTTCGGGTGTATTTCAGTTAAAACAACTTATACGACAACTAAAATCAATTTTATTTTATTTGAAAGATATCAGCATGAATATCATCAGTAAAAAGCAAGATAATATTATATCTCTAATTAATTTTTAATTCATTTTAAACATTTTAATTCATAAAACATCTTGTACTATAAAATTAAAATACAATTTTTTTAAATTATTCACGAGAAAACTTTGAGCCTGCTCTCGGCCTGCCAAACCAGCAGAATATCCGATGAACTTTCCTGATCTACCGAATATAGGCTATTTAAATTTGGTTGTTGAAAAAGATTTAAATGAATTTTAAATTTAAATCTAATATTCATATTTTGTCAAATGTCTCTTTACAACTAAAATTATAAACGATTTCAATGATTTTTTTAATTGAAAATAGTTAAAATGAAAAATAACGCACCCGTATATGTAACAATATTTACATATGCTAAAACGTGAGTGATTGAAAAAAAAATTATTTAGTCGAGGTTAACAATGAAACTGAAAATAAAATAGCTAACTCGGAACAAAGGGGGACGTTACTGTTATTGTTTGATTTGGACACTTTAGGACTTACAACTCGTTTTCATGTATTAAAAAATAGGAGCTGGAATTAAAAAAATAGTTTATACCCGCTCCTTTCAGCTTCTACCGCTTCATAGCTAGTACGAAGATAAATGTATGTGAAATTTCGTAGATAAAATACGCTACTTAATATTTGTCTAAGAGAGTAAGTAACTACAATGTATTTAATATCGTTTTTATTAGCAAAAAATATTAGAAACTATGTTTTTAATAAAAAATAATTTGCTTTGAACTATACTCTTCATGCCTATAAAAAAAGTTATTTAGTTAAAACAAAAAAATATGTAATGTTTTTTAATGCTATTATGTTATTTTTTTTTAATTTATAAAGCACGTACCCAGTTAAAAAATCCTTTAGACTTACGTGAGATTCTAACTCGGGTATTGACTACTGCCTTAGTAATATGTACCCTGCATATTTGTGTGTCTATCAATCACGTACAAACAGAAAACTTATGGGATTGCCATCCTAATATTTTTTCATCGGCGTAAATACAAAAACAGAAAGCAATACCAAATTACTTCAACAACAAAAGCTCAAACTGGGGCCATAAAAACCAGCTCCCAGAGACAGTCTAACAAAAAGGCGCAAAAAAAGCCAAAAATGTTGATCACGTGGGATGCTCACAACTATGTCGGGCAAACCATTAGTCAAACAATATAAAAGCAGACCGCGCAACAAAATCTGCCTCTTTCCTCTTTTTCATTCCGCCTCTCGTACACTTACAAGAGAATACAAGTTCGGCTACCCTCGCCTTTGGGATAGTGGTGCCAGCGCGTCGGCTGACTACTAAACACACGCACACACAAAGGCTTACACTCCTATCATTCTTTGATGCACACAGCCTTACACTTCTGACAAAGACACACACATACCAATGCCTAAACGATGTATCAACTCTACACTCGCACACACACTTCAACGTACTAACGCCAAGCCTCAGACATAGCTACATTATGCACATACACAGACATAAATCACAGACATAAACATTTATCGCTTCTCTAACTGGACACTTGAAATGAACACTAATGTTCTGTATTTTGTACATATATAAATATTTTGTATTACTTTTAAACTACGTTTTATTCTTCCTTCAACCATATGCATGCCTTATCTTTCATTCAATTTTCATACATGATTTTCCATGTTTTATCTGTTTTTACTCTTTTAAACATATCTTCAACAATCTAAATGTAAGCATGGATCTTAGCATATTCTCTAAGACACAATATCTTACTAAGCTAAAGTCCGCACTACTACATAAAGGGGGCCACGTCCCCACAAACTCCAGAAACACAACATTTTAATAGTATTTTCGATTATTAAAATTATTGTAAATTTAATTAACATTCCAATTTTGAACAGATCGCAACAAAATACATGCAAAATCTCATTTAAAAATTTTTTTAGGCAGAACAAATGCAATAGAACATTTTCCTGATAATATGAAAGAAAATAAGGTATTCTATAAAACTCTAGTATTTAAAGCTCTCAAGACGTCTAATTATTATTTTTATTTACATTTTATTTTTAATTTTTTATCATTTACGACCGAGATCTGCTTCAATAAATGTGAGTTTTTTCATCTACACCTTCTTATAGGTAGTCCCTTACTTTCGACTATGGGTATGTAAGTTTGACATGCGTATAGGATTGTTATGTATTCCAATCCTATAGGTATAATACGATGCATTTCGTCTTTGAAATGAAGCGGGCGAGTAATGTAATTCACGTGACATGAAAAGTCTCTTTTTTTTTTTAAATAAAATAAAATAAATAATTTATATTGACATTCATTTATTAATTAATAAATGCCGAAAATTATATTAAGATCGGATACTTCTCCGATTTTGGGTGGATTTTCTTTTTCAATCAGGGGTATTCATTTTTTTTTTTTTTTCATAAAAAAACAATGTGTTTTCACTGTGATTGCCCGTCCTTAGAAACCTTTCCTTGTCTCAATGTAATATATACTTTAACATACAGCCATAAAGTAATTAAAATAATTCTTGTGTATTAAAATACATCTTTAAAATCTTAGCAAATCAATTAGCCATTTTTGACTTTAATTTAAAGCTTGTAATTTTATGTTAACTAATTGATTGTGACAATATTTTGGTAAATATATAGTTTTAAAAGTTTCGCAACTAATAAGCAAATTCCGGTCATCACATAATTACGTCATTTGTTCAAAGGGACGTAATTCTGCAATTTTAGTTAAGAGTTACCTCTTCATTACTTATATTTTTATTTTTGTGAAAGCAATGAGAACAAATTATAATGAAATGCGAAATAAACTCTCCCAACAAATTTAAGATATAATTAAAACCGGGAATACATGATAATGTGAGAACTTACATTGTTAGTCCAGTCAAATAAGCCTTAATTCTAACAAAAGGTCAAACTAATTGCAACACAAGTTTTTTTTTTTTTGCACAATACATTTCTATAAATTAGGTACGTGCAAAATCAATGGCCGATTCCCAAAATTTAAAAACACTTTAACCCTCCCTTCACCTTAAAATTCACCAAAATTCAGGAAGTCCACCAATTGTAATGGAATTTTCAGTATGTATTAATCAACGATCACGCAATATAATGAAATCATTATTTTGTTTGAAATCGTAGCGAAAATGTATTATTTTTTGAAAACAAAATACACCTTTACTAAAGTTATATTTTTATGTATTAATAAAAAAAAAATGTATGAATTAAAAAAAATGAAAATAAGGCATTGTAAATGTTTCAAATTATTTTAAAAAATTATTTCGTATATATTACGAAGAATGCCCCCAAATTCCGTGTTAATAAAATCACTATAACTCGAAGAAAAATTAATTTCTTGAATTGGTAATGTTATCATTGAATAAAGCATTGTTTAATCGATATTTTTACAAAAAAATAATATAATTGCAAAAAATATTTCATGTGATTTTTATAAGAGTTTTTGGGAAAATATAAAATGATATTTCCCTTTCATACATGAACGTGTCATCAGTGTAAGAAATATTTTTTTATAATCTTGAAAATAAACAAAAAAATTAAAAAAATTGAGAATCAGGATCATAACGAAAAGAGGATTTTAAAAATTGGATAATTTCTACTAACGATTGCCTTGGGAAGGTATGGTAGCCTTGTTCTGTAATAAACAGGCGGGATTAGCTCATCAATCATCACTCACTCACTCCACACTGTCCTCAAAATTTTATTTTTAGAGATTCAACAATTTCGTTAATTTCACAATTCATCGTCAGTTATTTGGAAAGATAAAATGTAAGTTTGTATTTGTTTTGTCATAAATATTTAAAAAGTTTAAAACAATTATTTATTAATAAATAAATAGAATTCAAATATGACATTTTCTTTCAAAATTGAATTCTATTGATAAATAATTGTTTAACTTTTTTTTCAATGAATAAATTTTCAGTGTAGTCATTGACTTTAAGTTACTTTTTTACACTTAAAATAAAAAATACACTTTTTGCATTATTTTAAAAAGAATTAATGCCATTTATCGTTACGACAGGTTAAGAATAAATCGAGTAATTAAAGTTTTTAATCATTATGTAAAACAAATTGATAAAATTGACACAGTTCGTAACGTAAAAATAATTTTTAACATTTTAAAAAGTTTTATTTCAAATTCTAAGGAAAAACATTGGTAAACAGGCGTCATCAATAATTTCAGAGTATTACTGAATTAAAAACTAATACAAAGTTAAATATGAATCTTTTTAGATAAAAATGAATAAAATCTTAATTGCGTGCATTCACAAATATTTTAATTGCATAAGCATTTCCTTTTTTATTACAACAAAATAAGGGTACTTAAATTAATTCACTTTCCTATAACCGTAAAAAGAATAAAGAAATCAATGGATAATAATTTTTCAATTTCTATAAACTATCACAAAACCATTTTATATATAAAGTTAAAACTTATAAATTATTACATTTTTGTCTTCCATATATTCTGCATAGCGATAGTCAATGGATAAACAAAGTCGTTTATCGATTGTCTTAATGCCGGATTTTACTAAACTATGACTTTTGGAGGGATAATTTTGCTAATTTTTCGTAAAGCGTAGGAAATTTTTTGTTTTAATAATTATCATTGAAATAGTTCCCAAAAACTTATATTTATCTTTCAAGGGAGTTTTACAAGTAATTTCTTCAAAATTCACTGAATTTTTTTTTTAGCCGTTGTGATAACATTTTTAATTATATTTTTTTTCACGCGTAAATATATTTTTTTTCCTTTTAGACATTAAGTTTAGGCTTTTATCTTGCAAACACAATCAAAGTTTACACGAAAACTAATAAAAAGATTAATGATAAGCGTTTTTTAATAATCATGGCCCGTACCTACTATAAGGTCTCTATTTTAACATACTAAAAGTCTAAAAAAATCTACCGATGCGAAATATGCAAATTTGGCGTTTCTTATTAGACATTATTCAATTTGTAACAAAAAAAAAGTTGACAGTACAAAACCAGCAATGTATAATAGACTAAAAAAAAATTTCAGTCAGTTATTCTAAACTTTCGACCTATAATATATACTCTAAGGAATTCTTTAAACATCGACCATGTTTTAGTTTTAAACTCTTTATTTTGTTTTAAAAAAGTTGTTTTTTTGTGTAAAAAAATGTTCAAATTTTATTTTGTATCAAAAACTTTGTTTTAGCAATAGGGTAATTTTTTTTTTCCTGAAACGATAGCATAAATCAACTAAAAAAAGGAAACAAAAACCAGACATCTGTCCTCGGGAATGCTAAAATGTGACAAACTAAAGCAATAAAATACAAAAACAACATTTGGACCAAAAAGTGGATAACGACACGAACTGGCGACCTGAGTGTGCCAAGTTCGAATCCAGTCGGTTCCATAATATCACTTTCATTTAGTTGGCAACCATTATGTGGTCCCTCCTGCAAGAATACTAACATCAGAATCAAGCCGGTCAAAAAAGTTGTACCATATTGATTCACACGAATTTACTATGGATAATTTAAAGTCTCATGATCAGACGTTTCAACTAATGTTAGGACGATTAATTGGAATCGGGAATCGAAAAAAATCGGAAATATTTGGGTATCAGAATCGGGGAAATGTTACCCTAATTTCTGATTCTTAAAATGATTCTTTTAAAAAAATGCTTGTTTGCTTTGAAAAGATTTCCTTCAGCAATGTGAAAAGATTTCCTTCAGCAATGTGAAAAGATTTCTTAGAATATAATATAACCCGGATGTACCCTGAAGGAGGCCGAGGCAGTAGTCGGAAAGGGGAATAGTCTTGCTAAAGAATTGCTCCTCCAGCCATCCACCCAACAGGGTCTGGTAAAAAAAATTGAGTCTCTGCATGGAGCAAATTGTACAACTGACGCCGTCTCGATGAGGGGTTGACTCGTGACTCTGAAAGAAGTCCTTAGTGTTGAAGTTCCTTCATAACAGTTTGTCCAATGGCAACGGCAGCACAGGCGACGGCACACCGATCGCAGATCAGCTGCCCAAATGAGAAAAAAACAGAACTTAGATATAGATGTTTGCACTACCTCTCTTCCCTCAACTAAGAATGGCCTCGTCCAACCCGGCTCCGTTGGGTATCATGACCCCCTCCTCAATAGGCACGACCGTCTATATATATATATATTTTTTTTTTTTACACTTTCCTGAACAAAAAAAAAACGGAAAAAAAATGCCTGAAATCCTCGATTTTCAGATTATAATGTCCGTTCCTCGAATGAAGGTACCCAACAACCTTCAATCCATTCCAATACAAAAATAAACGCTAATAAACGTAGTAGAAATAAAATAAAAATTAAAAAGAAGCCTTAATTTATCTTATATCGTTAAAGATAAACTTATGGCTTACAAAGGAAAGAGTCCTAGAAGGAATATTGTAACTGGAATTCCCTCAAATTGAAGCAGGAATATATAGTGATATTCTAGCAAGAAGAAAAAAAAGAGTCTTAGAAGGAATATTGTAACTGGAATTCCTTCAAATAGAAGCAGTGTTCCCCTAAAATAATTATGGTTGGGGAAATAACCTTGCGGTGGGAGAGAAAAACAAAAAAGGCACACTGACTTACCTGGACAGAAGGTCCAGCTAAAAGTAAATAAATCTTTTAAAAAAAAAACCCGGCCGAGATTCACTCGTAAATAAGAGAAATTAGTATCTCTAGACCTTCCATAAAATTAATTTCAACATTAGTCACGTTTGAAGAAATAGTTGGACTGAGATAAACAGGGAAGAGATAGGGTATCCCCCCCCCCCAAAAATGTAATTTGTGTCCACCAGTATGGAATACAGACATGCGTCAACCAGTCCCAACTGGGTCCCAACTGAAGGAGGCCGAGGCAGTAGTCATGCTAAAGAATTGCTCTTCTAGCGACCCACCCAACAGGGTCTGGTAAAAAAAATTGAGTCTCTGCATGGAGCGAATTGCTCAACTGACGCTGTCCTGCTGAGGGGCCGACTTGTGACTCCAAAAGAACTCCTTAGTGTTGAAGTTCCTTCAGCATCGTAACAGTTTGTCCAATAGCAACGGCGGCACAGGCGACAGCGGCATACAGCCACCGCTCACTCTGAGATATCAGCTCAGATCAGCCGGTATTTATCTACCTCGCACAAGGTAAAATGTGACACAAGGTCGGAAAGTGGGATTTGATAAGTCAGCACTCTAGAGGAATAGCACTTATGACCGTCAAAAAATGCCTGGGCAGCCCCATCGGCATTCCTCGGTAGGGGCGCCTCAGGCGATTATTAGCATTAAACTAACCCCTTCTCAAAGGGTGAGAAGGCAAAGCCTGGGAGGGTGGACCTCCTAGAACTGCACAGGATAGACCCATAGACCGGCGTAAATCAAGCCCCGAAGGCCAAGACGATACCGGTCTATAGGGTGTAGTATCCATCGGAACAGATACTACACTTTGATCCCGACCAAAAGATCAGATCAGTCGCCCAAATGAGAAAAGGCAGAACCTAGATATAGATTTTTGCACTACCTCTCTTCCCTTTACTAAGAATGACCTCGTCCAACCTTGCTCCGTTGGGTATCATATGCCTCTTCCTTAAGGCCTCACCCACTCAATAGGCACGCCCGCCTATATTTTTTTTACAGCTTAAAACTTCATTTTCGATTGCTGGTACTAATGATAAAATAATAAATATTTACTGATTTTTAACTACCAGTAAAACTAAAATTTAAATATTATAATAACGAATTGCAGTAAAAACGGCACCGGAAAAATGAAAATATTAATAAAAACTATTATTGTATTATTATGTTTGGTCAGTGTTAACGCTGTCTAGCGTCATTGTCGTCATACTTTATTGTAATTGTGTACTGATACATATATTTGTTATTATTGTAATGTTATGGTGAAGGAGTTTAACTGTAATAAAACCTATCTTTGTGTCTGAGTTTCTTGGTTGTTTTCTTACAACAATTTATTATAGTTAATCCTAATGGTGGACGATCTGTTGAAGCCTAATCGATTGGAGGATGATCCCAGTTCAGCGAAGGCTTCCCTGGAGTGGAAGCACTGGCTAAAGACGTTTGAAAACTTTCTTCACTGTGTCTGTTCGACTACGTCGGGGAAGAAGTGCCACCATCGACAAATTGAGTTTTCTCACAAACTATGTTTCTCCAGAGGTCTATGTATGTATATCAGAATGCACTATGTATAATGAAGCAATCAAGTTACTTGAAGCCCAATATATTAAACCAAAATATGAAGTGTTTGCTCGTCATTTCTTGGCTACCTGTCGTCAGCATAGTGAAGAAACTTTGGATTCTTATTTGCAGTCTTTGAAAGTTTTATCCACAGCTTTATTAGGCAAGATCCTTGGAATCTGCCCAGAAAACTCTGAGCTCTATTGTACTAATCAGATTCCAAATACAGTAAGTGCAAGTAGTGAACAGGCGGAAGCTCCTATTAATGTTGTGCCAGAGGCTGCTCCTGTGGTTGCTGCAGCTAGTACACCTGCAACTAAGTGTTATTTCTCTGGCTATTCAATACACCTTAGAGCTAAATGCCCTGCTCGGGATTCATTGTGTCATAAATGCAACAAGCAGAGTCATTTGCGAAAGTTTGTCGTGCTACTCCCTCCTCTGCAAGGAATGTTAGTGCATTTGCCAATGCCAGGGATGATCACATTTTTCTTGATGCAATGACATCAGCAGCTGCTCCTTCATCCTTGTCCAGTTATCAAGATATCTTTTAATGGTGCCAAATCTTTGTAGTGATGTTTTACTTGGAAGGGATTTTCAAAAATTACATAAATCGGTAACTGTGAATTATGGTGGCGAATTACCACCTCTTGTTGTGTGTAGTTTAAATACTATTGAAATTGAACCTCCAGAGTTATTTGCTAACTTAACACCTGATTGTTCTCCTGTTGTCACTAGGTCGCGATGTTATTCTTTTCCAGATCGCAAGTTTAGTGATAAATAAGTACAGAGACTACTAAAAGAAGGTATCATCGAACCTAGTAACTCACCTTGGAGAGCACAAGTGGTTGTATTGAAGAGTGAAGCACGCAAGACTCGACTGGCTATTGATTACTCGACGACGATCAACAAATTTATTCTACTTGACAGTTATTCATTACCTCGCATTGATGAAATTGTAAGTAAAATAGCAGAATATAGAATATTTACTACTATAGATTTGAAGAATGCTTACCACCAGATCCCTATTAAACAGAAATATAGGCCCTATACAGCTTTCTAAGCAGGTGGAGGACTTTATCAGTTTACACGAATACCATTTGGTATTACGAATGGTGTTGGCTGTTTTCAAAACATAATGGATTCTATTTTTAAAGATTAGAAGCTGAGTGCCACATTTGCATACTTGAACGACATAACAATTGGCGGTATGACATAAGAAGATCATGACGTCAATCTGAAGAAATTCCTGTCGTAGCTAAAAAAAAGAGGTATTATTTACAATAAGGAGAAATGTATATTTTCAACAAAGTCCTTGAATATTTTGAGACATGTCATTGAACCGCTTGCCTCTGCCTACAAACCAAAAAACATTGCGACGAACCCTAGGCTTATTTGCATATTATTCTCGGTGGATAGTAAATTACTCTAGTAAAGTTCATCCACTGAGTTCAAATACCGTTTTCCCTGTTACTGAGGAAGCTAGAGAAGCATTCTATGAACTGAAAATAGATATAGAGAATTCTGTTGTGAGAGCAGTTGATGAATCAATTCCATTCGAAGTAGAGACTGATGCATCAGAATCTGCTATAGCAGCAGTGTTAAATCAATGTTGCATTATTTTCTAGAACTCTGCAAGGACCTGAAAAACGGTATGCTGCAATTAAGAAAGAGGCTAAAGACATCATTGAAGCCATCCGCCATTGGAGGCACTACTTAACAGGTCGCCATTTTACTATGAGAACCGATCAACAATATGTCAGATTTATGTTTGATAAGAAACATAAGAGTAAAATAAAGAATGATAAGATCACACGATGGAGGAAAGAGTTGGCTTGTTATGACTTCGTCCTGGTGAATTAAATATTCCTCCGGATGTCTTCTCTAGGGCATATTGTCGTGCTACCGGTACTCATTCTGATGAATTTTTATACATCCTTCATGAAACACTGTGTCATCCGAAAGTGACTAGATTATATCATTTTGATAAAACTAATAATCTACCTTACTCTGTAAATGATGTTAAGAGAGTTATTGCTTCATGCAAGACCTGTGTCAAATGTAAACCAGTTTTTGGTAAAACTTGTAATTCTAGGCTAATAAAAGCTACTCAACCCTTTGAACGATTAAACATGGATTTTAAAGGACCTTTTCCTCGTAAAAACAAGAATATGTATTTCCTTAATAATTTTTATGAATATTCAAGGTTCCCATTTGTATTTCCTTGTAATAATGTTTCTACGGCAATGGTCATTCAATATCTTATTCAATTGTTTTCTATATTTAGTATTCCTGCTTATATCAACGCAGATCGTGGTTCTACTTTTCTAAGCAAAGAACTTAGAGATTTTCTTACTTGTAGTAGAACTACTTCCTTTAATCCGGAAGGGAATGGTCAGGTTTAAAGGTATAATGGTATTATTTGGAAGGCAATAACAATGACACTAAAATCTAAGAAATTACCTGTGAAATGTTGGCAATCTGTGTTTCCGGATGCTTTGCATTGTATTAGGTCATTGCTGTCAACATCAACGAATGTTACTCCACATCAAAGACTGTTTAATTATGCATGTACATCCTCAACTGGAGCATCTGTACCTTCTTGGTTGTCTGAAGCTGAAGCAATTCTATTGAGGAGACATGACCGTACTTTTAAGTATGACCCTTTGGTTGATGAGGTGGAACTATTGCAGGCTAATCCTAATTATGCCCACATTAGATATCCAGATGGTAGAAAGTCCACTGTTTCTGTAAAGCACCTGGCTCCCTGTGAGTCGCCTCTTAATGTTGAACATTCTAATTCTGATTGTATGGATTCATTTCCGTATGGTTCCCCTGTAAAAGCTATTGAAGTTGTCCCAGAGTGTACCTCAACGCAAATAGATGAGCCCATGGTACCTGTTCTAAGAAGTCTTGGGCGTACTATTTGTTAATGTCATATGGGTTACTGCCCTTGGTTTAAGGAATGGCCACCAGGGCTAGGATCTATAAGAGTCTGGTAGCCATGTCGGATGGGTTCAGAAGTGAAGTAACAATTGAACCAGAAGGACTGTTAAAGGAATTGGTTTACCAGTGAATAGTATCAGGATATTTAACATTGGTAGCAGAGCAGAGCAAGATAATCTACGCCTCTATTTGGAGAAAGCAGGTCAGTAAAAAAATAAAAAAAGATCCTTTTGCATTGAGAAAAAAAATGGCCTCAGTTTACATAAATAAATCTCCACCTATATTTAAGAGGGGGAACAATTATGAAATGTAGAAAAGCAGGTTACAACTCTGGCTGAGTTTCACCACTCTTGAAAAGAGAAAAACAGGGCCAACAATAGCTTTCACACTCAGTGAGGATGCTGTATTACAGCTTGGAATAGGATCCATTAAAAATGAAAATGATGTTGAAAACATTATTGAAGTCATTGATAAACTGTACCTGAGAGATAGAACTCAGTTAGCTTTTGAGGCTCTTGAAGACTTTGAAAGTTATAAAAGGCCTAAAGAGTTTTCTATATTGGATTATTGTAATGAATTTGATAGGCGATACAATAAAACTAGGTCATATGGTACGGAAATGTGTGAGAATGTGCTTGGTTTCTGTCTATTGAAATCTGCTAATTTGGCTCACCAACAAGAACAATTTGCAAGAGCCACAATTAATGTGCTCACATATAACAATATGAAGACACAATTTTTAAAAAATACATGACTCTGATAACATTTCTAATCAAATAAAAATTGAAGAAAACATCAACTTTGAAGTGTCAGAGGTGTTATATGGCCGTAACTACCCTAGTAGTAGACGTGGTCAGAATTTTTATAAAAGACCCACTGGTCGTAGGTATCAGAGACCATGCCGTGGTGGTGTTGGATTTGGACCTAGAGGAGAGAGAGGTAGAAATCCCACTGATAAATTTGGAAACCCATGAAGATGCATTGAGTGTGGCAGTATTAATCATTGGGTTTATAAATGCCCGGATAGAGAATATTCAGAACCATATAACCCTGTTCCAATCAGACGCATATCAAGCAAAGAGGAAGATAAAAAGAAGATCCTATATAAACGAAGCAATAATATGTTTAAGTTTGGCGATGGTAAAACAGTTAATTCTTTCTGCATCCCTGCTAAAATTGGTGTGACTAGAGTGATGATCAACACGGATATTGTAGATAGTGATATACCATTGTTGCTATCAAAACAGTCTATGAAGAAAGCTGGGATTAAATTAAATTTTGATGATGATACAGCCCAGATACTTGGACAGAAACTCATCCTACGTGCAACACAATCTGGACATTATGCCCTTCCATTGAGTGAGTCTCAATATATACTTGAGGAGGCCCAGAAAAATACTTTTATCAAAGTAAGATTTTCATATCATAAAACTATGAATGCTGAACAAAAGACTCTTAAATTACATCCTCAGTTTGCTCATCCTCCACCTGAAAAGCTTTTGAAGCTAATAAGATATGCTGAGAGTGATGATTTGGAACTTCAAGCTGAGATAATGAAAATATCCCAGAACTGCCAAATATGTAAAATATACCGGAAATGTTCGCCATGACCAATTGTTGGCTTGCCAATGGCAACTACGTTTGTTGAATGTGTAGCTGTGGATTTGAAGCAATTTGGTAACATCCATTTGCTTCACCTAATTGATCACGCTACTAGATTGTTTGCTTGTGCAATTGTAAAATCAAAAAGACCGGCAGAAATTATAGAAAAGAAATTTGCGTATGGATCAGTATTTATGGTTGCCTTGAAAAATTCCTCAGTGATAATGGTGGAGAGTTCGCTAATGAGGCATTTGGGGAACTTTGTGAAATATTAAATATTACCGTGAAGTCTACTGGAGCAGAAGTACCATGGTCTAATGGATTATGCGAAAGACACAACCAAGTTCTAGGGGAAATGCTGACTAAAACAATGGCAGATACGGATTGCAGTCTTGATATTGCTATAGCGTGGTGTATAAATTCTAAAATAGCCTTCACAATGTGCATGGTTATTCGCCTTTTCAATTAGTATTTGGAAAGAACCAAAGAATCCCTGGAATCTTGGTGGACAAGCCACCTGCTTTTGATGATGACACTTCGTTTAAGATCATTCGAGACGATCTCAATTCTCTGCACAGTGCTAGACAGGCTTTTGTTTCAAGTGAATTTTCAGAAAAGATTCGTCGTGCACTTCGGCACAATGTTCGTTCAAGTGGTGATACAAAATTTCACACTGGTGACAAAGTCTGCTAGAAAAGACTAGCACATAAAACATAGAGTATGCCAGAAGTTGTACTTGGTCTAGACGGACAACAAGTTTTAGTTAAACATGGTGGTATTTATGTACGTGTACATCCATGTAGGTTGATTTTGGAAAAACCTACTCAACCAGATTCTGATAAAATTAATAAAATTTCACAAACTTCAGGTGCCATAGATTTACAATGCAACAACATACATGATAAGGATATGAATGAAGAAGAAAGTGACGATGAGAGTGTGGAAGAAATCACAAACCATGAAAATCTTGAGGACAGAAATGACACATCAGTTTCAGATCCCAAGCCCGTGACTGTATCACGAGGCAGAGGAAGACCACTTAAATACAAGAGTAATCCAACTGATACATCTAATAAGAACATTGCTCTGAAAAAGAATATGCAAGTACAATATAAATTGCATGGAGAAGATAACTGGGTGAGAACAAAACTGATTTATAAATCTGGAAAATGTTCAGGCAAATACACAAATGAGTGGAACACTGAAAATGAAACTAAGGAAAAACAAGTTATTGATTTTGACCAAAATGTTGAAGAATGGGATGAGATTAATGGAGATGTTAACTTGAATTCAGAATTATCTAAGTCAGATGATACTACAGAAACTCTAATAACAGAAATCTTTCTAACTGAGTCATTACAAGACACCCTTCAAGCCAAACATTAGTGAGTTGGAAGAAAAATGATGTCTATGATGAGGTTGAAGATAATGCCCAATATTGCATTTCTGTAAGATGGGTTGTTGCACCAAAAATTATCAATGGAAAATAAGAAACAAAAGCTCGATTGTGTGCTCGAGGATTTGATGAGACCTGTGTATTTAGGACAGATAGTCCCACATGCATGCGGGAAAGTGTAAGGATTGCTTTGTGCCTTATTGCCTCAAGTTCATGGATTCTCCATTTTATTGATTACAAAACAGCTTTTCTCTAGGGTAAAGAAATTGATAGGAACGTTTATCTTCATCCACCAAGTGAATGTAAAACCAGTAAAGTCTAGAAACTCAAAAAAACAGTGTATGGATTAGCAGATGCCCCTAGAGTATGGTTCTTAAAACTCAAAAAAGAGATGATCAAACTCGGAACAAAAATAAGTACATATGATCGAGGTGATCCTTTTGGCATTCTACAAATGGTCTTGAAGGTATTCTCATGTGTTTTGTTGATGACCAATTATGGGGTGGAACAAAAAAGTTTGAAGAATGTGTCATAGAAAAATTGAGGGGCACATTTGACATTAGCTGTGAGCATTCATCTGCTTTTAAATATATAGGCATTGAACTTAAGCAAAGATCAGATTTTTCTATCCATATCAATCAGGAGAGCTATATCAGAAGCATTGAGCCTATCAGCATGGACAGGCATCGACACCTTCAGAAACATAATGCAGTTACTATGGAAGAGAAAGCTAGACTAAGGTGTCTTATTGGAGAGCTTAATTGGATTGCAGGCATGACACGGCCTGATGTGGGGTTTGCTATCGGCCAGTTAAGCTCCAAAATCACAAATGTTAAAGTTAGCCACCTCAATAAAGCAAATAAAATCTTAAGTTATGTCAAAAACACACCAATGCATTTGCTTTGCTAGACTAGACAACCTCAAAAATTAAAAAATTGTGACCTATTCCAATGCAATGCAAGCTATGTTAATCTTCCTGATGGGGGAAGCCAAGGAGGACAAATTGTCTTTCTTGCAGATCAAGAAATGAGAGCTTGTCCACTAACATGGAAATACACTAAAATCAAAAGAGTGGCTAAATCAATATTAGCTGCAGAGACACTATCATTTGTTGAAAGTTGTGATATGTCCTTCTTTATGGCAAAAATAGTTGCTGAAATTATTTACAATTTTAGTCAATTTTACCTATTCACTGCCAGGTTGACAATAAAAGTATGTTTGAGACAGCAAAAGCAATTAAGGTAATAAAAGACATCAGACTACATGTAAAGATGTCAATTGTTCGAGAAATGATAGAGAGAAAGGAAGTGGCATTGTCATGGATATGAAGTGATGAACAATTGGCAGATACCCTTACAAAGGATGGGTCATCAAGTGAAACTCTCTTTAAAGTGCTTGATGAAGCACACCTATATATTTGAGCTATTTGGATTAAAAATAAATAAAGACTTATGCACCATTTGAGCTATTTTGATTAAAACAAATTGTTGGAGAGTTTAATATGCAATGTGGGTTTGTCCGTAATTGATAACTAGTTCTTTTGAGAAGTAGGAAAGAAGAATAGGGGAGATTGTTAATGTCATATGGGTTACTGCCCTTGGTTTAAGGAATGACCACCAGGGCTAGGATCTATAAGAGTCTGGTAGCCATGTTGGATTGGTTCAGAAGTGAAGTAACAATTGGACCAGAAGGACTGTTAAAAGAATTGGTTTACCAGTGGATAGTATCAGAATATTTAACATTATTAAGCCTCCTTATAGGCTGGATTTGTAGTTTAAATAATTTACAGTATTTATATCTACCTGCAGTTTATTGGCTGATTATAAATTAATAAAGGGGAAAATTTTATGAAAATATTAATAAAAACTATTATTGTATTATTATGTTTGGTCAGTGGTAACACTGTCCAGTGTCATTGTCACCATACTTTATTGTAATTGTGTACTGATACATATATTTGTTATTATTGAAGTGTTATGTTGAAGGAGTTTAACTATAATGAAACCTATCCTTTGAGTGAGTTGTCTGAGTTGTTTTCTTACAACAAAGTGAAAAATATAGATGAAAATCTCACAATGAGTTTATTAAAAGCTTGGATAGAAACAAAACAAAAAAACATTAAGTTTGTGAAATTTAAAAGAAAAGTATATCCACATTTAAGAGTATATGAGGACTCTCCGTTACCCCCCCCCAAAAAAAAATTCTACTTTTTAGTTGTTTAGGCGATTTTTATAATTGAATCAGAATCTGTAATTGTATCGAAATTGGGAATTTAGAAGAGAATCTGTAATTGTATCGAAATTGGGAATTTAGAAGAGAATCTGTAATTGTATCGAAATTGGGAATTTAGAAGAGAATCGGTAATTGTATCGAAATCGGGAATTTAGTACTGAATCGGTAATTGTATCAGAATCGGAAATTCAGAACAAAATCGGTAATTGTATCGGAATCGGGAATTTAGAACTGAATCGGTAATTGTATAGGAATCAGAAATTCAGAACAATTCGGTAATTGTATCGGAATCGGGAAAATATTGGAATTGTCCCATCATTAGTTGTGACACATATGGTTTCCTAACATGTAAAAATTAATCTTCACAGATGTTTCCAATCTGTTGATTTTTTTTTAGAAAAATAAATCACATGTAACTACTATTTAAACAAGTTAAGTATAATTTCAAAGGGGATATAATTAAAAATTTGGGCAACAACCTGTTCTTTGTGAGTCAAAGTAAATATAATCGATATTCTTAAGAGGCGTCTATTGAATCTGCACTTTTAACGATGAAACTTCTATTACAAACCGATGGACCAACCGAAACGTTTATAAATACTATTTCAAACTTAAGCATAACAGACAAATCGATGGAAAAAGCTTATTTTAGAAGTACATTGGCGCGTTTTAAACAAACGTGACCGATCGACCGACAGAGCTTCTTATAGAGATACGTGGACGCATAAGAACATTAAAAAATTATTTTTTTTCAACGTAGTTCATCCCAAACAAGGCAGGCTGCCACTGTAGACGTAAGGGGCTACTGAGAAGAAAGAAAAGGGGAGAAGGTTGGGGGGGGGGTCAACCTAAATTGGGATCTGTGCAGCGAGATGTCTGTTTACATTAATTTTAAATTTCTGCATGTCAGTACTGTCGGGGAAACAGGGGGCAGGGAGGGAGTTACAAGAGAAACGAATACACTGTAATTAACGGCACTGTATGAGATTGTAAGACTACACAAATGATTTCAAATATAGCTAAGCATTTACTTTTTCATTAATATGTAGAGGGAAGGGAATAGCAAGTGAAAGAATGACAAAATCTATCCATATCTTTTCTGTTTGAAACCCTGGAGTTGACATTTTTTTGCAATAGATGCGCATGTGTATTAAATGTATGTAACGTGTGCAAAGATAAATATTTTTCAGTTTTCTTGAGTCAGGCTAAGTAGTTCTTGTAATCGTGGTTCTATATGTTGTAGTGATGTAGACGAAAATGCATGAGTGTTTAGCAGACCAAAATCGATTCAAGAGTTGTCGGAAGGCTGTGTTTCTTTAGTTAGGGTCACCAATGTCGTGTCACCTCCTCCAAATTTTGTCTTTAAAAGGATGTTTGTACAGAGTCACCAAATTTTGTAGAGGGAAAGGTAATAACAAATGAAAAAAATGACAAAATCTATCCATAAAAAAGAATTAATTTTATTGACAACTCAAGACAATGCAAAATAAGTGTCCATAAAGAATGAGAGTCCAAGGAGTCCGAGAACGTTCTGGTGAAAGATAGGGGTTTTGTCTTTTAGGAGAAATTTAGTACACATGTTTGTTTCTGCAGGCGCCGTGTGCGTTTACATGTGTGCAAATAAATAGGCATAAAGATATGTACATATATTAGCGCGTCTTTGTTTTGTTAGCACGAGAGTGTATGTATGTAAATTTCAGCTGGTGCCATGTGAGTTTACGTGTCTGTATGGACTGTATACATGTGTTCGTTTAGCAGCATGTGTATGCTTTGCTGGCCATACAGTACGTCCTGTGTGTTCTATTTGCCAATGTTCTTTGGAGGCAAAGGCTGGATTGTTACAAACGCACTTGTGTTGTCTGAAAGAACAGGAACGAGGAAAAGGAGATGTGTTTGGGGTTTTATACCACATGCCAAATTCTGAGAGTGAATATTTCCGTGATTGTAATTGGTTGAAAGAAATTGCTTATTTGAGCTTTTGTCTAATCAAGAGTCGATACATTAAAACAACATTATTCACTGCTACTGTTACTGCTACTTTGACAAATCTATCAAAATATCTAAGTATTACACCTCCCCCGTATAATAACAAACTTTAAGAAATCTTTTCAGAATTTGAAATACTCATTTCCTAAGTAATTGTCCATGAAACACTATTGTACTATGAACTTATTTCGTTGAAGGCCCGTCTCAATGATTTATCTCATGTCTAAAATGATACAAAACACCAAAACTCTAAAGCAAAATGAATAAAATGAAAAAAATGAAAAAAAAAAAAACGAAGGCACTTCTGCAGAATAAGGACGAGCCGAAATTTATTTGTTTTCATTTTAGAAGAGCTGCAATAGTGTAATGGGCCTACAACTCACTTTTAAGTACGTAATTTCTCTGGAAATGGAAAATATTATTTTTTTTAAATAAGAAGTAATGCAAATTCAATTAATTAATAGAACACTAATATCTCGGTCACACGAGGTGACTTCACTCGCTGCTACTGCAGTAGTGGCAAGTAGTAGCAACCTAGTTGCATCATGTGACCAGTTAATCGCAAGTAACACATCCAACTTGCGACTAGTTTACTAGCCACGACTAAAGTTAAAGTCTTGATTTCATGATCATGTAACCTTGTATCACGTGACCTGGTATCGCAACGACTTTATGATCACATGACCTGGTATCGTGCGATTTTATGATTTTTGAAGACCTAATAGCGGCTGCTAGGAATCAATATTCGTTTCATATAACCTCACAGTAATGCAGTTTGTTGTCATGACAGAAAAATAAAGTTTGAAGTGGTCAGCTAATAAAATCAGTAGATTTCTGGATATTTACAGAAACTACAAAGGCTTGTGGAATACAAACAATATACAGTATATGAAGAAAAGGCGAGGGAGTACAAATTTAAATATTTAATGAATGAACTAATTAAGGCTGGTTTTGAGATTCCTGGCGAAGATAATTTGGAAAAGAAAATAATGAACTTGAAGGATGCATATAGGAATGAAATTAATAAAGTGAAGAAATCTATTAAAAGTAGAGTAGGAACCGACGATGTTTATAAACCAAAGCTTGTTTGGTTTGAAAAAAAAAATCTAACGCCTGATCTGCGACATGTCTGCACTGTAAACAAAAGCACAGAACTGCTAGACAGGTAGACGTCTCTTGTGATCAGCTCAGTTGCTGCGACGGGTACTCGCTGCTACAAGTAGCGGCGAGCGAAGTCGCGCCGTGTGACTGAGGCTTTATCTAAGAAATTTGTGAAAATCAGTATATTAATAGAACATTTATTGAAGAAAAGAAAATTTGGGAAAATCAACAGTATATTTTTTTAATTTCAAAACAGACAGTCATCTTGTTTGGTTTAACACATTTTTGATTCTTTTTTTTTTACAGTTTAAAAAATTAATTTTTCTCTTGTTTTTCTCCACTAGTTTTTGTTTTTTAAACGAGATAGAATTCAGAAATAAATCGCGCATATTCAGGGCATTCACGTCCATTTTCGGAGAAATTAGAAATTAAGTACTAAAAAGAGAGTTGTCGCTCTTCACAAATAAAAACAAATACATTTCGGCTCATCCCTATTCTGCAGAAGTGCCGAAATGAATTTAAATGCAAAATTGAAAAGAAAAAAAGGATGTTTTATCTAATGAATTTTAATTTTACTTTAATTTTTTTAGTTTATCTATTTCCATTTTCTTTTGGCTCTCCTCTGCTTGTTTATTTTTTAAAAAACTTCCTTGCTGTCTAATATGTCTTTGTATTTCTCTTCTATAAACTTAACAAAATCTTCAGTGTCTACTTTTTTTAAAAACTGATCTGATCCTTTCTGTGCTGTTTTAAAAGTATCATATCAAAATATTCAAGGGAAATAATTAATGTAACTTTCTTGTCATGAGTTATCTCACCCTGGAAAGTTTCTTAAATGACTGATATGTTAAAGCGAAACAGCATGGAAGCAAGTGTGAATACGCTACAATTATATAACAATTTTTTTTTTAAGTCGATTAATGCGTAAATGAATGCAATTGATTAGATACAATGCAAGAAGTTCTTCCATGCTAAAACCTTCATCGAAAATTATAGAAATTATATTGCATACCAGCTGTACCTACCCGGCGTTGCCCGGGAGTGCTTTTATTTTCATTTTATTTTGCTATTGTTAAGAAGAAAAAAAATAGATGTAACTAATATTTAAACGAGTTAAGTTGAATTCACAGGGGGTGGATAACTAACTAAACATTTGGGTGACAACATTTTCTCTGTTAGTCAAGTATACAATTCTTAAAAGGCATTGATCGAATCCGTGCTTTTAATGATGAAAATTCTATTTCAAACTTATACCTGACAGACTGACGGACCAACCTTCGGACAGACAAAAAAAAACGAATTAAAATGCAAAACTTGAAAGGCAACAAATCTAATTCATAAATTTTGGGAGAAAGAGTTTCTATCTTATGAATTTAAAATTTCACATCTAAAAATACTGCTTCAAACTTAAGCGTGACACACAATCAACGGACAGAGATTATTTTAGGAGTACTTCGGTGTATCTAAACAAAAATCTCGGCAATTTTGCACTAGCTGACGACAATATATGGGAGATAACTCTATTTTACTGACGAAAAGGACGATTTTAATTTTGAAAAACGGCAATTTTTATTAAATTAAATAAATGTTTTAATCATTAAATTAAATTAGGAAAACAATAACAATTTCTTTATCGGCTACGTAAAAAATAACTTAGATAGACTTTTTTATTATCATTAAATTAGATTAGGAAACAACAATAACTTTTTATTGGCTACTTAAAATAACTTACGCCACTAAATAAACATGTATCACACGAAACCGTTTGAAGGTGCAAAGAGGCTTTATTCGCGTACAAACACAACAAAACGTTAAACACAATATGGTTGATTTATAGTGTTACAGACGAGAAAAACAAATAACTTAATCATACTAAGGATTGTCGCATCTGCTTGCCAATAATGTAATACTGGCGTGATGCCTTTGTTTTCTTCTTTCTTTTGTTAGAATCGGGTCGTGTTCCCGACTATAAGCGAGTTAATAAAATCAAGCAATTGTTGCATGCAAAAAAAAACAGAGTAATACTTAACAAACAAAAGGAGGTAGTTCAAATAAGGTTTATTGAACGTGTGTGTATGGGGGATGATGACGTGTGTGGTGTATGTATGCGTGTCGATAGAAAACAGTTCTTAAAAAGAAATGAGTCCGGCGTGGGAAAGTCCTTGAAGACCGTATACAAAGAAAATGAGTTGAGAACTCTTACCGTTGTTGAACACGTGTTGACGGAGCGCTGGTGTCTTAGCGTCGTTCAACGAGGTCAATTGAATAGAGAAGAGGCCTTTTTCCGGTGTCCCTTGGTTACATATCCCCTAAGGGCAGATAACTCCTGATCGCTTTCAGCGCCACCTGACGCTGAACAGCGACACTTACCGGCCGGTTAGTGCAGCTATGTTTTGAAAGAAGGGGATAACTGCTACAAGGACTCTGCCCCCCCCCAGATTGAAAAATATTGAAAATATTATTCAATATGTAGTTGTAGGTGAGAAAGTTTTGAATATGTCTGTAAGTTACTAATAATATATGTAAGTTTTGAAGTTGTGTGGGAATGTTTCTTTCCGAACAGATCTTGTCTTTTGTTTTGGTGGGGCATAGTCACATGGAGTATTCGATTCCTCTGTGGTGTTGGAATCTGTATGAGAGTTGTGTGTCTGTTGGCTTGATTGTGATTCTTCCACTAGAGCAGGTTTTAATCTGTCAATGGAAACAGTGTCATTCTTGCCGTTTTTTGTAATGGTGAAAATCTTTTTTGCCCGTCTAACTACTTTGTAAGGACCTTGGTAGCGTGGTGATGAAGGCTTTTTCACAGCATCGTCGCGGACGAATACGTATTCGCTGTCAAATAGCGTCTTGGGTATGTGGACTTGTCTCGATACTTGTCGTGTAGGGGTGAAATGTAGTTTTTACATCCTTGCTTTTAGGTCCTGTACAAATGTCGTTGTAGGGTGTATATCATCTTTGTTATGAAAGTATTGTCCGAGCAAAGAAAATGTAGTACCAAAAACTATTTCAGCCGGTGTGCAACCCAATTCCTGCTTTACAACGTTCCTAACTGACAATAAGACCAAAGGCAAATCATCAACCCAGTTGGTTGTGTTTGGTCTCATTGCGAGGGATGCTTTTAAGTGCCTGTGTAATCGCTCGACCAGGCCATTGGAACAGGGATGATATGCAGTCGTCCGTATGTGTTTGGTGCCCAGGAGTAGGTTGAACTCGGCGAAAAACTTCGACTGGACTGTGTGCCTCTGTAAGTCGTGATGACTGCGGGTACACCGTATGTGGCTATCCACTCCCTCAAAATCGTCTTGGCTACTGTGTCTGCTGAGATATCCTTTAATGGGATTGCTGTAGACAAACGGGAGAATCGATCAATGATCGTTAGTAGATAGCAGTACTTCTGGCAAAGTGGTAGAGATCCAACGATGTCTATATGCAGGTGAGAGAACCTGGCATCGGGATTGCTGAATGTTCCAATTGGGGACTTGGTATGTCGGTAGACCTTGCAACGCTGGCAGTTTATGCAGTTGCCAGCCCAAAGTCTGACATCTTTGTTCATCTCATACAAATCTGTCACTGATCATTTTCAGGGTGGCTCTTTTGCTGGGGTGAGAGAATGAATGAAAATGATCAAATATGCGTCGTCGCAGTGAAGGTGGGGCGTAAGGTCTGGGTGTGGGTGTTGTTGTGTCGCAATAAACCTCTTTGTCACTAAAAGGGGTTGGTACAGGAGTGAGTTTCAAGGAAGTGTTTTGCAGAGTTTGTTGCAAGGTGGTGTCTGATGCTTGTTCCTGTGCCAGCAAATCGTGACTAAGAAAATCCTGGGTGATGGAGTTTGTGTCTGGCCGAGAAAGTGCATCAGCCACAATGTTCTGGTCACCTTTAATATATTTAATTTCAATGGAAAACTATGATATATAGTCCAGGTGACGAGATTCTCTGGGTGAGTATTTGTCCGGACGTGAGGATAATGCATATGTTCCCTAGAAAATACGCCGTATCTGGACTGTGTTTGGCTGAGCTTGGAGGAGAAGAAAGATATGGGTACCTTGGTGTTATCAATCTTCTGATGTAGTACTGCGCCTACAGCCGATGAGCTTGCATCTGTTGTTAAGGTTAATGTTGCTAGAACATTGTCAGTGAGGTAGGTGAGTTTGGTGCAGTTTGTCAATGCGGATTTGGCTGCGTTGAATGCATGAAGTGCTTCTGCAGTGAGTGTAAGGGATTGTTACTGTCTTCTCCCTTTGTTCTGCAAGATATTCGTTAATGGAGACAGGACCTTGGACCAGTCTGGGATAAACCGACGATAATAATTAACGATTCCTATGAATCGTCACAACTGACGGAGTGAGGTTGGAGGTTGAAATTGCTGTACCGCTTCTACCTTTTCAAGCAGGGGTGTGATTCCGCCTTCATTAATCTGGTGTCCCAAAAACTGAAGTTGCTTGGCGCCGAATATACACTTGTCTACATTGATCTTCAGACAATTTTGTGATAGTCTCTGCAGAACTTGGTGTAAATGTTGCTCGTGTGTTGCTTCATACGGGCTTGCTATGAGGACGTCATCTATGTAGGCGTATACACAGGGTAGTCCTCTTAGGACATTATCAATGAGGCGTTGGAAGGTTTGGGCAGCGTTTCTCAGTCCAAAAGGCATGCGTTTGAACTGGAAGAGTTCAAAAGGTGTGGTCACGGCCGTTTTCGGGATATCCTCGTCTGCTACTAGGATCTGGTAGAAGGCTTTAGTCAGATCAAGTTTGGAAAAGATTGTTGCACCCATGAGTCCTAATGTGAAATCGTGTATGTGCGGTACGGGATAGCGGTCTGGGACAGTTTGCGCATTGAGTCGCCGATAATCGACACATACACGATGGGAATTCTGGTCTGGTTTAGGAACAAGGTGGAGAGGTGAAGCATACGGGCTTTCGGAGGGTTCAATAATTCTATCCTCGATCATCTGTTAAATTCCTGCTTGGCGTATTTATACTTTTCAGGCAACAGACGTCGAGGGTTCGAATAGACTGGAGGTCCGGTTGTCTTTATGTGGTGTTGTGTAGAGTGTTTAATTCTATCGTTGATGTTGAATGGTTTGGTAATGTCAGGGTATTAATCCAAGACGTTGACATATTCTTTGGTGTGGTGGGTTACTGAGCAAATTCCTGTTGGACCAAACTGTGTTAGTGTTCCCTTCACCTTAATGTCTGTCATATCGTCCGAGAGTGTTTGGTTGTACATGTGGACAGAAAGACCGTAGTGTGAAAGGAAATCAGCTCCTATGATGGCTATCCTGACGTTGGCTTGCACGAATTTCCAGACGAAGTTACGGCGGAGTCCTAAGTGTAGGGTGAGTTCCTTAGTGCCGTATGTCTGGATTTGTGAACCGTTTGCTGCCTGTAGCTTGAACGTCGAAGGAGTTGGTTTTTGTCCGGGTTGTGGTGGGATAGCACTTATCTCAGCACTGGTATCCACCAGGAAGGAATAACCGCTGTTGCGGTCCTTTACGTAAAACAAGCGACCTCTTATTCTCCCTCCAGCCGCAGTCGTCGCTATTACTGGCTGGGATTGGCGTTTCCCTGTGGCTTGTAGTTACAGGGGCTGTTGCATTTTCTGGCATTGTTGCCAAATGTGTAGTGGTACCAGCAAATACCACCCTGGGGTTGGTTGTAAGGAGACCTCTCTCTGCTACGGCTCCCACTGTGCCTGCCTCGGGACTGTGAACGACCTCTTGGCTCCCTGCTTTGGGTTTGGAAGGCCTTTAGCATAACCTTCAGTTCAACCATCTCAGCTTTTAACTGCTGCAGCTCGCTGTGTTGACTGCTAGAAGTTGCGAGTGCGTTGACCGTTTGTGGACCACTGTTGGACTCGAGAATTCGATCAGCCGAGTTTGCTAGCATGTCGATGTGAGTGGTGTCTATCATCGGTGCCAGAATTCGTGTCGCACTCGAGGGAAGTTTGTCCAGCCACAATCGTCGCAGGATCTTCTCAGACATGGTATTTCTTCCGAGCTGTGACTTCATGTGTCGTAGTAGTTGTGACGGTGTCCTGTCGTCGAGGCTGATGTTGTTGAATAGGCCCCGTAGCATGGCTTCTTCGGAGCGACCCATTCTTTTGATTATGGCGTCTTTTAGGGTATCATATGGGTTGACTGATGGGACGTTGTCCAACAGGTCGGTTACTTCGTCTACCACCTCTGGGGGCAAGGCTTCCACCACGCTGGCAAATTTGCTTTTCTGTTAGGTTATTCTTCTCACAGAGAATAATGCCTGTAGTTAAGTGAACCAGTTCTTCATGTTAATGGAGTTAAAAGGAGGCAGACGGTGATTCGCAGAAACTTCCAGAATGTCGTTAGTATCCGCGGTAGCCATAGTGATGATTGAGGGTGAAAGATGGAAGAAGTTTAAAAAAATTTTTTTTTTTACTTCTTTAAATTATCGAGTGTTTGTTTGTAGCGGTTTTGCTTGAGAGTTCGAATTTCGTGAAACGTTTTGTAGTTTCTGTTATTATAATTTCGTTCCTCATGCTAACAGAAAAGGGATGATGTCGTCAGTTTTCGCTTTGTTATTGTTTCCTTTTGAAAAAGTTGCCGGAGACTTTGTTATTTGAAGTTGAATTTAAGAAAGTTCATAGAGTTTTGATTTGAAGTAGTAAGAGATATGTTCTTTTGTTGAAGGTTGAATTCCGATGTATTTTTTTTAAAATGCGTGATTTAGAGTTCGTGTTGTATTTTTTTGTGTGTAGGGACGATACACGTGCTTTTGAAATTTGTTGAAAACGTCTGAAAAATGGAGAAATTGTTTGTTTTCGTTTTTTTTGTATATATTTTTCCGACACGTAGGTGGAGAAAGAGAAGAAGAAAAAAATGAAGTTATAATTTGTTTTACACCCGGAGAGAAAACCGAGAAATGTTTTTGTTTTCTTTGTTTGGATGTTAATTTCCACGTGGCCAAGAAAAAGATGGCGGCTTTTTTTTTTGCTTGTAAGGTACCACGTGAGTAGAAAAAAATGAAAAAGATGGGTGCGTAATTCGTTTCACACACGGCAAGAAAAAACGAGAAATGTCTTTTTTTTTGTTCTTGTACGAAATTAATTACTCTGCCCCATACAACAAAGCTTGCTCGTCGCGGTCACCAATGTTAGAATTGATTCGTGTTCCCGACTATAAGCGAGTTCATAAAATCAAGCAATTGTTGCATGCAAAAACAGAGTAATAATTAACAAACAAAAGGAGGTAGTTCAAATAAGATTTATTGAACGTGTGTGTATGTGGGATGATGACGCGTGTGGTGTGTGGTGTGTGGTGTATGTATGTGTGTCGATAGAAAACAGTTCTTGAAAAGAGTATGTGAAGAAATGAGTCCGGCGTGGGAAAGTCCTTGAAGACCGTATACAAAGAAAATGAGTTGAGAACTCTTACCATTGTTGAACACGTGTTGGCGGAGCGCTGGTGTCTTAGCGTCGTTCAGCGAGGCCAATTGAATAGAGAATAGGCCTTTTTCCGGTGTCCCTTGGTTACATATCCCCTAAGGGCAGTTAACTCCTGATCGCTTTCAGCGCCACCTGACGGTGAACAGCGACACTTACCAGCCGGTTAATGCAATTATGTTTTGAAAGAAAGAGATAACTGCTACACTTTCCTTCTGTTTTCTTAAGATAAAGGATTAGGCATAATGGAACTAAATGGTCTGTGACGTAAACTTTGGGGAAGATTGGTTTCAATCTCAGTCTGGTGTGACGAGTGTGTAAGCAGTGACGCGATTCTAGCATATATATATATATATATATATATATATATATATATATATATATATATATATATATATATATATATATATATAGGGATGATAATCTCGGACGGTCGCACAGAGTATACCTAGACATCGTAAGCAAGCGCTGTAGCCATTAGGCCACGTGACATTACCACATTCAAGAAGGGAATTTAAGTTCTATTTATGCGAAGGGCGGCATATCAAGAAAGACTGATTAGAGATTCTACGAACGTTGTCAGTCTATTTTTAACTTCCTTGAACAGAGCTCAGTTTTAATCTTATTAAAGGGGCTTATAACAACATTAATCTTAACTAAATAATATTAAATTATTTTTACCTACATACGCTAGCTTTTCTAGCTTTCGCTCTCATCAGTGCAGGGATGATAATCTCGGACGGTCGCACAGTTCGAACCTCTGCCACAGAGTATACCTAGACATCGTAAGCAAGCGCTGTAAGCATTAGGCCACTGGGCATTACCACATTCAAGAAGAGAATTTAAGTTCTAATGATGCGAAGGGCGGCATATCAAGAAAGACTGACTTAAGATTCTACGAACATTGTCGGAATATGCTTTCTAGCTACGTGTCAGTATATTTTTTAACTTACCCGAACAGGGCTCAACTTTAATCTTATTAAAGGGGCTTATAATATTAATTTTAAATAAATAATATTAAATTATTTTTACCTACATACACTAGCGTTTCGAGTCTTCGCTCTAATTAGTGCAGATATGATAATCTCGGACGTAACAAATTTCACTAATTCGATAATCTAATTTAAGGAAACCCACAAGTAAAAATATATGATAACCAATGAAAATTTAATACAATTAAATAATAATGATAAAATATATTGATTAATTATTTTATATTAATAACAAAACAAAAAACTAAAGAAAAACAAAAAACACACAGAAACAAATAGAAGTTCATGAATAACAGTTCATTAATAACCATACAATACCCAATTAATTAATCTAATATTACACACCTATTTTTGAACACCATATTTATATATAAAACATAATTTTAGGAAATTTAAAATTTATTGATTTATTATTTTTTGCGGGACTGGTTTGTTCCAACCCTACTTTCTGGCATCCATTTTGGTGAATTTTCCACACAGACGGACTTTTTTTCGTGTCTATTTTTGACAAAGGGAAGATTTTCCCGAAATATTAAATGATTCTTAATCATCATCCGGACAACACTCACAGCCGACACCACACTTGCTGTTTTGTAAGATTATAAAGAAAAATAAATAGTAAGTCCCCCCTTGGATTTATTTATTTTTTCTTTCCAACTTTTCATTCATCCGGCACTCTGCATTGCGCCAGCTTTCTTAATATATATATATATATATATATATATATATATATATATATATATATATATATATATATATATATATATTCATGGCAATTAAGCTACACAAAGGCTTCCGCGTTTCATCCCCGGAGGGATTAGTCAGGCTAAAATGCATTGGTGTCGAATATACACTTGCCTACATTATCTTTAGACCATGTTGTGCTAGTCTTTGTAGAACTTGGTGTAAATATTGATCGTGTGTCGCTTTATCCGAGCTTGCTATGCAGACCTCATCTATGTATGCGTATAAATAAGGTAGTTATTGACATGCGCCTACCGGGAATTCTTCATTCACGGGGTTGGTTACAGGCTCCGATCTGTATCGCAGGAGGTAGTGAAGAGGTTTCATAACGCTCTTAGTCCTCACTCTAGTGTAGCGCGCGTGCTGCCCATGGGATCTAAAGGCATCACAGACTTGTTATCGCTTCACCTCGCATGGCTTTCTGCAACCCGTTCCTTTAAATGCGTGAGAAAACTGACCCAAAATCACTTACATTAGCGAACTAGTTAGCAGGCTGGAGGTTTTTCATTATCGGAATCAACCAGACAAATTGTTCCACCAACTTAAAATGGCCATGCACCACCACTCAATTGAGAAAGAGCTATCGATCTATAAATCCTACCAGTGTCTGGATTGGGGTTTTCCCCCACGTTCAGTCAAAGAAAGCCGCAAACTCAACTTCAATTCCTTGAAGTTAAGCTTTGCAACCATACTCCATCCAAAACCGAACTCTGGTTTCCTGTAAGCTACCTGCCTGGTTATGAAAACAAACACCGGCAGATCACTGGTCGATATAGTTTACGGTCGGAACTATGACAGTGTCTGATCATCTTCAAAGTTTCGACTACGCTCTTGATCGAGGAAAACCTGCTACCCACATGCCATCTCTGCGGTTCGTCTTGTGACGATCCAAGAATGTAACCTCTAACGTTGCAATACGAGTAGCACCGACCATTCCCTTTGATCATTGCCTTGTCGTAAATGGAGGCCATATTTATCGTATGTAGCTTGAACAGCTCGCTCTGAGCACCCTGAACGCTCTGAACACTTGCCCTCCGGATGGTCTTTATTAACAGTTTTTAAGTGTACTCATTCTGATTGCGGGATATCATTATCTTTCGTCACTACCTTCTCTCTGCCAGGGGTAGGTAATTTGCGCGCCTGCTGCTTTTCTTGGACGTAGTAGCCATTTCGTATGCTCCCTCGCCGGAATTGAATCCAGGGACCTCATTACACATAATAACCATGGTATGCACTAAACCGACCGTAGACAGCTGATAGGGCGGACCCTTGAGATCGACCAGTGAGTTATCCAAAGTCACCAAAGCGGTGCGCACCACCCTATAAGCTAACGAGAGCTGACCATCACAATGACGACAGAAGGACTGAATGACGCGAATCATCGATTTTTGACTGTTTGCTACCTAGGTTGCTGTTTGTAGGGTGCAGGGGTGCCTCTACTTTTTGGGCTAGCTGGCTTCCCATGCCAGTGTTGTTAGGCGTGGCGAAATACACATTAAACCGTTCATTCAATTTTCGATTTATTTTATCACGTGGTGCATAACGACAGTTTGAGACATACGCGTTAAACCGTTCGTTCGATTTCCATTTGCCACTTCTATAAATGAAACGGAGTTGCGTCCTGCATGACAACCAAGATTTTTTAATTCAATATATGCGCTTAGGAATGAAAATACTATTTCAACCTTAAGTGCGGTCGACAAACCGACAAAGCTTATAGGGTTACGCTGACGCATGACGACATCCTGAAGAAAACAAATGAATTGTAATTAATAGCAATGTAATAGTGTCAACAACAGACCGTAAGACTACTTTAAATATTTTAAAATATATGCGAGCATTTACTTCTTCATAAATCTATCGAAATATCTACATACACCCCCATAAAATAACAAACTTGAAATTTTCACCGAGTTTGAAATATTCATTTTTTAAATTAATTATCCATGAAACAGTATAGTACGATTAACTTATTTCTCTGAAGGCACGCCTCAATGATTAATCTCACGTACATAACACCAGAACTTATTCTTTCCAGGGCAAAATAAATCATATATTGTGTTTTAATAAAACAAAGAATTTTAATGTAAAATTAAAAAGAAAAAAATCCAATTAATGGATTTCAGGAAAAGTAATTTGTTTTACTATAGTGTTTTTATTTGTTATTTTCATTATATTTTGGTTCGTCTCTGTCTACTTATTCTTTTAGTCCCCTTGCTGTCTAGTATGTTTATTGCTTATCCGTTCTCTTTCCCTTTGTTTATCACGTCATCTGCTATTTATATCAATATATTACCAAATGTTCACCATTGTTCATTTTTCTAACTGATTGGCTTCTGCTGTAGAACATAAGCGGTCATATTCAAGGGAGGCAATTAATGTAACTTTCTCGGCATAAGTTATCTCACCCTGGTTAGGTTTTTTTTTAACTATCTCCTGACTGATATGTTAAAAGCTGTTCCCTTCATGAAAGCAAGTGTGACTGCATTACAGGTATACTGAAAGACAGAAAGTCGATTTATGCGTAAATTACACAATATTTTGTGTAAAAATGCAAAACGTTCTTCCAGTTTATCTGTATTTAAATCTATAGAAATTATGTTAATAATAAATAATAAAAATACACTTAGTTTTTTTTTTACTTTACGGTTTTCGTTCATCGCAAGAAGTGTGATTTGGTATCAAAGTTAGACTGGAAGAGATGAGAGTTATCTATCCATGTATATTTATTGATTTATTTTATTTATTTCTTAATTGGTATATTTAATATTTAGTATTTTAAATCTTAATTACTGATTATAATTATTAGATTACTAAATGACAATTTTATTCTTCTAAAAAGTTTATTTATTTACTTTTGTTTTATATATTAATTGTTTATTACTTTTTCACTAATTGGTATATATTTTCTGTTTTATACATAATATTGATTCTTAATAATTTGAACGTATTGTAGTTTTTATTCTTCTTTTATTATTAATTTTGGCTTAAATAGAAAGCCAGGTGTTTTTATATGTCTGCATTTAGCTATAAATTCTTGCTTTTTGTTTTTTGAAGTTTAAGATTTGATATTTTTCTACTATTTATATTGCATGAAGGAACTAATTTTAAATTCCTGAATTGATATTAGAGGTGATATTTATAATATTTGTTCCTATATATATATATTTAGAGAATGTGTACTGTTAAATGAAGTTTATTTTAAAACGTAGAAATGAACAAGAAAAGAAAGGAGAAAATAACTGAACAAATCGACACTAAAATAAAGAAAGAGAGAGAAAGTAGAAGGAAAAGACAATTGTAGTTAACGAAACACACTGTGTCGAATAACTTAAAAATTAGTGACTATATACAAATACAATTGAACTAAGGCCATTTAAAAAATATTTTAATTACATTTTTTTTGCATTTCAATGACAATAATTCAAGCTTGAATGTTTCACAAATTATATCTTTTTAGACGTGAATTTTGTTAACATGTGTGAATGTCTTTGTTTTGTTACTATTTTGAGTCGTATGTTTCGATAAATAAGTAATTTAAGTCTGAGATAAGATTTCTCGTAGAGGTTAATTAATCTATATCACCATTTTGTGGTGGGTACTGAAATGTAAGACGCACTTAATAAACTCACACTTGCAGCAATTTTTGTTATACCTAGTTTGGGGTAATAATAAGTTGTGGCTTCGAGAGAAACGGACAAAGGTCAAAATACATATTTCAGAAATGTAATTTTGTTGATTATGTAAAAAATTATGTAAAAAAGAGGGTAACATATAATGTGGAAAAGTAATTGTGAAAGGGCAGTGGTATGTAGTGGTTGAGTGAAGAAACAGAGATATACTCACTATGAGTGTTAACCCACCGATCGTCATGGCTAATAGCATCCTACATAAGAGTCTAATATTCAAACTCTTCAGCCTAACATACAAAGGTAACATAAATTGGAACAAATATATAGAAGCTGGGCTCCCTCCAACGGGCTAGAAAACTTCTTTAACCTGCCAGTATCCTATATATCTACAACAACACCATTTGCCCATGCATAGAATATTGTTGGCACATCTTTGCTGATGCACCGACAACTAGTCTCCTACCCTTAAACAGGGTCCCCCCAAAAAGAGCCTCGAATCTAATAGGTCCCACACTGTCTACCAAGTTCAATCCCCTGTCCCATCGCTGTACTGTTGAGTCCATGTGATTGTTCTAAAAGTACTTCAATGGAATGTGCTCTGACGGTATTACTGCACTTATCCCGTCAACGTAAAAACTCCCGACCACCTGACAATCAGCAAAATTCCACCAGAGGTCTCAATATGCCGGAAAGCTTTCTACTCCAATAGCTTCATTTCTCAGAATAGCTTTCCCTTTTCCCCCCTCCCTGCTTCCTGTTTCAGCGACTGTACCAACATGCAGAAATGTAAATGTAATGTGAACAAACATCTTGCTGCACAACTCCCCACTCAGGATGCCCCTATCAATCTGACCCATAATTAATAGTAGCCACTTACGTCTCAGTTGCAATGTGCCTTATTTGGGGTGAATATAAGTAAAGTAAAAAGGAAAAGAAAGAGGGAAAGAAAGATAAGAGAAGGTGTTGTATAGTGGTAACACTAATCACTACGAGAATGGACTAAGTTCGAAAAAGACTATACATTTTGTGTATTTTATTCGTTATTGTGTAATGGTAGAGCGACAATATAAAAGTATATAGTTCATTTCCTAACCTTTTTGTTCGAGGGTATTTATTTCTATTAACAATGTACGATACAACAGATTGACAACGAGCGATTAATTTTGTATCGGCATTGACCTAGGCGATATTAACAAAATTACAAACACGACGCAAAGAAAAGTTCACCATATGTTTTAATGGGAGGATTTAAAAATAATTATGTTGACATTTTTAAACCAACAAGAATTAGACACGAATTAAGCAAGATTCCCTGAATTTCAATTTCTTCTTAAGACTTCTTAAGCTTAAGCCTTACAGTTTAGGTATTTCTAGAATCAAAATCATGTAATGGAATTTGATCAAAATTAGAATAAGGATTCTAGTAATAAGGTTTAGCTTTATTATATCTTGATTTTAATCTTCCTAAGGGCACATAAAAGTGGTGCAAAACCATTTTGTTCGGGGAATGAATTTTACTCATCCCGGGATGGGTATTCTTCTAGTGTTTCAATAAATATGAAAATAGGTGTATTGTTATATACATTCCATAATGAATCTATATTATTCATTTGTGACAGTGAACAAATGATTTTTTTTTTCAATTCCGGCTTGATGTGCATCATCGGAAATATCTTAAGTTTCTGTTATAGAAAAATAGTGGCCTGGATAGTGAACAAACACATACTGTATGGTCAGATTCATGTTTAGTGTAGCACTATCTCCTGGCTCCGTAATATGCACTCAAGAAGGCTAAAACTAAATGAAAACTGTAGATTATGGCAGATATTTAAAATTTTACAAAAAATACTTCTATGTGGATGATGGATTAGTTCCTATTCTCAGTGAAGTAGTAAGTTCTATTGATTTAATAAAGCTGTGCACAAGAGAAATGTCCTAGTTTTGCATAGATTTTAATCAAATTATAAGGAAATGCTGAAGAGAATTCTGCTAAAGACTAGAGCCAGGACTTGCAAATATTAATGTCCTCAATGACAACCTCCCTATTGAGAAAACTAGGGATTCAATAGTGGATTGAGTCAGATTCCTTTTTGTTTAGAATGATGCTTAACAATCGATTACTTACTAGACGAGGTATGTTGTCCAACCATAGCTTCGTGCATGACTTCATATGATTGGTTCTCCTATTTATTTTGATTGAGAACCAGATTTTGCCGGAACCAAACAGATTGGGACAGTTTAATTCCAGAAAACCTACGATCACGATGACGACGACAGATTAGAGAGGTAAAACCATCTCAAACATCTGTCCACATCACAATTTTCTTACCACAGAAACCAAGATTATTTCTGATGATAAACTTCAACCAAATTCAATGGCAATTTCTTGGTGGATTCTAGTCTACCATTGTTGGGAAGATAGCCATTTATATATAGTACAAGAAGGCTCAGAATAGAGAAATCTCATGCATTGGGAGCTGTAGACTTGTATTTTAAAGGAACGACTAGAACAATTATTCTGTCGGAGTTAACACAATACTTCTAGAAAAACTGATCTTCCAAAAATTGTGCTATTATTTAGGAGAAATATTAAAGTTGTTCGTGACACTTGATTCTCATTATTTGTATGTCTTTGTGACGACCAGAGATAAAAAAAAATCACATTGAGCCAAGTCAGTGGAATTACGTTTGTTCAGTTAATACTACTGCAGATATAGCATCCCAAGAAGCAACACTAAAATAATTAATAAGAAAAATGATCTAGATTTCTTGTGTGATTCATGTCTACCATCTACACTATGTCTAGAGGATAGCTAATCACTGTGACGGTCTTGATGAGCCAATAACTGGATTGAGTGGGGGAAAGTGTCTGGACTTATCTTATCGATGCTATAAAAGACCTTATGTTATTTACATAAGCTAACGTGGCAAAAAGTCCTTATGAAGAGATAAGATTGCTTATTACCATCTGAACACAGGTCACGCGGTTGGTAACTGTTGTGGTTGCAAGGTTGAACAATAATTAGTGAGGAATACAATGAAGACGCAAACAACAAGGAGAATGCAATAATAAGTGTATTAAAGAAAAGGTATAGTTACAGTATGTACAAATGAAGGTGTCGAGTCAGAGAGTCTTGGTGGGAGGACATGTACGCTCTTCGGCGTCACTTCCGGTGGCATTTTGGTAACACACACTAAGGCCAACCTAGGCTTGCCATTTATAGTGTAACGTTATTCGTATATGCAAATGAGTGGTTGCCACCACAACACCCCCTCCCAAGATTTGAAGTCACACAGATTTCAATATCTTTTTCTTTTTGGGTTTACCATCAATGGTTCATTAAATTTTCTTTTCCTACCTGATCTTCGGGGTTCAGGTGTATATTGAGGCGGTTCCAAATTAAAGGATTCGTATATGATATCTATGGTGTCCTCCTCTTCGACTGTTGTCGTATAATCATCATCTTGGATATGACGTTTTTTTATCTGATTTAGGTGCCTTTTATGTATACTCTGTGGACCTTTAATCATATATGTACAATCACCAATGCGTTTATCCACTACTCCACATTCCCAGTAAGATGTGTTATTCTTGTAGCACTTAAAATATACTCGATCTCCCGAGTTATATTTCTTTCTTCTCGTGTGTGTAGTGTTTCGGATAATTGCCTGTCTTGGCAACAGTTTATCAAACGCTGATTTTACCTTTCTGGCAAACATTAGATCAGCTGGTGATATGTTTGATGGTGTACTAGGATGTGGTGTGATCCTATAAACTTGCAAGAATTGTTGCAAAGCTTTTTCTGTTGGTGTTCCAATGGATTTCTTTAACGCTCGTTTTAGCGTGTCCACGAACCTTTCCGCAAGGCCGTTCGACCTTGGATGATATGGCGGAGTCGTGATGTGCTTCACTCGGAACGTGTCGCAAAATTCCTTAAACTCTGCGGATGTGAACTGCGTTCCGTTGTCAGTGACCAGTGTGTCTGGTACACCGAATCTTGCAAACAACTCGTGTAGGAACCCTATTGAGTTGTTCGTTGTTGGATTCCTGCAACGCATTACCTCCGGCCATTTTGTGTAACTATCAACTACAATTAAATAATAGTTTTCTCCTACTGGACCAACGAAGTCCATGTGGATTCTCGACCATGGTTGGTCGGTTTTCGGCCAAGGTTTGTGTACTATAGGTGGGGATTTTGCTGCGAACTGGCATCCTTTACATTTATTTATTGTTGCTGCTATGTCAGTGTCCATGTTACGCCAGTACACGTAGCTTCTCATTAACGACTTCATTCGATTTATCCCCGGATGTCCCGTATGGAAATCTCTTAACATCCTATTCTGCAATGTTTTGGTTATTACCACTCTCTCACTGTACAGTAGCACATCGTTACATATGGAGAAAACTTCCTGCACCTTTGTGTCCGTTATAATTTTCTCTTTTATGTCCTTTATGTATTCGTCTTTCTCGGCTTCCCTTTTAATGTCCGACAAAGTTACGGGTAGTTCCTTAATGATGTTTGCTACCATATTTTTTACATCAACATTTGTCCGAATTGCTGCAATGACTGATTCTTCCAGATTGTGTTTCTGTGGTATCAGTCTTGATAGTCCATCCGCATGGCAAATCTATTTTGATGCTAGATGTTGTAGCTGGAAATCGTAATTAAGTAAGATTGTACCCCAGTGCAGCAGTCTATTTGCGGTGTATACCGGCAATCCTTTTTTTGATCCATAGATCGTGACTAACGGTTTATGGTCGGTTTCAAGTAAGAATTGTCTACCATATAAATATCGGTGAAATTTAGTCACGGAAAAGATTATGCTCAATGCTTCTTTTTCGATTTGTGAATATGCCCTCTCGGCTGGTATCAGCGTTCTCGAAGCGTGCGCTATTGGTTTTCTAGACCCATCCGGCATAATATGTTGAATGCATGCTCCTAAGCCGTAGGAACTAGCGTCACTAGCGACGACTATTTTTGATTTTGTGTCAAAGTGCGTTAAGAATAATTCGGATGTTAGTGCGCTCTTTATTTTATCAAAAGCGGTTTGACATTCTTGCGTCCAGTTCCAAGGTGTATCCTTTTTAAGCAGATTATTTAAGGGGGCTCGCAAGTTATGCATTCCTTCAATAAAAGATTGATAATAATTTGCGAGTCCTAAGAAACTCTGCAAGGTTGTTACGTTATCAGGTGCTGGCATATTTTTTATTGCCGCAGATCTGTCTGGGTCTGGACGTCGTCCATGTTTGTTTATTATGTGTCCAAGATACTTAATCTCGCTCATACAAAAGTCACATTTACTTTCTTTTACTTTAAAGCCGAATTCTTGTATTCGAGTAAATACTTGTTTCAAATGTTCCTTATGTTCTTGTAGGGATTTGCTCCTGACAACAATGTCGTCCAGGTATGCACATGCGCACTCAATACCACTTAGCATGGTGTCCATCGCTTGCTGAAAAATGGCAGGCGATACTTTGATGCCAAAGGGCAATCGGTTGTATTTGTATAATCCCTTATGCGTATTGATGCATAGTATTTTTGAGCAATTTTCCTCGACCGGTATTTGCAAATACGCGTCGCTCAAGTCTATCTTGGAGAAGATATTACCACCATTTAACTTCGTGAATATTTCCTCTGGGCTTGGTAGAGGGTAATGGTGATCTTTTAATAGGGAGTTGACCCCGGTCGAAAAATCTGCGCACACTCTAACTTCGTCATTCTTTTTCTTTACGTATACGGTGGGGGCTGCCCACTCGCTGTGTTCTATTTTTGATAGAATTCCTGTCTGTTCCAATCTATCTAATTCTTTATTAATCTTTTCCAACCCAGCGAACGGAACGTTTCGCTTTTTTCTAAAAATTTGGCTGGCGTTTTCTTTAAGTTCAAACGAGGCCTTGAATTTATTACAGCGACCTAAGTTAGTCGTGAATGCTTCAGGAAATAATTCTTTTAAATCGTCTTTTATATTTACTGTTGTTGGAGAAGAACATTCTATTTTTTTACAGAATGTATTGATTGGCTTATCCCATAGTCCAAATTTCTCAATTAAATCTATTCCAAACAGATTTTCACTATTTTTCAGTACGAATATTTTTAATTTCTTCGTAATCCCTTTTAATTTTATCGGAAGGACAACTTCTCCTTCAAATTTTATACCACCACCAGTTACCGTCCGGGCTGATTTACTCGTTTTCATCATGGTTGGTTTTTTACCCAACTTTTTCCATGTATTCAGGTTTATAATAGAAATATCGGAGCCGGAGTCGAGTTGTAACTTTATTGGTGTTTTAAATATTTCCACTTTTACGTATTTTCGCCGATCTTTGTCTAATTTTGTATTTGATTTTGTTTGCTGTACTCTCTTTCTGGTGTAATCTTTATATCTGCAGCAATCGCTTTTGTGTCCCTCCTTCTTACAAATGTAGCATTTTTTCTTTTTATAAGGACAATCTGATTCCCAATGCTTTTCTGCACATCTCTTACAGTTATATCTAGGAAGAGGCTTGTTATATTCTGTCCTATATTTATGGTTATTAGGATTGTAATATCCCGTTCCATTTCGATTGCTTTTCTTTGTAAAGTTCTTGGTTGGTGTGTATGGTTTTCTAACTTTTCTTACATATGCCACTCCGGATTCTTCTATATTTTTTTAATCCTTTTTTAGTGTAATGGCCCTTTCACAGTCGTCTGCTAGTTTCTGGAGGGTTAAATCTTGCTCAGATTCCAGCTTAGACAACACTCGTCTGCGTATTTCTGCATTTTTCGTGGAAACTAACCCTTGTGCGAAGATTAGACATTTAAAATCTTCTACCGTTAGTTCCGCAAGCTTAAAATTATCGCAGTTTTTATTGACAACTGATGCGTATGTCACATAATCTGGGTTGTCCATCTTTCTTAGATTCATGCACAGCCATCTTTTATGAAAAAGAGATATATTTGGATTAAATAATTCTTTTAGTAATTTCACAGCTTCCATGAACTCTAATTCCGCAGTTTTTTTAGGTAATATGTAATCTATGAATTTGCTGTGTTCTGATGTACCCAATTTCCTGAGTAAGAGGCTCACTTTCTGGCTATTTGGCCAATTGTTGCCGTTGAGTTGAAAGACATCCTCGTATCTTGTATAGTATGCTTCAAAAGTCTTTCCTTCCTCCGGCACATAATTAAATGTGTCCATACTATTAAAGATAGTTGTATGGGAGAAATTAACACTGTCGACATTTTCTCGATTACTCTTTAGTAGTTCCAGTGTTTTAGCAAAACGTTCATTTTGTCTTTCCTCGCGGTCAGCTTGTGCCTGATTTTGTCTTTCCTCGCGGTCAGCTTGTGCCTGTAAAAATTGCATGAACATTTTTGATAAGTCTTCCATTTTTTTTTTTTTTTTTTTTCGAGTCACAATTGAAAAAAATGTATGCAGTACATTTAGTTCTTTGGAGTTTTTTTTCTAGTATTTTAGTAATTAAAATACTCTTAAAGTGAGATTACCCTTTTTTTTTCTTTTTTTTTTTCATGACGTTTTACTGTATTATCCGTTATCCAGTGACAACTTAAAAAAAAAATCCTTTCCTTGAGCTTTAATTTCTAGCTATGGTATTTCCTTTTAGTACCGCCGCCAAACAAATTATTAATTAAAAGATTCCTTTAGTTGTTGTTTTGCTAACGGGGAGCAGTAATTAGAATCCACTGGTGAACTTTTTTTTTCGTAGGTTACTTCCTTGCTTTTCGTAATACGAGTCTGACCTGTCGTTTTGCGACAGAACAAAATCCGCTTTTCGTTTGCAAATTGGTCCTTTAGTAATACAAAACAGATTTGTCGTTTAGCGGCAAAACAAAAATTCACTTTTACATTCGTTTGCAAGTCGGATTCCCAGAAAACGGCGTAAATTGTCGCTTTTGCCACGTTCGAGTTTTTTTTTTTTCACTTAAGTTGAAACTTTTCTTTAGCGTAAAATCCGTTTGCTCGTCAACACTTTGCATTGTACTTTTTTTTTTTAATAGTTCTTCGTCAAACTGTTATATTTGACGCTTCATATCTCGTCGCCAACTGTTGTGGTTGCAAGGTTGAACAATAATTAGTGAGGAATACAATGAAGACGCAAACAACAAGGAGAATGCAATAATAAGTGTATTAAGAAAAGGTTTAGTTACAGTATGTACAAATGAAGGTGTCGAGTCAGAGAGTCTTGGTGGGAGGACATGTACGCTCTTCGGCGTCACTTCCGGTGGCATTTTGGTAACACACACTAAGGCCAACCTAGGCTTGCCATTTATAGTGTAACGTTATTCGTATATGCAAATGAGTGGTTGCCACCACAACAGTAACTATAAGAGGTATCAAGCAGAACTGATATACCTATCCGTTAGCTTCAAAGGCGGTATATGTCTCCTCTATGTCTGTAATCGGTTCTTGGTGGTATGCACTCTTCAAGTCCAGAGTAATGAAGTAGCGATACTTTGCCACTTAGTGTACTACATTATCTATTTGAGGGGGAGAGAATGTGTCTGGTAAAGTATAGCGACTTTTCGTTTGGGAATAGTTCACCACCATCTTTGGTTTATGTATATTTTCGGAAGTTACCATAATTTGTACCATCCAAAGGAATTGCTTGGTTATATGATAATAATACGTCTCTAAGATTTTATCGGGATTTGAAAAGTGCCGTGATTTTACAGCTTTGTCTTTACAGTCAGGCAAGAGATAGTCAAACAAGGGAGGAAGTTGGATACTTTTGGTGACAAGACCACGATTTATCAGCTACAGGTCATCTAAATGAGATGGAAACTGAAGAGTGTCGTCTTAATAAATCATGTCCAAATAAAATGTTGAAACATAAGTCATGCAAGATGACCAATTTCACGGTAAGGTAACCTTGGTTACCTGTCAGTAAGTCGACCGAGCAAGTGCCTCTAATTTTAATAGTAGGAGATGCGGTAAGCCCATGTTGCTGTATAATAGGGTCATTAATGAAGATTTCTGTGCTTCTTGTGTTTATTAAGGCGTTACTGGTAAGTTGTTTATACTGGTGAACATAATGACTTGCGAGAAATTAGTAGCCGCGATAGTCAAAGCCAAATTTATGGCTGTAGTTCTATGCATGGCATACTAAAGAAAACAAAAAGAAAAACATTTAATCGGACTTCCTTTCGTACCAGTCAGAACTCACATCGTAATATGCAACCAAAATCAAGCGTGAAGCAAAATAGTAAATTTATTAACATTGAACAACGATAATAAACATATATACAACGGACTTATAAAGTTCTTCGTAGGATCTGGGAATATCTGAATTAAGAATTACTTGGACCGAGTCGTAATCTCAATGTAAACAAAGACAAAAAGTTTGGGGGACTTGAATATAATATTATAATTGTTTTTGTATGAGTGAATGTTGGCAAACATCTTTCTATTTTCTTTTTGCTTTCTCGTTTTTATATTTTCGTTAGGGAAATGTGTATGCGAATTCAGAATAAGTGGGATATTTCAATATACTTATTTTAGTGATATGGTAATACTTTATGGCTTTCATTGACGACTATCACTGTTTATACGAAACTTTCATTCTCTAAGATTTCCGCCATAATTCATGCAAATGTTTGGTGTTGGTGGGAGACACAATCTAACTCCTTGATTGTCCCTTCGCGATCGAATTATTGCCTTCTTCCCCTCGTGATGGATTCCTCCTCTTGGATAATCAATTCCTCTGAAGAAATATTCTGTCCATTCCACGGCTGTTTCCAAGTGTCGCGCGGTGGAACTCATTGTCCAACTGACAATCTCTTTGACCCTTATCCTCGAGTGGACCGGGGGCCTTGATAAGTGGTGATCCATTAATAAAAAAAATCCTTCTAAAATAAAATCTTTTAAGATATTAATTTGATTTAAAATTTTAGTTTTAAAATAATTAGTTATTATTTTTGAAATATACATATATAAAAATTGCAATTTAAAATTAATTTCATTTTTGAAACATGAAATTCTAGGTGCTAGTGTTAGATTATAGAATATAATTATTTTAAAAAATCGAAACATTTTTGCATGTTTAAAATTCGATGTATTCCAACAGCCAGCCGGTGTTCCAAAATAAAAAAAAATCAATGCTAGTTTTTGTTACGCTATTTAGGTTTTCAGAAATACATCGATTTAAATATCATATTTAAATGTGTCAATTTTGTCCATTTCAAACTGTGCGCTGATCAATTTTTGTCTATTCCCACCATGTATTAAGTAAGAATCACCGACCAGGAATGTATTTTCTTTAATCTCGTTTATTCTTTCTTTTTGTCCAATTTTTACTGCATGCGCTCGGCTTTTATTTATTACCTTTCTTCACTGTTCAATACCTCAAATCTTATATATAAAATAAAGTTAGATGTTCATCTATTATGTTGAACGGTATAGCGTTCTATAAAAAATCTGCATATGCAAATCTATTTCGGCATCGATTCAGGCCAAATATTGATGTGTGTTTTCGCAAACTATGCATTTATTTCGTTCACTTTCATTAATTTTTACATTGTTTCCTGCTAGACATCTTCTACTAAGATAGGCATCCATAGAAAAAGTCGGGGGGATTCCTACTCTCCCGCTCGGATATACTTTCACTGCCACTCACGTTCACCAGTAACTTCTTTATAGCACACACATGCATGTTTGTAGCATCGTTATTATTTCATATTTCAATCTTGCTATTTTTCTTAACCTAAATGGCTAAACCTATTTGCATTTTGATTGCCTACTGTAACGACTTCATTGTTCATTCTTGATTAACAGAATAAAGATTAGCAAATTTGCTTATAGCGAACATTGAGCGGTATTAGGCGTCAACAAGTCAATTAATTATGATTAGTCGCTTACCTTATTCTTACATAAACATTCATACTTTCTTATCTTTATTTACTTTTAATACATTTAATACATTTTATATAACATTTTTCGACCCATATAATGTATGCAAAAACATTTATTTCCAGGTTACATAAATCTACTTATTTTCCATTTTTCTTCATAAAATATCGATTTCCAGCAGCTTACAAATATCGATGTGAAACGTACTACTTTCATTCATTCAAAGGGCATATATTTTTTATTCCTGACCTACCTGAATAATAAATTAACAGATTAGCAGATTTATATTTTCGAACACAAAAACAGCATTATGAGTTAATAAGACTTTGTTCATGAATAATTCTTATATAAATATTATTATTTTACATTTGTTTACTTTTAATAAATTAGACATAATACATTTCGAACAATATAAATTCTGTAAAATGATTAGATTCTCAGCCAATATTCATTCATTTTTCTCATAAAAGAGTTCAGATATCTAGGGTAAACGTAGTACTTTAAATCAGTAGAAACACTACGTCGCGTGCGTGCCTCTGCTCTTCGCTTGGAGGTCGCAGACGGCAGCAGTTTATCTGGTCGCTGTGGTTACGTTGAATGGTGCGCCTATCTGTAGGTGCTATTGCACTGCGCACATGCACATTCACACGTATAAAAATGCTATTACGCTGTCATACTTTTCACAATAGATGTTATTTCTTGAAAATAAATTTCCTATTTTGAAAAAAACCATTCCTTACACAATTTATTTTACATACTAAAGTCCACTTGGCAGCATTTACGTTTATTTATAAAAATAAAATACAAGATGCATTCTTTGTCAACTATTAAAGATAAAGAAAACACGGGGCTTTGTGTTATTTAGATTACACCACAGCTTTTATGGTCACAGAAGGCTATTCTCCCAGGTATTACATCCTTAGAGGGGGTGATTTACTGCCTGTTGTCTGCGGCGCTTTCAAAAGTGGAAACGGAACCGATCGAACTATATTTTGGTGAAATTAACGTTTAACAGTCCTGTCGGCTAGAAACTGACATTTAACGGCCCCGTTACGTCCACTGCGCGCGTATCGTTTTCAATATTTTTAATTTAATTTTTTTTTGTATTGTCACCGGGGTTTGAATTAGTGTTAAGGTTAATGAAGAGTAGGTCTTTTTATTCATTCATTAATTTATGATTTACTACTATTCATTATAAGTCTTACTGCAAACCCTCCTTATGTACGAGGTGAATAATAGCCAAAACTTCATTGATCCTCACACAATATTATTACAAATTTCTGTGTGGTACATTGTTCCACATTGATATTCCTTATAATAAATTGTTATTAAGAACGTTAACTTTACTCTACATATTTAGGACAGTTAAAAATCATATTTTCCCTATTTTTGTCCAAATCCAGAATGTCTCTTTCTGAGCTGCTGGATTTTCCCCACACTAAAACGATTATATGTCTAACTTTGCCCTCGTGTGATAGCAAGTAAATAGAGACAGGTGCAACAGTAAAAGTGTTGCATAGCCCCTCTCCTGCTTGGACCGCAGCAGTACGCGTTTCGTATACTCGTCGTGTAGAGGGTTGGTCGTGTCATCCAGTGGATGAATTCTTTCTTCTAGAACCACGCCGTCTGTTGTCTGCAATAAAAGCTATGTGGTGCATTCCGAAGACAAACTCTTCTTTTGAATTTAATTCATTTATTACAAGTGTTGTTATTTCCACTGGGGCTACGTCGAGAGAGAGAGAGAGAGCAATCACTACTTTATCGTAGTTAGTTATTAATGTTTTCTTTACTATTTATAGAGAGGGGAGGGGAAGGATTCTCGCGCTTGTCTTCCCTGAAGGGAAATATTCCTTATCTTTACATTGTGAATCGCACATCCTCTCAGTTCGCTTTCCGAATCAGACTGACTAAAAACTCGCTTCTCACGAGAACGAGTGACGTCACGAAGCCTCTGTTTCCCACGCAAGGGCCTGTGACGTCACAGCCTCTCCAGGTGCAGACTGACCCTTGACCTGGGATCTCATCACACGGTAACCTTGTCACGTCCGACTGTGAGAAAAAGCCCTGTTCTGCACACGACTGCCCCACGTTAATTCGCGCAAGTCAAATCAACGATTCTCAACAGATACGTCCATTCCCATAGGGCAATTATCCAACAAAAGGTATAGGGTTGACACTTTTTTGTTACAGTGGTGTAATATTGGGATTATGTAGAAATTGAATTGCTATTCAGTTTCATATAAGTAAACATCTTTCGTCTTCCTTTTCTTGTTTCATTTTATCTTTCTTCTTTCTGCTTCCTTAAAATAATTTAAAAATACTTTATTTGCAAATACTCTTATAGCTATAAAATATTACCTTCTTTCAAGTGTGTGTGTATCGTAACAATAACCCCCAAGGTATGTTTATTGATTTAATATTGACACAATACTACAATTAAATCAAGTAAAAATTATTATGTGTGGTTCAGAGGTATGGACATGAGTTTGTTGCGTTCTTCAATATTCCCGGGCAACGTCTGCGCACGGGTCCCGCTAGTATAAAATATAGTCATCCACAAACAGCGATTTTGGCATTACATGTCTCATCAATGTGGTTAAACATAGCGAGTTACTCACTCCTAACAGTTGAACCCCGGATTCCAGGCCACAACCCACCGTGACCAACTTGTGTCGGATGTATTACGAACCCATTGCTTAAAGTGGAAGAAATTATAACGTCTTCAAATAAATGTGTTCACTTGTTTACAAATTTTATGATACTAGTAACCAAAAGAATATTGGGTTACGCTAAGTGGAAACCATAATTTTACCGACTAAAGTGCTCTACTCATAAGGTAGCGTAAAATTTCCCCATCCACAGACAGCTGTTTTTGTCGTTTCGCGACCGACTCATCGGTCTGCTTAGACATAGCGTTACGCTAAGTGAAAACCATCGCTTACTCCGCCAAAGTGATCTACCCATAAGACAGCGTATTTTTGTTTTAATATATAAATTGAATCTAATATATAGATTTAAGTCGGCCAGATTATTGATATTAGACTCATATAGTAATGTATATGACAACTCGTTATTTGATCCTGCTTAGCGATTTATTCATTTCTCTCTTGTCGCATGTGCTTCACACAAAAAAAGTAAATCCAACCAGTTTCTTTCAAAAAATACTTTATTCGACTAGGAAGCCATCTTTGCTGTCTACAATTTTTTTTATATAGAAACTATCTTTACTATCAGCAGTAAATATCGCTATTGATAGTACATACTTATAACAATACATTCAATCATTTATAGCACTTAAATAGTGCTATATATATTTTGTTATACAAGAAAAGGTGAAAATATTTAGGACATCTCTGGATTATTCGAAATTTCACCGCCGCCTCGCGTAGCATCACAATTATTCAGTTAGTGATAAAATGTACTTTTTTTAAAACGTATCCATTTGTAGAAACAGATAGGCGATATTATTTTTACTTACATCATTTTTAGTAAAAATTTTGAACATTTGTTTTCTAACGCTGTCCACGGAAAAATACAAATGATATTATACTCCTTTTTTTCATCACACGCCAACAGCCTGTTAAGTTACTTTATCTTCTTTTTTCTTTTCTTTTGCACATTTATTTCGTTACACGAACAATATTGTAATGAGCTCATTATTGCACGCGCCTAAACTGAACCAGCATTTCATTACACACATTAAACATACAGTCAAAAGTTTTTTAAAAATACTAAAAAAAATACAAGTAGTTCATAAGACAACTTATGTTACCAGTAAATATTAAACTTTAGGCTAACATTTGAATACACAAAATAAACGCTAAACTTATAATCTAGTAACTAAATATATAATTGTTTTTATTTTTATATAAAATAGCCGTTCGGATACGAATATCAACGGTCAAGTAAAAATAATTGCAAAATTGTAGAATACAATAACATTACGAGTCACTACTCGTAATTCAACTTCAGTAAGTATACTAATGTTACGAGTGAATAATAACCTTTAATTCAGAAAATAACACATTAGCCATTCGTCCTCAATAAATAGATTTCTTTTTTTGGTCATATAATCACACTTGGATTCGTAACATAAACAACGTTAATAACTTATCGTAACATCAACTACACAGTGATGTAACATTAAATGCAGAAGGTTTTTTAAAATGCCTTTTAATAATCAGATTTTTGAAGAACAATGTTTCGGAATATTTTAGATCGGGGATTGATTTGTATTTTTGGACTACTGTTCTCATCTCGGATGTTATTCTCACAACGTTTAGGTCGATGTAATCTCCGACCTTCTTAAGTGCGTCTATTTCGAACTCAAGAATCTTTATGTCGAACTCGAGAATCTGTAGAGAATTTCGAAAGCGTTCCGTTTGAAATACCGTACAGATTCCCGAGTTTTACATAAAGATTCCCGAGTTCGACAAGATACACCTGAAGAAGGTCGGAGGTTACATCGACTAAACCGTTGTAACAATAATATCTAAAATTAGGACATAACTTTCCAAAATACAAATAATACCAGAACAAAAATGACTTTTCTTCCACAAATATAACATAGAAAGTACTAACAATTGACTTTTTGCTTTTCATACGCAAAAATGTCGATATGTTAGGTTGATCTTTAACATATAAAATACTTGAATAATTAAGCCTTGACAAATGAGCGGAAAGAGGATCGCAGTCGAATGCAAGGGGGCTTCTGAACCCTTGGTTGGAGTGCCCCTTTTTTCTCTTTTTTATTTTATTTATCTTCCTCCCACAGCGGTAAGATGTGACACAAGGTTGGGTAAGTGGGATTTGACAAGCCAGCGCCCGAGAAGGTGAGCCCCGTCGGCATTCCCCGGTAGGGGCGCCTCAGGCAGTAAGCGATAAACTTACTCCACCCCAAAGAGGGAAGGCAAAGCCTGGGAGGGTGGATCTCCTAGAACTGCATAGGACAAATCCACAGACCGGCGAAATCAAGACCCGAAGGCCAAGACGATACCGGTCTATAGGGTGTAGTATCCATCGGAACAGATACTACACTTTGATCTTGGCCAAAAGGCCAAGAAGCCTTTTTTTATTATTTATCTACCTCCCACAAGGTAAGATGTGACACAATGTCGGGAAAGTGGGATTAGATAAGCCAACGCTCGAGAGGTGAGCACTCTGGCCATTTAAAAATTGCCTGGGCAGCCTCGTTGGCATTCCCCGGTAGAGGCGCCTCAGACAGTAAGCAATAAACTTACTCCTCCCCAAAGCCTCCTAGAACTGCACAGGACCGTCCCATAGACCGGCGTAAATCAAGCCCCGAAGGCCAAGACGATACCAGTCTATGGAATGCAGTATCCATCGGAACAGATACTACACTTTGATCTTGGCCAAAATCTATTTAGATGGATGCATCCTGGGAAACATTAACTCCTAGAGTTAAAATTACATTCCCAGAATGCATACCAACTTAGGCATAAAAGCCCACTGTAGAAGGGGGAGGTGGGGGTCGGGGGTCATTGTGACATTTAAAACAACAGTTTGACATTTTTTATTTCAAATCAAAGACAAAACAAAGACATTTTTTATTTGACAAAAAGCAAAAACAATGCACAATGACAAAAAACCTAATCTACCCTAAGCTAGACATTTGCACTAAAAAATTCGCAGTCACTCTATGGCTTAACCCTACTTAAAATATCCCAAAAATGAAACATGAAAACATGAAATAACATGGGAGTGAGATACACATTAAAAACACCCAAAAAGAAAGAAAAATAAAGAACCAAATAAAATGATAAGGGGTGGTTAGAAGGACCCTCCCTACCCTCTTGCTAAGTTTTGACCGCCCACTGTTTTCCGGCTCGAGGCCGAAAACAAGCAGGTCGCCCCCTAATTGGGAGTGGGAATAAAGTGAGGCGTTCTGAAAATAAATTAATCGGGATCTGGGTACGGGAATGGATGGCGTCTTCCAAGATAATATTGCCAAGGGTTTCATCAGCCGGGGACAAAATAAATATGTGGAGTTGGCATCTTTGGAAGCTCTCTAGTGCCGGCAAAAGCAAAATCGGGACAGGACATAATTTATTCCTACTAGCTTATGATTCGACTAGGCTAATAAAAAACATTTTGTTTTATACTGAGCTGGGTTCCGTAGGACCCAGTACCGTCTGCGCCATGCTAAGGCGAGAAAACGTATTCAAACCTGGACCCTCGTCGGATGCACAAACTAGTGTAGCACACCCATCTTCTATTGAACTCCATGCGATGTAGTCGTTTCCAATCGCATCTGATTTTCACTTTAAGCTGATGCTTAAAGTAAACAACCAGATCACGATCCGAAACAGACCCAACCCCATGAACCTCATCTAGACGTGCAACCCACGTCACTAACCTCGCTGTGGCTAGGATCGCCAGAAAAAACATTCTTTTCTCCCTAGACCATGGCGGTGCTACGTTGTTGATGACGTATGCTACATCAAGTACTATCGGCTGCTCGGCGTCGATGCGAGCCGTTACCTCTCTGACATACTCCCAGAGACGACGAACTTTGCTGCAAGTGAAGAAGGCGTGCTCGGCCGTTTCTTCCTCATTGTCCTCACAGCGCGGTTATAAGGGAACGTCCCTTATGTCATCCCTGCGTAATCTGCCAATAGAGGAGCAGTGCATTTCGAACCAGTCGCCAGGTCAGAGAATACTCAGAATTGTTGAGATAACTCTGGCCTGGCGCCCAACTCCACTGGGAGCGAGCCTCCTCACTCGACAATCCAAGCCGCCTCCCAAGCGGATCCGAAGCGGACCCCTCCACTAAATCCCGATATAGTCTCTTCCTAGACCGGGCAAGGTCACTGGACCCCGGCAACGCCTTAAGCGCGGCTCGGCATTCGGCGACGAACATGGACTCCCCTCTCGGTCTACGTCGACCTTCGACCGAGTGGTCGGGTATGAGGTTGGGAAAGGCGCTCTCAACCGCAGGGACCCACGGAGCGTCTTCCGTCAAAGTACGACTCAGGAAAGCCAGTCTCTCGGCATGTCTATGACTTGCCAAGTCAGGCATCCCCCAAGCTTCCATCGCACGGACGTTGCGTACAAACCTGTCTGCGGACGTATGCTTTCCGCCCCTTCCACAGAAGTGAAAAGAGCAAGCGCGTGAAAGCAAGACTGCGGTCCGCAGGCAGAGGGAGTACAGACAGCCGGTAAAGGATGAGAGGAAAGACGTAAGTGGCGCACGCCTCCGCTTTCCCCTTCAAGGAAAGTTTCCTTCGAATCCAAGCCCTCACAGACGATGCGACCTTTGCCTGTACTTTCGACTAATTCTTTTCCAACTGGAGACCCGGTCCGAACCAAACGCCAAGGATCCGAACTGGGCCACTGGTCCAGCTGAAATCACCTGGAAGTGCGGTCTCTCCGCTCCAGGCAGCCAATCGCAGGCCGTTGGACTTGCTGCAGTTGACAATGGCCCCTGTCACTTCTTCGTACCGAGCGAGCGCCTTAATCACCGCTTCTATGTCTTCACGGCTGGACACAAAAACGGTGAAATCATCGGCATACGCGGAAACCCTGACTTGCGCATAGTGAGAAGGGATAGCGATTCCGCGCAGGACTGGTGTATCGCCCCGTCCCTTAATTTGCGAAGGGAGGGCCCCAACGCCAGGACATTAAGCAGGGGCGACAGCGGACAACCCTGACGCACCGAACGAGAAACCACGAACGACTCCGAAAGCCTACCGTTTACTTGCACCGCTACCGTCGGCAGACGATACAGAATAGAGACCCACTTGCGGAAGTCCGGATTAAAACCAGCAGCCTCTAGAACAGATTCCAAGAAACCATGGTCGACCCTATCGAAAGCCTTGGACTGATCTAAATTGATCACAGCAGCTTCAGTGTCGTCTTCTATACCCTCTAGGATCGTGCGAACCAGATGCAAATTGTTTTGAATTGACCTCCCCTTCACAGCATAGTTCTGCTCAGGCTCGATCAAGTCAGCGATAACAATCTGCAAACGATTCGCAAGAACACGGGCCAAAATCTTTAACTCTGTGTTTATCAGAGTTATGGGCCTATAACTATTGAAATCCCCCACTCCACGTTGGACCCCCTTCTTCAACAATGTGACCACTCCTTTGGTAACCTGCCCAGGGGTCGAGCCCTGAGCAAACCAGTGGTTAAACACATCCTTCAGAAAAGGAACAAACATGGGCGACAACCTCAAATAAACTTCGTATGGCAGACCATCGAGTTCTGGAGATTTGTTCAAGCCGACCTGCTTCAACGCAGTAATGATCTCACCCTCTGTAACGTCTTCATCACAGCTAGCTGCTCGGGCCGCCTCTAGGCGAGGCGAGTCAGCCAAATAGCTGTCAAACTTCTGGCCGCGGAGTCTGGGTAGTTGGGTGAAGCGATCCTCCAAATGCTCGCGGAACCCCTCGCAAATCTCACGAGTCGATACCAGGGTATGTCCTTCTAGGTTATTCACCTTCCGAATGTACCCATCCGAGCCACGACGTAAAGCAGCCTTTCGCTCAACAGCGTCAACGTTCACAGCTTCGTTAGAGACTTTCTTTAACCTAGCGCGAACTACTTGACCTTCATATCGCTCGCTAGCCAAGCGATTGAGGTCCCCCTTAATTAAAGCTATCTCTAGGGGATCCCCCCCCCCCCCCAGCCACCACCCGGGTCATCTTATCCTCTACACGCTTTTGCGTCCTAGCCATATCTCGAGCGAGGCGCTGGCTGTAGCGGACCCAAAAGCGTCTAACATGAGCCTTAGTGCTAACCCACCAACTACTCCCGATAACCGCCCCCACTAAACCCCGCTGAAGTAGTAACGTTAGCTTGTCCCGGAAGTCGGGTATCTCCAGTAAGGAGGTATTCAACTACCAGTACCCAGCTAACCTAGGCCTATCGCTTAAGTTCAGACGGGCCATAACCAATTTATGGTCCGAATGACCTAACCAAGTGAACGTGGGACAAGATATAAAATCTATGTCGCCTCTTCTAACTAACATTCTGTCCAAGTAAGTACTCGGACAGAAGGCCGCGCTAGTATGCCACGTCCACATCTCCCGCCCTGGGTGATGAACGCGAAACCTGTTGAAAAGATCGCATGAGGCCATCAGGTCAGACAGACTGCTTTCACACCACCCCGACCCTCTATTCCCACCGACCTTATCTATCTTGGGGTCAAGGACGGCGTTCCAATCCCAATTAAAACTACTCGCTCCGGACCCCCGAGAAACGTCTTCAACCGTCTATAAAAGGAAACCCTCTCACCAGCAATGTTGGGCGCATAAATCGCAACGATCCGAAACTTACTGTTTTCAACGGCAACATCGACTACGACCAGCCGACCTACCGCATCCGTATGATCAACGCTCACTGTCGCAGACAGAGTGCGTTTCACTAGCAAAGAGACACCACAACTACGGACATTGCCATATGCTGAGATGACGTCGTAGTCGTAAGTCAGCAGATCACAATTCCCATACGAAACGAAGTGGGTCTCCTCGATCGCAGCTATATCTACCTTAAGGGCCACAAGATCCCTCAGCACGCGAACAGCCTTTTTTGAACTTGTTTCCCATCAACATGGGTAAACGCCTCCAGTTGCTTCAAATATCTCCTCTGTCTCCCGTTTAAGTCCGACTGAACCTGGGAGGCATCGGCTATACAATTTTTTTCCCTGGGCAAGAAAGGGAGTTTCTTTGTTCTTTCCCGTCTGATAACCAGCTGAGTAGAAGTTGTGGGTTTCACTTCCTCGTTGACTTTTACCTGCTTTTCTGAAGCTGCTTTTGCCACAGGTTTCTCCGCAACTTTCTCCTTTTCTGGAGATGCTCCCTCACAAGGGTTGTTAGAAAGGGGAGGGGTACTCTCCTCAACCAATACTGTGGGTGTTGGAGGTTGGGGAGTTTCAGGTTGGGCATTCCTAGTGTCAGGATCTACTGAGCCTTCTTCCATCTTTTCTTTCTCTTCCTCGTTTAGGACCTCTTTTTTCTTTTTCGCTTTCGGGTCCTTTTTAGGCTCCTCGACACTTTCCACTGCCATTCTCTCCTCCTCTATTTGGTCTTCCTCCGATTCTGAAGATTGCTCCGATAGTTTTCTCTTGACTGCCGGTGTTGGCGTCATTTCGGGTTGGGCTAGGTTATGACTAACTTTGGCCCTATCACTCTTTTTAGAAACCACTTTGTTCCAACCCGAGGGAGCCTCCTTAGTTGTTTCCTCAGATGTTGGCGTGGGGTTTTCATCCGTTGTTCCTTCCGTTGAAGTCGGCACTTTAGTTGTGGCTACAACTTCTACTTCAGTTGCCACTTTGATTTTTGCTGGCACTGTTTTGGATTTTGAAGGCCCAGACGCCGAGTATTTCGCTGCGATCCTTTTGGGGTAATCTTTCGCCATATGCCCCGGCGTCAGGCATTGCCAGCAATGTGGTTTCCTCCCCTCGACGATTAGCAACATTGTCCACGCTTCACATCAGAGTTGCGCTGGTATCGCGAGGAAACTGGCGTAATTCAGCCTCATTTTAAAGATATATTCCCCGTGAGAATATTTCGGGGGCCACGGACCGGACGAACCGCCTCTACATCTCCATATTGAGACATAATGGCACCCAGATGATCTGCGCCAATGCAACATGGGACGCCAAGTATCTTAACAGTCGTTCGCCTTCTCTCCAGGTACTCAGTTTTGATCCTCAGCCCTTTCCACAAGATATCATTTCTTGATACTTTCTCTGCCTGTTCCGGGGTAGGAAGCAGAATATCTCACGCTGCATATGATTTGTTCAGGATATATGTGGCTGGTATATTTAAGTCCCACAGCATCTGATACATTCGATCTTTAGGGACCAAAGTGAGCCCCTTTAACTTGATGTTTGTGGTCACCAGAGTCACTATTCAAGCTCTGGCACTCTCCAGGGTACCAGGGATGATTTTGATTTTATTTCCCTCCGTAAGGTCTTTATATTTGTCCCTGAAGAGTTCTTTATAATGCTTTGGGGTCTTCTGGTTCTGGGGCCCCCATTTTGTTATTTTTCTTTGGACCTGAGGAGCATTTATGGTTGAGGTCTTCTGCCCTGCTGGGATCTGGGAACTAGAGATACTCAGAGCAGGGCACGCATCCGGTGGTGCTTTTAAGGTCCCCTTTCTTGCTTTTCCTGTTACTTGACTTTCTTCTTCTGAAGACGAATCCCCCGAGGAGCACCCAAGAAATTACCCTGGCGTATATAATTTTTGAGCTATCTCTAAGTCTAGGGACTGGCTTTTTTAAGAGCCTGCGCCTTATTGCCTCTACAATTGCGTCTCTCGAAATCAAAACGGATACTTCTCGGGAGACTAGGGCCAACGGGATGGTTAAAATCCCCGAAACTAAGCTCACATGAGCTACTGGCTGCTGCGGAAACCCTTGCAATTGCACGAACTTGGGCCCACTCGGGTGTGCTAACCCCCGACATGGGCATATCCCATATAGATACTGGAAAACATTCGGGTGTGCTCTCCCCCAACTCAACCAGAGTGCCGCTCGGTGCGGCCCTCTCCGACATACTTTGGGCGCACTCGGGTGTGCTCCCCGCCAAGACTGGATTGCCGCTCGGTGCGGCAGTCCTCGCCACAACTGGATTATCGCTCGGTGCGACAGTCCCCTCCGCAACTGGATTGTCGCTCGGTGCGACAGTCCCCTCCACAACTTGGGCGCACTCGGGTGTGCAACCCCCCTCCGTCTCAACTGGGGTGCACTCGGGTGTGCAACCCCCCTTCACTGCCACCATCAGGTCATACTCGGGAGTACGACTGACGAGGTCCAAAAGGGTGCCCTCGGCGGTCACACACTGGTTGTTGTCAGCCCCAGTGACAACTCCGGTTTGTGAAGCCCGGGTGGCTTCCATCATAATCCGATCCTATTGAGGCACATCACCCGCCGATTCGGAGCCGAGGAGACCGTCACCGACCGTGAGATCGGTTCGTGGGTGTCCCCGAACACCTGCCAGCTGCTCAAGTGCGCACCTTAGTAGAACGCTGAAAAAAGAGAAACAGTAAACAATTAATAATGCCCAAGAGGGGCGAAAAACGAAGAAGGAAAAATCCCCAAGAAGGGGGAGAAGTAAGTGACAAAAAGCCTCAAAAGGGGGCTTGGTCAATAATAAAAAGCTTTAAACCTGGCCAAAGGCCCGGTAGCTGATCACTGGACTTAGGGTAAAATGAAAGTGTCGCAACTGTGAACAGATACTACACTTTGATCTTGGCCAAAAGGCCGAGCTTTTTTTTCTTTTTAAGGTAAAAAGAAAAAATCGCCTGTAAATATTTAGAATATGTCAGCTGATAGCCGCGGTCTCACTAGATATCAACATCGCGATGCTTAATTTGTAGTTCGTGATAATATTATTCAATTTAAATAATTATATATTATATATTAGCTGATAGTATTACTTATGCGGTGACTAGTCATTGAATTATCGCGTGTTGATTTAGTGGTAAAAAGATAATAAAGGTGTCAATTGTGGACGTTTGCAGCAGGGAAATACAATCCATTTTTGCTGCGAAAATAAAGCAGCAGAAATGAACTTGATACTGTGTGGGAAAAATGGTAGGCGGGACTAAGACAAACGTTTTAAAATAGCAGCAGTAGTGAGCTGTAAATATGGAGGTTACGACACTATTACTACGACTGGATTGTTTCTTACATGCCCTGAAATACCAACATGTTAAGCAGATTTTTCTGGTAAACTTTGGCTTTAAAAACAAAATCATCTACTTGGGAAATTAAATCTGTCGAAATGCATATCGTTTTCTTCGTGATCACAAAACTTTTATTTTTTGCTATGTGACCCTTCGTATTTTATTTATGTTCGCAGTTTTTCATCTGCTAGAGCCTTGTTTATATTCAAATAGCTCTAGACTTATCAAACGAGAGAAGCTTTGTTTCAGAGGTGTTCCAAGTAACAATACACTACTTTCTACATTTCGCGAAATCTTGATAACTAATGCTGTTCGAACTGCTCCTATAGACAGCTATGTCGTCTATTATATGTAAACACAGGATCTGAGTGCCGGTATCTTAAAATGAAAAAGAAAAAGGAAATAAACAGTAAACGATTTATTAGCAAAAACACGAAAATAAAAACGCTATAGACTTTTTTGTTTTCGTTTATTGTTACGTTTAATGAATCTGTAGTCTAGATTTGTGTAGTCTAACCGTAAGAACACAAAGGTTACAAAGGCAATCCAACTTTCCAACAGATTTCTAACACCACCACTTTCTCTCTGCTCTCTGAAAATCAACTTACTGCTTGCCATCAGTGTTTTCATTTATCTCAGTTAGTCTCCACATATGCTAATTAGTTCTTCACATATGCAGATCAGTCCCAACTATAATAGTCTATAATTGTGAAGATAATCCCTTTTTTATTCTGGCAGATGGGCAGTCACAACATGCGAAGCATATCATTCTTTTTTGAGCTGGTAAGTGTTTCTTCTTTATTTTCACACTGCCCCCCCCCTCTTGATCATATGATCACACAAGTGACAGTGGATGGCTGTTCGTTTTATCATAGTACTCCTCCATAGTGGGACAATTATTTATTCTTCTCTGACTAAAGCGTCAGAAGTACCAGGATCTGAATTTGTAGTGGAATAAGACAGCTCAATCAAAGAAGGTCCGGCCTCTCCCTCACTCTCAGCCGTCAAACCACTACTACTTGTATCGGAATCTGGTTCTCTCCATTCAGCACTCTCTGGTGATGTGCTGTCTCTACAGGTGCTGAATTGACATGTGAGTGCACGTCTACCATGTGCCGAGGCGTGCAATTGACGACCACCGACTGTGGACTTATCACTCCAGTGATACGACCTGGTCTGAATTTCGACGTGCAGCGTCCTTGTGGATTTTTTACCCAAATTGTGTCCTCCTCTTTATGATGTGTAGAGATCCTTTGGTAATCTAGATGGGGTACAACATTGACCCCTTTCACTCTGATCTGGTATGAGTGCAACAAATTGGTGGGTGCTGACGAGCCGCACACATTATCCTTGGGGGTAACGTTGTACCAATACACAGCCTCCATGATAGGGCAGATCTTTCGTGCAGCAATCCACTTTATTGTCCTATGACACATTTATATGATACCATTTCCTGATGGCCTCTATGCGCAGCGTGGGTACACATTTATTCATGAACTGCCTGAATTGTTGACTACAGAAGGCAGTGTAATTATCAGCCAGGATATCGACTGAGGGCACTTAAAAAAACACTGATTCTAATTCCTGGATTACATGTGTGATGTCTTGCCGTTATGGCTGCCTCTAAATTGAAAACCGCGTGGGGCTACAATGAATCAGTGTCAAAAAATGACAATCGTTGTAATGCGTGATGTCCATGCCCAGCCGGTTCCATACTTCATGCACACTGCATCCTCCTTTTTTCTATCGCACTAGTGCTGTGTCCATTGTCTGACATTACTCACAATTCCGGACAACTGTTGTTACTGCCGCTTTCGACACAAACGGGTCGATTATATGCACAAAATACTATGATCGCCTGACTCCATGACGCCGACTATGTCGATGAACTTCGTTCAGTTGTGTTAGGTTCAGGTTCCCATGTGGCAAGAATACACACTGGTTGTGTAGGTTCAATCTCTCTCTTCACATCATTGAGTCAACGCTGTGGAACTCGTGTCAGTGAGTCTGCTCGGTTCTCCCCAGACAAATCTTACTAGCGCTACATCAACCGAAATGTTGTACTCTTTGACAAGTGAGATTATTGTATCCAGTCTTCGCCTTATGAGAATCTCGTTTGCGGATTTGGTGCTCAACCGAGACTTTCCCCTGTGGGCATAGGTTACTCAGTGCTACACACGCAGGAAGTCCGTTTTTATGTTTAATCCTTTGAGCACGGCATCCAACGTTTATATGTTGGGTATCCTTTGTTAGTCGCAACTAGCATGCATTCTCGATGATGGCTCCATCGGCGTCAAAAGCCACGCCAACAGCCAGCGAGCTTGCGTCCACCCACACATTCAGTTCCCTCGTGCCCACGCACCACTTTCCTTGGACGCGATCTGATTTCTGTACCCGGACAAGTGTTTCTGCTATCATACACTTCAGAGGAGCATCGCTAACCTTGTCATCCCAGTCCCGTGTGACAGTTGTAGCGCGACGTTTGATAAAGCATGTTGCCATTCATAGCTATCCACATACAGGGAAGTGCCTCACCAGTTTGCCACACATGAAGAAGATACATCTTCGTATCATAGTTATAGGACCGTCCAGAGTACTGTTTCCTCGCCGCCATCGCAGTCAAACATGCTCCTCCCAAACTTCTAATCCCAGCACTCTTGCACTGTTCTTCAACTTTTCTGAATTCTTACTTGTGAGTCCGTACAGGTTCACATGCTTCCTCACAGATTCTGTCGATGCGACGTCCTCATTGGCATATATGTCAACGATATACGCGGACGTTGCTTTTCTGATCTTCTCATCTTCGGCTAACACAGCCTTACCAGAGGTGTTACATTTAAGCCGAACACTAACCTGATGTGACAATATCATTGTTTTTTAAATATCACTGTTTGGTGTGGCCAAATGGATCTCTCAATATAGATCTGCAGGTATGCTTTCCTGAGGTCCAGAATTAATAAATTCGTTACTTACTGTCTACATTCTTGCATTTTTCTGCGCAGACATCTACATCGCAAGTGAATGCATTAACATAGGTGTTTAATTCACGATAGTGCATTACAGAACGCACCTAATTTGTATTGGCCTGCAGTACGGCATCAATGGTATTAGTCTCTTGAATGTCATGATTAAGCCGCTTCACTCAAGATAAGTCACACACTAATTCCTTTCTCAATCTATTCAACGACTGTTCTAGTTCCATCAAACTCAGGAATTATCTTTAAGTAGAAACGGCTGAACTTTTTAGGCCGAGAAAGCTTGTAGTCTAACTGTAAGAAAAAGGCTACAAAGGAAATCCAACTTTGCAACAGATTTCTAGAACTACCACTTTCTCTTTGTTCTCTGAAAATCAACTCATTGCTTTCCATTAGTATTTTCTTTCATCTCAGTTGGTCTCCGCATATGCTAATTAGTTCTTTACATATACAGGTCGGTCCCAACTATAAAAGTCTACGATTGTGAATAGTATTCCCTTTTTACTCTGGAAGATTGTCAGTCACGACATACACAAAGCATCTCACTCTGTTTTTCAGCTCGTACGTGTTCCTCTTTATTCTCACAATCTGTAATTTATTCTAAATATAACGGTTTTAAGTAAATCATTTCTTACCGATTGAAAAATAGGATGACTTTTGCGGCTTTAAAACGAGTCTTGTGCAGCTATTTCTTTTTTTTTTAACTTAACAAGTTTAATTTTACAATGGAAATTGATAAAGCGAAAAATCTAAACTATAAATCCATCAGAAAGTTTTTATATTGCTTATTAAGCTTAAGAGTTAAAACAATAACACTTAATTGTTTCGTGATACTTCGATTGTTTTAATGAATGTGGAAATCTTTACAGTTCCGAATTGAAATTCGTCTCTGTCATTACAATCCGCAGCCTCTACTAATACAAACAGGGAGTAAAGGATGTTTACCATAGCATTATACATGTGATACCGTTACACGTACGGTAATTAATTGATACCAATTTGTTGCCAGTA
>OY744523.1:119295958-119315958 GCA_963556195.1 Sepiola atlantica | reverse complement strand
TTCCTTTGACTTTAGAGATTCAAGCTGTAACTTAACAGTTTCGATCTTCCTATCAGGCTATGCAGAATTAGAAAATAAATTGTCTCGTCAATCTGTTTAAGCCATTTATGGCGGCTTTTCGTTCTGGTTCCAAGCGTTCCAATTACAACAAGGATCATCTTTACTTCTTTACATTTCTATAGTTTAACTAATTCCCATTTTAGATCTTGATATTTATTTATTTTTTCATGTTCTTTCTCCTGCACTCTGGTATCGAAAGAGCAGGCTATATCAATGATTAAGCAAGTTCTCTCGCTTTTGTTTAGAAAGATTAAGTCGGGTTTTGAATGTTCAAGAACCTTATCAGATTGTATGCTCATGTCCCAGAGAAGTTTGACATTGTCGTTCTCCTGTACCACTTCTGGCTTATGCTCATACTACTTCTCATTGTGGTCCAATTCATAAAGTTTGCATATATTCCAGTGTAGTACCTAAGCGACTTTGTTGTGACTTCATTTTTTATACTGATGCTGTGCTAGCATTGGGCATTCAGATACAATATGCACTAAGGTTTCTTCCCTTTCATTACATAATCGGCATATCAGTGATTCTGCAGGTTTGTCAATGTAATGTTTGATGACCTATTATTATTATTATTATTATTATTATTATTATTATTATTATTATTATTATTATTATTATTATTATTATTTTTTCTTCCTGTTCTTCTTTTTATTGTTACTTCTTTTTCTACTTATTATTATTGTTTCTTCTTCTTCTTCTTCTTCTTCTTCTTCTTCTTATTATTATTATTATTATTATTATTATTATTATTATTATTATTATTATTATTATTATTATTATTATTATTCTTATTCTTCTACTTCTTCTAATTATTTCTTCTTCTTCTTCTTATTATTATTTCTTTTTCTTCTTCTTCTTCTTCTTCTTCTTCTTATTATTATTATTGTTGTTCTTCTTATTCTTATTCTTCTTCTTATTATTATTATTATTATTTCTTGTACTTCTTTCTTCTCCTTCTTCTTCTTCTTATTATTATTTCTTTTCCTTTTTCTTCTTCTTCTTCTTCTTCTTCTTATTTCTTGCTTCTTCTTCGTCTTCTTCTTCTTCTTCTTCTTCTTATTTCTTCTTCTTATTATTATTACTATTTCTTTTTCTTCTTCCTCTTATTATTGTTCTTATTCTTTTTCTTCTTCTTCTTATTTTTTTTTTCTACTTCTTTCTTTTTCTTCTTCTTCTTATTTCTTCTTATTATTATTTCTTCTTCTTCTTCTTCTTCTTCTTATTTCTTCTTATTATTCTTATTATTTCTTTTTCTTTTTCTTTTTCTTCTTCTTCTTCTTCTTCTTCTTCTTCTTCTTCTTATTATTATTATTAGCAATAATTTTGCTAGTATGTAAGTGTTAAGGTTGCTAATGAATTTTGACCATTTCTGATTGACGTACGCTACCCCTCCCCCCTAAAAAAAAGAAGAATAATGCCTGTGAGGATAGTCTCATGAAAACAAAACTGATGCTACGCCCCATACAAAAAGGAGAGGGTACTGCTTAGGAGGATGGTATCATGGCCACAGAAGAGATAATACACTACCCACTTTCTGAATTGAGTATTGAAAGAAAATATATTCGTCTAAAACAGTATTTTAAACTGAATTGAGCGTTAAAAAAGCCATTACAATAGTAAAATTAATAGAAGTTATAGTATTGTTTCGATTTCAGACAGACAGATACAAAATCTCCATTAGTAATAGAAGTACATTAGTACAATTAGTATAGAAGTAGGAGTATAGTTTTGACTTCAAACAAACGGATACAAAGTTTCCATTAGTACTAGCTTGTAACTCATTTGGAGTTCTGACACCAACCGTAAACGGTGAGTCTTTGCTGATAAAGACCGGTGGATTCCATTTAATCTGAGCGACAGCAAATCTCCTCAACATCCCAATACTCTTTGTTACATTCCAAATCGTGATCTAGATGATACTATGCATCTACGGTCTTTCAATCATCTCTCGTGCACTCTGGCTACTTTCTGTGGTATCAACCGATTTTGGGGGTAGTGGTGGGAGGTGTCAAGTTATATTCTTTTTCTTACATATCGCCAGACTTTAGTTAGATAGTTTCATCTCCATTGCGTTCGTCTTAATATATTCCACTTCTTCTTCGATTTGTGCTGTTTAGTAATGTGGGGTAATTTCAGCGCTCTATAATTCTTCTTAATAGGCCAGCTGTTTTCATGACTGTCTCGCTTTCTATGATGTCAACCCTTCCTCTGATTTCAGTTTCTTCTTCCCCTCCCTCCGTTATAAATTATTATTTACTCATGAGGAGTTCTCATACCGGTTATTATCAGTGATCGCTCAATGGCAACAGCAGGTGGTGTTCCTTGGCGTCTTAGTGACAACACGTCTTTGTTATTATTATTATTATTATTATTATTATTATTATTATTATTATTATTATTTGTACTCACTAGGAGTTCTCACACAGATCATCGTCAGTGATTGCTCACCGACAACAACCAGTGGTATTTCCTGGAGTCTGAGTGACAACAAGCCTCCCCAGATTTCCAGTATTCTTCACCTCTTTTCGATAACGATGCGGTATCGCAACAGCCTCTTACCATTGATTTCTCGCTGCGAAGGACAATTGGTCGTCTCTGGGATTTGGGTGGCAATAAGCCTCCCCAAGGTCTCAGCATTCTCTGCACTTTTCCAGTGATGGCCTGGTTTGTGCTGTCCCTCCTCGGTCTTCTCATCCTCCTCGACTCTCTACAAATATTTTGTCTGGTGTCCGCCTAGGCCGGCACCATTTAAATATATATATATATATATATATATATATATATATATATATATATATATATATATATATATAAAATAAATAAATAAATAAATAAATAATTAAATAAAATAATTTTCAAAAAAAAAAATCCTTAATTTTTTCCTTTTCTCTTTCCTTATTTAAAAAAAAATAATTTTAAATTCTATTTATTTTTGGGGGGAGGGAAAGGGGGGAGCTTATAGTGTTTCTTGTAATTTCTGTTTCTTTGGTTCATTTTTGTGTAGTGATAGCTGAGGCCGGTGTAATTTATTGGGGGGGGGGGGGATTATGAAGTGCTGTTTCTTGCAGTTTCTGTTCCTTGGTTCTTGTTGTGGTGTTCTTCGTGTGGTTTTGTTTTCTCCCTGTTGTAAATTCCTTGTGACTGGTTAGCCTTTGTAGCTTATGCGTGTTGGTTTCTGCATTCGAGGATTTTCCTTAAGATTGCAGCTGTTTTGATCATTGCCGTCCTTTGTATGGTTTCAATGGTCCCTTTGATTCCAATTTCTCCCAGTCTTTTCTCCAGGTTTTTGGGGATTGTTCCTAGTGCTCCTACGATTATTAGTATTATACTAACTTTCTTCATGCTCCATATTCCTTTCAGTACTCTGGCTAGTTCTGTGTATTTACTTCGTTTTTCTGTGTCTTTGATCTTCACTCTGTGGTCTGCTGGAACGGCGAAGTCTACGATTTTACAAGATTTTTCCTTTTTGTCTAGTATAATCACATCAGGTCTCCTTGCTTGTATGAGTTTATCTGTTTGTATATCCATATCCCAGAGGATTTTGTGTTTTTCGTTTTCCAGTACTGTTTCTGGTTTATGTTTGTACCATTTGTCTGCATATTCGAAATTCAATCGTTTGCACAGTCTCCAGTGTATTACTTTCCCAACACAGTCATGTCTGTTCTTGTATTCTTTTTGGGCAAGTTTGCTACATTCACTTATTATATGATTTATTGTTTCGTCTCTTTGTCCACACAGTCTGCATTTATTGTTTTCCTGGGTTTTATCTATTTTAGCTTTACTGTAGTTTGTCCTAATCGCATTGTTCTGTGCAGCCATCAGTAAAGTTTCCGTTTCTCTGTTCAAATTTTCTTTTTCTTAGCCATGTCCAGCTAATTGCATTGGTTTCTTCTCTTGTGAGTCTTATGAAGCGTCCATGTAGTTGTTTTTCTTCCCATTTTTCTTTTCTTGTCTGTTTGTGTCCAGTTTCAATGTTTCCTGCGTTGTTCGTTGGGACGGTATTTCTTGCCGCGGTGATCAGTCTTTCTGTGTTCTGGTTTATGTATTTCTCCAGCTCTTTTTTAGTGTCGTCCACACAGTCTTCTATACTTACCAGTCCTCTCCCTCCTTCGTTTCTCTTCACGTAGAGTCTGTCTGTATCGTCTTTTGGATGTAGTGCATTGTGCATAGTCATTAATTTTCTAGTCCTCTGGTCAAGGTGCCTGAGTTCTTTTTTAGTCCAGCTTATGAATGGTCCAGAATATCTTATTAGTGATACTGTCCAGGTATTTATTCCTTTGATTAGGTTTCTGCTATATAATTTTGTTTCTAAGAGCTTTCTTGTTCTTCTCAGGTATTCTTTTCCAATCTTCTCTTTCATTTCTGTTTATTTGATTGTGTCTGCTTCCAAAACTCCCAAATATTTATAGCTGTCTTGTTCATTTAGCGCCCTCATCTGCTCTTGGTTGAGTAATTCCATACCCTCAGTCGTCTCCAGCTTTCCTTTTTTAATCTCTAGCAATGCACACTTTTCGATTCTGAATTCCATTTGAATGTCCTGACTGAAGATTATTATTATTATTATTATTATTATTATTATTATTATTATTATTATTATTATTATTATTATTATTTGTACTCACTAGGAGTTATCACACAGGTCATCGTCAGTGATTTCTCACCGACAACAACAAGTGGTATTCCCTGGGGTCTGAGTGACAACAAGCCTCCCCAGATTTCCTGTATTCTCCACCTCTCTTAGATAATAACCGTAAATGATCTTACAGTATAGCAACAGCCACTTACCATTGATTTCTCACTGGTAAAGACCATTGGTTTTCTCTAGGATTTGGGTGCTAATAAGCATTATTATTTACTCACTAGGAGTTATCACACTGGTCATCGTCAGTGATCGCCCACTGCTGACAACCTGTGGTATTCTCTGGAGTCCGAGTGACAACAAGTCTCCTCAGGCCTCCAGTATGCTCCACCTCTTTTCGTTCATCACCGCTGATGACCTTGCGGTAATCGCAACAGCCACCTACCAACGATTTCCCGCTGATAAGGGCCATTGGTCCCCTCTGGGGCCCGAGTGGCAACAAGCCTTCTCAAGGTCCCAGAGCTGTCCGCGCTCTTCCAGTGGAGGTCTGGTTTGCGCTTTCCCTCCTCGACCCTCTGTCCATAATTTTTGTGACGTCAGCCTATGCTTGCGCCTCTCTCGTGCGGTTGTATTTTCCCCGGTTCTGTTTTGTGCTTCCATGTGTTTGTTCTCCATTCGTTGCTTATGTGGGTTGGTTTCCGCATTCGAGGACATTTCTCAGGATTGTAGCTGTTTTGATCATTACTGTCCTTTGTATGGTCTCAGTTATCCCTTTGATTCCTATTTCTCCTAGTCTTTTCTCCATATTTTTGGGGACTGTTCCTAGTGCTCCTATGATTATTGGTGTTATACCGACTTTCTTCATGTTCCATATTCCTTTCAATTCTCTGGCAAGTTCAGTATATTTGCTTCTCTTTTCCGTCTCTTTGATCTTCACTCTCTGGTCTGCTGGAACGGCAAAGTCCACGATTTTGCAGGATTTTTCTTTCTTGTTGATTATTATCATATCCGGTCTCCTTGCTGTTATGGGTTTGTCTGTTTGTACATTCATATCCCATATGATTTTGTGTTTTTCGTTTTCTAGTACAGTTTCTGGTTTGTGTTTGTACCGTTTTTTTGCATATTCGAAATTCAGTTGTTTGCACATTTCCCGGTGTACTTCTTTCCCCATGCTGTCATGTCTGTTCTTGTATTCCCTTTGTGCTAGCTTGCTGCATTCACTTATTATATGATTTATCGTTTCGTCTCTTTGTCCACACAGTCGGCATTTGCTGTTTTCCTGGGTTTTATCTATCTTTGCTTTAAGAAAGTTTGTCCTAATCGCATTGTTCTGTGCGGCCGTCAGCAGAGATTCCGTTTCTCTGTTCAGGTGTCCTTTTCTTAGCCATGCCCAGCTGTTTTCATTGGCTTCATCGCTTGTGAGTCTTATAAAGCGTCCGTGTAGTTGTTTTTCTTCCCACTTTTCCTTTCTTGTCTTTTTGTTTCTGGGTTCAGTACTTCCGGGGTTGTTTGTTGGGCTGGTGTCTCTTGCTGTGGTGATCAGTCTTTCCGTGTTCTGGGTTACATATTTCTCCATCTCTTTTTTGGTGTCTTCCACACAGTCTTCTATACTTACCAGTCCTCTACCTCCTTCATTTCTTTTCACGTAGAGTCTGTCCGTGTCGTCTTTTGGGTGCAATGCATTGTGCATAGTCATTAGTTTTCTAGTTCTTTGGTCAAGGTGCCTGAGTTCTTCTTTGGTCCAGCCTATGAATGGTCCAGAGTATCTTATTAGTGATACAGCCCATGTGTTTATCCTTTTTACTAGGTTTCTGCTATATAGTTTAGTTTCTAAGAGTTTCCTTGTTCTTCGTAGATATTCTTTTCCAATCTTCTCTTTCATTTCTGTATATTTGATTGTGTCTGCTTCCAGAACTCCCAGGTATTTGTAGCTATCTTGTTCTCCTTGCGCCCTCATCTCCTCTTGGTTGGGGAGTTCTATACCTTCTGTCGTCTCCAGTTTTCCTTTTTTGATCTCTAGCAGTGCACATTTTTCTATTCCAAACTCCATTTGGATATCCTGGCTGAATATCCTGGTTGTGTTTATCAGCTTTTCCAGTTCTTTTTTGTTTTTTGCAAACAGTTTAAGGTCATCTATGTACATCAGGTGGTTTATTCTTTGTTCTGTATCCGTAAACCTGTATCCGGCATCACACTTTCTGAGTATGTAGTTGAGTGGCATCATGGCTATTATAAACAGTAGTGGTGATAGAGAGTCTCCTTGAAAAATGCCTCTCTGTATTTTTATCTCAGACAGGTATTGTCCTCCGGCTGTCAGTTTTAGTTACCATGTTTCCATCGCTTTCTGGATGAGATTAATAATCCTGTCTGGTATCTTGTATATCTTTAAGCATTCAATTATCCATGTTTGGGGGATTCTGTCGTAGGCTTTCTTGTAGTCAATCCATGCCATGGTTATGTTCTTTTGTCTGCTCTTCACCTCCTTCAGGGTCTTTTGATCAATGTATAGTAGATCATGTGCCCCTCTTTGTCCTTTCCGGCATCCTTTTTGTTCCTCGGGGAGCAGTCCACGATTGTCCAGGGATTGGTAGATTTGTTCTCTCAGTTGTGCTGTGAGAATTTTCCACATTATTGGTAGACATGTTATCGGTCTGTAGTTGCTGGGGGTCGTTCCCTTTTTGGGGTCTTTTTGTATTAGTGTTGTTCTTCCTTCCGTCATCCATTCTGGTACGTCTGTTTTGCGGATACATCCGTTCAGTTTCTGCGCTATTCTTTCATGCAGGGTCGTGAATTTTTTAAACCAGTATGCATGTATTCCATCGTGGCCTGGTGCTCTCCAGTTTGCCATTTTTTTTAGGGTTTTCTTGATCGTTTCTTTGTTGATTTCCGTTTCGGTTCCTTCTTCGATTTCCTGCAGTTCATCTCTCATGTTTTTCAACCATTGGGCATTCTTGTTGTGCTTTTTCGGTTCTTCCCATATCTTGCTCCAGAATTGTTTTGTTTCTGTTGGGTTCGGTAACTCTGTTGTTGTTTTTTCTCCATTTAAGTTTCTGTAGAACTGGCTTTCATTATTTTCAAAGGTCCTGTTCTGTTTGCTCTGTTCTGATTTGTACCTGTATCGTCTCAGTCTTCCTTCTATTGCTGCTATCTTTTGTTTTATTTCTTCATGTTTCTCATTTAGTTTTTCCTTGCGTTTCTGATTTTTGCTTCTTAATCGTTTCATGTCCTCCTTCCTTCTGTTCACGGTTTTAGCTTCTTTCCGAAGTTTGGTGATCTGGGTTTCCAGTCTGATTTCCCATCCAGGTTTTGTCGGTCCTCTCTTTTGTCCATTCTCTTCGTTTCTTAGTTTCATACTTACCGATTTTGCTCCAGCATATATCAGGTTGTTTAGGTCTGTAATAGTTTCTGTTGAGATGTGTGTGAGGAATCTGTTTACTCTTTCTGTTTCTGCTTGTAACTTCTTCGCTACTTCATTCCTGAGAGATGGGAGTTTTGTTTTGTTTTCTAACATGTATCGTCTAATGTTCTCCACTTCGCTTGCTTCTTTTTCGTTGAGTTCTATCTCAGCAGGTTCTGTGGTTCTGCAGTCTTCTATCTCCCCTGGTTCTGTGATTCCGTAGTCTTCAATCTCTTCAGTTTCAGTGTGTATGTTTTGCTCGTCCTCTTTCTGTGGTCTCTCCTTTGGTGGTGTTTCCTGCTCCGTTTCGCCATTAGCCTTCTGTCTGATTTCCGTCAGTTCCATCTCCGAGAACCATCCTCGCTTGAGGATCTGTCTTGCTTGATCTGCTATCCTTTGTTCCGTTGTATGGTAGTCACTAGCAATGTCCCAGAGATGTTTCATTCGTTTTCGGTAGCCTCTTTCTGTAGGGTAGCGGCTTTTATAATAGCACTCCATCACCAGTCTGTTCTCTTTCGTGGTCCATTTCTTTCTATATCCTTTCAGTTTGTTGTTTTCGCTCTGGTTTTCCTGTCTTTGGTCTGTGTCCTTGTCGTACCTGGAATCAGAGAGAGTACTTACCTGGTTCTTGTCCGTTGTCTTGTTTCTAGAATGAGAAGGGCCAACATTCGCAGGATGCGGACCGGGTCCCCCATGTTGGCTAACGAGGGAGCACCTGCCCATCATGACACTCAGGTCTTTCTCCTGAGTCCCACGGCTTGTATTTATATTATTGTCCATTATTCATATTTTTGGTGTGTGTGGCCACACCAGGCCCAGGCTTATTTTGCCTGTGGTCCTGTCACAGGGATAGTGATTGTCACATTCATTTTAATGAGTGATATTGTGCACTACAACACAGAAAAAAAAAAAAAAAATTATATATATATATATATGTTTTATAAGGACACAGTATAAGTTTTCTTGGCCGCTCCATAATAGCATATGTAAGGAAACGATAGGTTCCCCTCAACTTTTCTGCTTGTAGTGCTAGGGGGAGGGGTTTGACTTCCGCTTCAGTGGATTATTCAATAATTAAAACTTAATTTTGTTAATTAACAGACCATTTTTATCTATAAGCTTCGACATCAAATTTCTTCTTAAAGTCATACGTACATATTAAAATCACTTTTTTTTTTTTTTTTTTTAAGTAAAATACACAGAAACAAAAAAGGAGAAGAATTAATTTAAATTACATGTGTACTTATCTCAAGTGATTGTGTTGCATTCTGGGATCTGAGTCGATTTCCGCAATAATTAAAACTTAATTTTGTTAATTAACGGCCCATTTTTATCTATAAGCTTCGACATCAAATTTCTTCTTAAAGTCATACGTACATATTAAAATCACTTTTTTTTAAAAAGTAAAATACACAGAAACAAAAAAGGAGAAGAATTAATTTAAATTACATGTGTACTTATCTCAAGTGATTATTATTATTATTATTATTATTATTATTATTATTATTATTATTATTATTATTATTTATTTATTTATTTATTTATTACATTAGTATCTAATTAATTAGAATGATACCCATCCTGGGACGGGTGAAATTAATTCACTATGCAGTTTTGCTCCACGTTAATGTCTCCTTCGGAAGATTAAAATCAAAATATAATCTTATATCTTGAATGATTATTCTAATTTTCATAAAAATTCATTACATGATTTTGATTCTATGAAATCTATGAAATTCAAGGCTTAAGCTTAAAAGGTCTTGAAAGGAAATTGAAATTCAGGTAATCTTGCTTAATTAGTGACTATGGATTAAAATCAATGCTAATTTAACATGCTTTAATATCCAAATGAGAGGCTGTACTTATATTATGTACCGAAAAAACCCTTTAAAATACTCCAAAGAAACTGAAATTTGTAGGATATTTATTAATTGATGTCTAATGCCTCGTGTTAAAATTTCACACAAATCTGAGTATGTAAATTTTCACAAAAAGCTTCAACACCTTTTTATCCCTGTGCATAAAACTAAATTAAACTAAATATAGCCTACATCTAAACCTCTTATGCCAATCAGCCTTGTTCCAAAATTCATAATGATCAGTTAATTAATTCAAGAGTGAATCCTGTAAATACAAATATATAAACATAAACATGCCTAACTTTACACAAATAAAGATTAATTGTTTACCTAATTAATTTCCTTATATGTTTTCAAGAAATAGTTCATTTGTTTTTTGATATTATTGATTTAAAATTCAATTTTTATATGAGTTAACGTTCTTTATGAAGTGAGTTAGTTAGTTCCCCTTGTAGCCGGTATTCAGCCGTGACTAATCTTTTGTGGATTTAAACAGAAGAATTGGTGCATACTTAATTGTGCAGTCAACAAGTGCAATAAATTCGAACATATTCATAATAAAGTGAATATGGATGACCAATACAACAACATATTTTTAAACAAATCAGACAAAATTTCACTTTAAGGAATTTGTTTATTTAATATTGAATTTTTTGGAGAGAAAAAAACAGCATTGCATTGTCATTCTAAAAAATATAGTTTATAACGATTTTGAAAGGCAGCTGTTGCAAAATAAATATAATTATGATTCATATCTCTCTCTATCTCTTCCCTGCTTCTTTCTCCTTCAATTCCTCTTTTTTCTCCTCTCCTCTTTTTCCTTCTGTAGTCAGTCTGTCTTTGTTCCTATATTGTTACTTTGACCTCCGTTAAAGTAACACCAACCATCACACAGATCTGTAGACTTATATATACTTCAAATTTGCATGGCGGTATGCTAAGTATATATGGCAAAACAGCCTGTACATACGTTTCTCCAAATTGTAAATGATGACTAAGCATACAAAACAGCATGAGATTTTTGCTTCAGGTCAATGACTTAAATATTCTTTCCCCACTCTCGCTCATCCGAGGGCAGATCATTTCACCTCGTGCTTCTTCGCCATAGGACTGTCTATATTTCTTTCTCAATTGAATCGAGTCAAATTCAGAATCGACTTCTTTGGTGCGTATATGTGGGGGTAACGTATGACTATCACTCTCTGACTATCCGATTATCTGTCATGGCTACTTCTATCTGTGTTCAACTTAAATAATCCGTCTCTACTCGATGATGTATCACTGCTATCACTTATCGATGCCCTGCAACCAAGACTTGGTACAAATTTTTCACATGCCGTCAACAATTATTGACTGTGAACTAGTAATTCTAGTAATGTGGCCCATTCCGAATATCAATATTTACCGGACGTGCAAAGTTTCTGAGTAAAACGGTTTACACAACCGTATACTGTCCCGAAATCTCTACACATTTAGGCAGACACTGATGGCTTTCTATTGCACTTGATATGACTGTACTATGCTGTCTGGTGCAGACGAAACTGACACATCGTCTTTTAGTATGGCATTATACCAATACAGTGCTTCCATGTTTTTGCACTGATTCTGTGCTTCTCCACTATGCCAATTCCTATAGGTATGAACTGAATGTCGCATTTACCTAAGAACTATCTAAAGAATCGGTTGCATAAGTATGTGTGATAATCGACTAGGTGATCGACTGTGAAGCCATGTTTGTAGAACATGATTTCAATTGTTGAATAATGTTAATTATGTTGTGTTACAGAGCGATCGCCAGATTGAAAACAAAATGGAGTCTCAATCCATTAATGTTAAAATATTGTTACCATTATTGTGAGTGATATCCACTCAAAATTCTTCATGTCGCACAAACTGTGAGGCCATCGATCTACTATAGCACCAGGGCTGGATCTACAGATTTACATGCCTCACAATTCCGGACTGCTGGCTACACTGCTATTTTATATTGACAACTACATTCTTCACGCAATATACTGCACTAGTTTAATTTCAAGGTGCCTGCTGCATCGATCGAAGGTCAGCCATTTTGGAAGAACTCACATTTTTTGTGGGGCAGGGACACACTTGATGTCTTTTTAGGTAACACAGAGACATCGTGTTTCCCACCATCTCTTGGTCTAAATTGTGTGTCTTCATTTCTTATTTTATGGGTAGGGTATTCGAACCAATGCATTACATTATTAAAAGCATGGTCTCTTGGTGCGTTATTAATTCTAGAATCAACGATTCGTTACTCGACTTACGGCTTTATCTATCAGCCAGAAAAATTGGGACCAAATATTAACGCATATACTACACTTTAATTCAAGACATTAGTACTAATAAAGGACAGAGTTGATGAGCTGAACATTATCTCTAGATTTTAAACATATTCTATGATTTTTATTGCATTGCGGTTGATAGTTATCAACATGTGGATTTGCTTGCAGAATTAGATAGATGCAAAGATAATGTATCGCTCAAGTAAATATACTATTAAATTCATTTGCTATCAAAGTGAGATTATGCTCTTCACATTTTTAGCCTCAAAGTAACAGTGCTAGATTAGAAATGACAATTTTATTAACACAAAAGAATACATTATTAGTTTTAGAACACAAGGATAATGTAATCATAATTTAAACCATACGGATAATGTAATCATAATAAGAAATGGATATGTTTACACACTGTCGCCTATTTGAGATTTTCGTGCCAAGGTTTGGATATGTTAACTCCTCTTGATATTCTCTTTTCTATCTTTCTTTGTAAATGGTTATAAAAACTTGAGTGATTTGATTTTCAGGTATTTGAGGTTTTCAGCCTTTTCGTCATATCCTCTCAATGAAAGAGTTCTCCACACTATCACAGTGCTGTAATCATTGACCGAACTCGGAATTACCGAGTCATTTATCCTGTTTTAGTCTAAATAAAACTCAGTAGTTCTGCCGAATAATCTAAACTCGATTGCATTTACTTTTTTTTTAAATTATTTTTTTTGGCCTTTCCCTTATCAAGTTTTTACATTTTGCCAACGAGAAGAGATGTTTATTTGTGTGCAAAGATGTTAAAGAAACTGTATGAAATCCCGTAGTATTTAACTGTATCTGGACTGGTTGTAACAGTTTTTTAAGTGAATGATTAGATTTGTGGTAAGCAAACCTAGGTAAAATGTTTAGCTGTTTTCCTCGGTATCATAAGAGGGAAATAAGTAAAATATTTAGCTGTTTTCCTTAGTGGTATAAGAGGGAAATAAGTATCGAGTGTTGAATGGCTTGAATTCATAAAGAAAAGCCCAGTGATGTATTACTGGGAGGAAAGTTAGCATAAGTTGCTACAATATTTTAAAGCAAATAACCTTGTAATCGCGCAAACTCACTAAGAGAAAGGTGAGTCGATTTGAAATTTATTTGTTCGATTTTAACATTTATCGTCAACATGTGAGTCTTGAATATTTTTAATATAACATTACGGAATAAATTTGTGTGCTGGTTAAATAATGAGAACACTCACAAAATGCTATTATCAGAAGACATATCAATGGAAAAAGGTGTTAAAGTGACCCAAACTATAGGATTGACGATTACTGTTGTGGCAAATATTAATGATAGGAATATCAATGAGGAGTCAAAGTTGAAAGAAGTTGTGAAAGACAGAAATGTGGGTGGGCAAAATGACATACAGTGTACAACATCGGAAATTGTTTTGTCAAAACAAGAATTATTTTGTAAGAAAATGTAAAATCAGACAATAAGAAATACTACATTCAATAACAAAAAAACATCGGGTATATCATTGTATAAGGTTGGTTCCATCGCATGTGAACCGTATAAATGTGAATTAGAGTTGAATGGGATCAGTTGTTAAATGAAAATCGGCAACAACTGTTTATATGCTCTATTAAGCAAGGATCAGTTAAAAAATATCTAACTGAGTGCTGTCTAAAAAAAGTTTAATGCAAAAATGGTGTACTTATTCTGTGCATAGAATTATACCTAGCACAGTTGCCAAATTAACTGTAAATTACTAGAGGAAAATTTACAATTTAAGATCGCTGGTTGTACCTGGATCAAGCCCCAATCTTCTGGGAGAGAATAAAAAATTTTTTTTTTAACATATTTCACCCCAAACAAGGCAGGTCACCCCTGTAGACGTAAGGGGCTACTGAGAGATAGGATGTAGGTTATGGGGGTTCATTTTAAGTTGGGAGCTGTAAAGCAAGATGTTTGTTTACATTAGTTTTAAATTTATGCATGTCAGTACAGTCGAGAAACAGGAAGCAGGGAGGAAGTTCAAGAGGCCGACCGCATAAGGAAAGAAGCTATTAGAGTAGAATGGTCTTCGGCATCTGGGGACAGTGAATGGATGGGATTTGGACGATTTTTGGGTTGGTCTAGTGAATTTACGTTGAGGGGGCACTAGAGCAGCAAATTCATCAGAGCACAATCCATTGAAGTACTTGGTTTGAAAGAATACTGGACAGATGTGGAGCGAAATTTCTGAGTTTTTAAAATCAAGTTTAGGTCTTTTAAAATGCAAGGGCGAAGCTGCATTTCATACTTATAGTAACTGGTTTCATCAATAAAATCAACACTATGATAAAAGGTTGAGACTGATATTGATTGCATGGTGTCTGCTGGTGTCTTTTTTCCACGAATAAGCTTTCTTCATCGTTCCAACATCAAAAGTAAATATGCAAAATATGTGCAGTGATTTTAAACAAACAATGAACTCTGCCTTACAGATAGACTAGTAACACATTACAAACATAGACGACTTTTATCCTAAAGTATCAGAGGGACATTGCTTTACGTGACACATATTTACAGATAACTTTAAATGAAGAGTCATACAGACTGACCACAATAAACACTTATAAGGGGTTGTTTAGGTACACCACATTTTATTTTAGAACTGCCTCTTCACGCAGAAGTTTTCAATGCACGATTGAGCAGTTAATTCAAGGAATATCAATGATTGCTACCTATATTGATGACATTTTAAAATATAGAGAAAGCATAACCAAAATATGGGGTTAACATCGTCAATCACTTATCTTGATCACAGAACCACAGCAAAGAACTTTCCTTTTTCTCGCTCTATACCAAAAACCAAACAGAACTTCCATGAACAAAGTTTCTTTCCTAGAACATCTCATCTGTGAACAAAGTATCACGAGCCTGCTTTCCGACCGACTACAACATAATCCTCTTCAAGTCTAATATAAACAAATACTTGTTCGGCCATCCTCTTGGATAAGCAATTTCTCTTAAGTATCCTTCTGTTCATTTCACCTATTGTTTCCAATCCTCTTGTGATTACCAATCATCGTTCATCTGACAATCCCTTCAACCCTAGTGACTCCGGGGTTTTCATAAGCGTTTATTCATTAGTAAAAACAAAATTTATGCCAAAGAAATTCATCCAACTCAGGAGAAGGTCAGCTTTTATTAATCATTACCGTCGGTATTTAAATAACATCCTCACTGTTCTAGCTCCATTTTATGCGTTATTACAAAAAGCAGTTCATCGGAAACCGGGAATAACTGAAACTTTTCCATTTGAACAATGAAAAAGGTTATTAGTATAAGCTAATGCTTTAATTTATTACAATACTAAAAATAAATTTATCATATACCCCAGTTGGCATTGATGAAGTCTTGTCACATATTATGGTGGATGAAAGTAAAAAGCCAATTTAGATCACCTCCAGGACACTATGGAAAGCAGAAGATAATTGGGCACAGAACATGAAGGACTAGCAGTCAGTTTTAGAGCGAGCAAGTTACATAAATATATATGAATGCAGCTGGGAATTTATAATCATTACTTACAATAAGAGGGCCGCGTCTGATTAATCTAATTGTGAATAAAAGGCCAAAGTATCAGGGGAAGTCGGTTTAACTTTAGTAACCGAAAAGAGTGGGGATATATAGGTATGATTGGTTTATATAGGCCACTAGTGCTATGCACCTGGCGTTGCCCGTGTGGAAATATATTGCTCGTCGGAAATCATTGAAAAATATAGTCATGTTTACAATTTTTTCTTTTAAAGAACATTTTAAAATAACATTTGTAATATGAGGTCAAGTAATAAAAAAAATGTTGGCACGAATTCGTTATCTAAATGAATAAATGCGAAAGTTTTTTCAATCTACCCTAACTATATTAACATCAAACCATGCTAGACTTATTTAATTCTAATGATATAATAATATATTGAAATACACTATATATAAGTCACTCAAACAAATCTCAGGTTGGCTTATTTGCATATTTATTTATTTTAAAGTTTTTAATAAATTAATATTCTGTAATATACTTTTCTACTTTGTATAGTAAAATGTTCTTTTACATACACATAGCGATTTTATTAAAAAAAATGATAGCATTTAAAAACTTATTTAGAATTTCATTTTCAAGGGAGATAATTTACTTCCGGCTTTTAGTAAAGTGTCAAATATCGCTGAGATGTCGAGAACAGATACTACACTTTGATCTTAGCCAAAAGGCCACGGAACCATAAAAATTTTTTTTTTGTGACGAGGCATTTTTAAATTAAAATTTTTTTTTTTTTTTATTAAATTGGAATATTTTTTAATGGACGGTGTAGTGTAGTATCGGTTCTGTTGTCATAAGATTGTCTTCCCAGGAATGACCTCAGTTTTTAAAAGTGTGTGTGTGTGTGTGTGTGGGGGGGGGGGATGAAGTCCTCCCAGAATGAAAAAAAATCCCCAAGAACTAGATTTAGTCAGAATATCTTTTAAGGGGCGGGGGCTAGAGTAGTATTTGTTCTGTTCTCATAAGACCGTCCACGCAAGAATGACTTCCTCCTTTTTGGGTGGAGAGAAGATGTGTTCGTTCATCATGATATTATCCTCTGTCAGGGGCGGGGGGGGGGATAGTGTCGTATATGTTTGTTCACCATAATACTAGCTAAGGAAGAACAGTAACTCAAGTTTTTAATAAACGTGTCTTTTTAACTAGAAAATTATGAAAGTTATCGTTCATCCTTAGTTAGCATATTCATTTTTTTTTATAAAGATGGTGACTATATTTTTCCAGGCAATTTTCATTTAGGCGTTTCACGTGGACAATGAAACTTGCCATTGTTTTTAATATTATCTAAATAAATAAATGCAAATGTTTTTCCAACTGTTCTAACTATATTGACATTAAAACGGTTTATGCTTATTTAATTCCCTATAGTATATTTTCATTCGTCATGATACATTTCTCTCAAGCATTACCTCTTCTTCGGAGAGGGAGGCCGTGCAGTATACATTCGTTCCTCATGATACCATTTCCCCAAGATTACCAGTTTTGTGTGTGTGTGTGTGGGGGGGTAGTGTACTGTCTATTCTGTTGTTCTGTTTTCATGATATCATCCTCCCAGGCATTAACCCCTCCTTGGGGAGGTCAGTGTATGTAGTTCGTTCATCATTTCATTCTCTTAGCCTCTCATTTTCATATTTATTTATTTTTAAGTTTCTAATGAATTAATATTTTCTAATCTGTTAATAATTAAATACATGCGTTTATTATTTTTAAAATAAATTTGTTGCTGTTGTTGTTGTTGCTGTTCCTATTTACTTCCTCCCACGAGAACAGAGTTAGGCACAATATCAATATTTAACACTGGAAGAATCAAGCTCCCCTAAATTGGCACTCTGAATTGGAACAAAAATTTCAATCGCCTCGGTCTAGGAGGATTTCTCATTCAGTGACAGAGAACATAAAAACTAAGTGCAGATTCAATACAGATATTACATTTAGCTCCTAACCAAAAGGCCAAGGATTTAACATGATGATGATGATGATGATGATGATGATGATGATGAATTAAAAATTTGTCATAGAAAAGAAATAAACCTTCTCTAATCTTTTTAAATGATAAAAAATGTATTTTTCTTTAATATTCTTTACATATTTCTCTGTCGGTTATAATAAAGATAAAAAGTACAAAGTACCCATTTTGAATTATTCAGTAATATAAAATATTTTTCTTTGATCAATAGACGTTCCACCATAATGTTTATTCATTTCATTATATAACCAGTTTTAATGGGGAATTCATTTTCATTTTTATGCTGAAACAAAATAAAATTTATCGACGTTGAATATCTTAAAGACCATATATCAATGAACATTTTTGTTTTTTCCGAAAAGCAAATATTGACGATGTTCATGCACAGTATATTTCCTTAACATTGGAATATATCAAATAACACTACGACAATCATCATTTTTTAAAAATTCCTCTAAATTACCAAAATGTCAAATGAAAATTACCTATTTGGTTTCTGTAAAGAAAACTACAGCGTCAGTAATTGCCGCCGGGAGGGGGGGGGGGTTGCTAGTTATTTAATAATTTAAATCTTAAAACTACCAATGGAATAAAATAATTAGTTAAATGTTAAAAACAATTTAAATACCTTCTTCACTGAGATTATCTGTGTTTAATTTCATTTTTGTTTTATGAAAAGAAGAAAACCTATTTAAAAATCAATTTAATTTCATTACGTTCAAATATATTTCAGTTATTTTATTGACATAAGGATAATTGGCCATAGTGACTTTATATGGAATCGAAGGAAAATTTCAATGGGGTCCTTAGATTCCGTGAAAAAAACTTATTTAAACTTATTTGAATGTTTTAACTGTTGACACATCGATTTCTATAACGCACAAAAACATTGACTTTTATATATAGAAGATAAAATATAGAAGATTACACAGAAGATAAACATTTCTATTAAGTATTAGGGGAAATAAATTAGGTTTCGGTGAACGATCAGAGTGCAAAAAAATGGGTGTTGTATATAGGCAATACAAACTTGGTTCAACTGGAGAGACCGTGAGTGAAAATGGATGTAAACGTTTTTAATATACAATAATTAATAGATTTAAGCAGTAAGAGTTGAATATAAAAAGATATTTGCTCATGAAATATTGTAAACCTGACGGATTATTCAGTTAGGATGAAACACAAACAGTTCTGTGTATTGCACTTTAAATACGTATATTTTATCGTACTACTAAACTTAAATCATGTATTGAGAACTGTTTAAGTAAATACTGAAAAAAATACCGTATAATATATATATATATATATATATATTGTAATGTTTACAGACACACTTGCTAATCAGAGAATTTTAGATATAGACCCCTAAAACATATTGCTTATCAGACGAATGTTGATCCAGCAGCTAATTGTATTCATCCAGTGAACATTAGTTTCGCTCTTCTCTTTTTCTTTTCTTTTGTTTCCCTTCATGTTATATTTCTTTCCTCTTTCTTTTTCTTCCTCCCCCCTTCCATATGTGTGAGAGACAGGCCACTTGCCGGCGTTCAAAGAGACCCCCACACATACTGAGCAGACAGTTTTAACTAAATAACTCCCTCTTTTTTCTTTTCTTTTTTTCTTTCTTTTTTTCTGATACATGTGAACCGGAAACAAAGCAGACAAAACCCCCATATATGCCACTGAGAGACGGTTTGTGGAATAATAATAAAAAAAATAATATTAATTTTAATTCGCCATTTTCAAGAACTCTGTTCACACCTCAAAGGCTTGAAAAAGGGAATGATTCCCGAAAATTTCATACAGACTAAAAAAAATTAATTCCACAATTCTTTGAACATAACAGTTTTGTATCATTTTTTGGCCCCCCAGGAAGATTAAAATCAAGATGCAAAGCTATTAAACTTTATGTCTAAAATCCTTGTCCCAATGTTGATCAAAATCCATTACATGATTTTGATGCCAGAAAAGGGGTCCTAAGATAAATTCATAGAATCTTGCTTAATTGATGTCTAATGATTATAGATCAAATTTAATGCAAATCTGAAATATTTGAATTTTCAAATGGGAGGTTGTGTCCATATTATTCCCTCTAAAAAACATTTTAAAATACTCAAAAGAAATTGAAATTCGGGGAATATTTATTAATTGATATCTAATACCTACGTGTTAAAAATTCACAAAATTTGTGTGTATACGAATGTTCACGAAGGATGTCTGCTCCCTTTTCATCCCTGTGCATAAAACTAAATATAGCCCTCATTACGCACATTT
>OY744523.1:119130958-119290958 GCA_963556195.1 Sepiola atlantica | reverse complement strand
CAGGTTCTCCTCTACGATTATTTGATTCAGCTGTATACCTTTTTTATTATTTGATTATTGTGTCGTTTAATAATCCATTTCGGACGTTTGATACTATACACTAATCTTGCAATTCGTTTCTTGATATATTTTTTCCAGCTAATTTTTCCATTGTTATAATCTTTAAAATAGATTTTCTTACTAGGCTTGAAACATTTTATATCGGTATTATATTTTTTTATATAGATTTTAGTTTTCTTGCGAACATAAGTTCAGTTGATGAGATTGCTGATCTTGTACTGGTGTTTGGAGTTATTCGATACACTCTATTTTCGCAACTAATCTCTAGTTTCACTGCAATCTGATTTTTTAATGGTCGCTTAAACGTATCTACGAAACGTTCTGCTTGGCCATTAGATTTTAGATGATACGGAGCGGTTGTCACATGACTAATTTAACATTCTTTGCAGAAATCTCCGATTTTTTTATCCGTAAATTGAGTTCCATTATCAGAAACAATTGTATTAGGAATACCAAATCTTGCGAATATTTTGTGCAAAAAGTTTATAATGCTTTAGCACATATGTGTTTTACATTTAACAACTTCTGCCTGCTTCGTTAAACTATCTACTACAATGAGATAATAAATCCCATTCATTGGCCTCATCTAATGTCGATCATCAGTCTCTCAGTCCACGTCCATCTGTCGTCTGTATTTCAGCAAGATGGCCGGCATCTGAGCCTCCTGTCGTCGCTCGTCGCTGCTAATCGGTCAGCCCATTGGACGCTGAGCTAGATTCTGCCGATTGGTCTCAATAGTCGATCAGGTATATGACCTGTAGAGCAGGGCCAGCGGCTATCCGGGTTCAATCATTTTGTTGCTGGATACTTTTGCGATGGAGGTGTAACCTACCAAGACAGCCCTCCTTCTATGTGCCAACTTACGGCTGTTCCTGTACTCCATTGTTAGTTCCTAGCCGAGGAAGATGTACTTGTCGACCTGCTCGATCTCTCACAAGCCGATTAACAATTCAAATGTTATTCATGTTAATAAAATTAATTTAAATTTGAGAGGAACACTAAAACAATATTTTAGTCACTCACCTAATTTGGTTAGGGGAGAGCTAATTAGTACTTCGACAGGTGTCTCTATTTACTTGCCTCCTCTCGAGGGCAGAGTTAGACAGAATGTCGGTTTTTAATATAGAAAAAATCCAATTCCCCAAACAATGCCGCTCTATATTGGGGCAAAAATAAAAATTGCTCAAGACTAGAGAGACTTAATCACTTACTGGGGGCAGAACAGATAAAATGTAGTATTAGAACAGATACTACACATTGAATTATTAAGTTGCAGAAAATATTTAAAAAATACATTTATACAAATTAGACATAAGGCCATCAAAAGTGTGCCGAAATTGGTGCCGTTGGTCATCCTCGGTCTAAACTGATAAAAATATCTATCCTACTCTTAAATAGACTTATCCCAGTCACCACAATACCACATTTACACTTGGGGCCGACATACTTAAGATAACACCAAATTTGGTGAAAAAAAATGTTTTTTCATAAAATATATATATATATTTTTTAATTTACAGTTATGAAGTTTAACTTTTTAAATTTGATGTTTTTTGGTATTTTGTTACATTAGGACCCGAGCTAATTTTGACCATGACCGTAACCCTAACTCTAACTCTAACCCTAACCATAACCTTAACACTAACCCTAACCCCCACTTTGAGCCTGACCCTAACAACGGGGTCAAAGTTAGCTCGGGACCTAATATATCACAGCATTGTTTGTTTTTATTTTAATTTGAATGTTTTTTTTTAATTTGAAGTTGAGTTTTATTAATTTAACGTTGAGCTTTTTTTAATTTGAAAGTGATCTTTTTAACCTGTTTTGATTTGATGACAATTTTTTAAAAATTTGAAACGCATTTCTTTTTATTTCATAGCGCATGCATTAATTGCATAATGTAAACAATCTTTGTGGAATGACACATTCATATTTGTTCTATTTTCAAGGGACATAACCCCAATAAGATATGAGTTATTTCCCTTTATTTAACACATTTCGGTGTATATTATTATAAGAGAGAATTTGAATGCCTACTGGAGAGAACATGAATGCCTGCAGTGGAGAACTTGAATGCCTACTAGACACTGTCCTCGAGAGTCTAAGGTCTCTCTGTACAGGTTTGTCAGGACAACCTAGCATGAGGATACTTTCTCCTACAAGTAAACCCTGATTCAATATTCAAAATAACATAGTATTCAAAGCCGAAATAAGATCCTCTCAGTATACCTAGCCCACACTGGCTCATACGAGGAATAGTGTACCTTCTCCAAGTGATGTTGCCTATAGTAACAGCACTATGTTGGATGCTCCACCAGACTAGATGCATTCTTGTCCTGGAATCCGGTAAGACTGTGCCAGTTGACACGGTTAAGATTCGAATAAAAAAATGTTGTTTGAAATAAATACAATTTAGGCGCGCAGAGTGAAAATTGTTGTATTGGCGCGTGACAAATATAAAATAACGCCCACGCACATTCCGATGTGCCTTTTTATACTAAATCAATTTAAAACGAGCGGACGTATTAGCAAGCACACCACGTGATATTTTTGTCCAATGAGATTTCTCCAAAAACATATTTTTCTAAACTTTTCTCAATAAGCTCGCTGGAGCCGACCCAATAGTATATAAGCACACACAAACATAAAACTTTCTCTTTTTTCAACTGACTTTCATCAGGAGCTTACACGCATCTCACTATCACTCTTCTAGTTCACCATTTCGCGCGCTTCATACAATTCCACAGGCGAACATTCACTATTGCCTCTTTTTACATATTATAACAAATGAACACTTCAACAAAAGAAAAGACATTCTTCTTTTTACTTACATGAAACTAAAGAAAGGACTCATGAACTCATTACACAAAGTAATATATTCTACTTGTTAATATGTTTATTTCAGTAAATAAACTTCCGTTAATTGTGCATGTAAATATTCTTCTTATTATTTTTATTTGTGGAGGAAGTTGGTAACCCCGACCAAAAGGGTACGACGACCCCCACAAATTGGTGACCACGACTTAGAATTGCATATACAACGGAATCTCTTTAAGCTACACGCGGTTCCTAACATACTGGCGATATCATGCGTGCGGTAACACTCAAAGGAAGAAAAAGACGATGCGAATCTCAAGGGATGATACAAGCCGTCAAACGAAGCGTGGATCTCAGTACAATGTAGCAACAAATTAGCGAGTTACGCCGGTAGTCGCTATTAAGTCGAAAGATAAAAAAAAAAATCAACCGACAGTTTAAAGGCTCCAAAATCACTTTCAAACAAAAAAAAAAAACAAAATGGACGCTCCCCGCGTTGAAACACCTCTAGCTACGTTAACGCTAAATATTCCACCTTTTAATCCCACCAATACAAAGACGTGGTTTATCCAGATCCAGGCCCTTTTCGACGCAAAACGGATTACGTCTCAGCGAACCAAGTATTGTTATTTGGTTGAAAAACTCCCGGCAGACGTCGTCGAGGAAGTAACTGATTTGTTGGAGAACGTTCCAGAACATAATCCATACGATGAACTTAAGGAGGCTATTTTGAGACGGACTGGCTTATCAAACGAGACAATGTTACGCAATCTCTTCACCCAAGTAGAATTGGGAGATCGTACACCGTCACAACTCTTACGATACATGCGATCATTGCTAGGAGACAACAAAATGTCCGAAACTATTATGAGAAGTTTGTGGCTGGATAAACTCCCAGACACAACAGTACAAATTCTGGCACCCACAACGGAAGAGACAAGCACGGTAAAACTAGCCGACATGGCGGACCGGATACATGAAAATCTGAGGGGCCGCAGATTAAACTCAACACAAGCACAGCCAAAACAGACGAGAGACGTCGAAGTGGCCGAACTAAAAACCACGGTCGAAAATCTCACTCGTAAGTTGCAGGAATTAATGCAAATAGACCGTCGTTATTCATTTAATAATCGACCTAACTACCGAAAACGAAGTTTTAGCAGAGGTCGAAGCAACACACGAGAACGAGCGAACGAAATCTGTTTTTACCACAAAAAATTCGGCACACAAGCAAGGCGATGCACGTATCCTTGTACCTTTAACAAGAATGAGGGAAACGGTCATTCCAGCCAGTAGAGACGACAACTGTTGCTGGATTTTCTACTAAAGGTCGTCTATTTTTTATTCGTGACAGGAATCACGGATATAACTTTTTAATAGATACCGGAGCCGAAATAAGCGTGATACCAGCGCTAAGTAAACAGAAAGCTACTCCACAGCCTTACCACCTCCAGGCAGCTAATGGCACCCAAATACCGACATACGGTGAGAAGTACTTAAGCATCAATCTCGGCTTGCGTCGCACATTTTCATGGATATTTACCATAGCCAACGTGACGACACCAATATTAGGAGCAGATTTCCTAGCACGATATAATCTATCGGTAGACATGACTAATCGCACACTGACTGATAACCAAACAAAAATCGTAATAAAAGGTATCACCACAAGATACCAGTCTACTGGGATTAGTTCTGCCTTTCCTGAAGAGACGTACATTCGTCGGCTGTTTCAAAAATACCCACAACTTACTCAGCCATTCACAGTCGCGGATAATATAAAACATAATGCAAGGCATTATATTAAAACGAGTGGACAACCCGTCTACGCTACCCCCAGACGTTTGAAGCCGGATAAGTACAGGATCGCAAAGGACGAATTCCAACGCATGTTACAACAAGGAATTATTCGACCTTCCAAAAGTGCCTGGTCATCTCCTCTACATATGGTACAGAAATCAGACGCGACAACATGGCGTCCTTGCGGCGATTTCAGGAGATTAAATGCACAAACTGTACCGGATAGATACCCTATCCCACACATTCACGATTTCGCAATCGGACTGCAAAACGCCACGATATTTTCTAAACTGGATTTAGTGAAAGCATATCACCAAATACCGGTGGCGGAAGAAGATATCCATAAAACAGCACTGACCACACCATTTGGACTTTACGAATTTGTCAGAATGCCATTCGGACTTAGGAACGCCTGTCAAACCTTCCAAAGGTTGATAGACGAGGTTTTTAGGGACCTTCCATTCGTATTCGCATACGTGGACGATGTCCTAATTTCTAGTAGAAACCTCGACGAACATAAACAACACTTGGAACAAGTTTTCCAAAGACTGTCCCATTACGGTTTAAAAATAAACTTGGACAAATGTATTTTCGGTCAGCAAGAAGTAAATTTCCTCGGACATTCAATTGATAAGGATGGAATATCACCATTACCCGAAAAAGTAAGTGCTATTACGAATTTTCCACAACCTACGTCTGTTAGACAAATTCGTCGCTTCATAGGTATAATTAATTATTACAGACGATTTTTACCCAACTGTTCCACAATCCTTGCACCGTTAACGTCATTATTGAAGAACAAAACAAAAAACCAACAATTAAAACTGGAAGGATCAGCTTTGAAAGCTTTCCATCAAGCTAAAACTGCCTTAGTCAATTTCACAAAATTGAATAATATTAAGGACAGTGAGGAATCGAAACTTACACTTACAACAGATGCATCAGACATAGCTGTAGGAGCAGTTATACACCAACTGACAGGAAGTACAATGACCCCTATTTCGTTTTTTTCAGCCAAACTGAGCAAGACACAGACAAAGTACAGTACCTTTTCAAGGGAACTATTAGCAATTTATTTGGCAATTAAACATTTTAGACATCTGTTGGAAGGGAGAGACTTTTGTATTTACACTGACCATAAACCGTTAACGTATGCACTGCATACACACATAGATAAGTATGGCCCAAGAGAAATCAGACATCTTGATTATATTGCTCAATATTCTACAGACATCAGATACGTCAAAGGACAAGAAAACATTGTGGCTGACGCATTATCACGAGCTGCAATAACTTCAATAAATTCCAGTTCGCTGAGTATGGAATTGATTGCACAAGAACAAAAAACGGACGAGACATTCACTGTCCAAAGGAAAAACAAGAAAGACAACATCGCGATCGACCGAATTAAACCAGCATACATTGAGGAACACCCTCAGCCAATTTCCCCACCAGAACAAATTCCCTTAGAACAGGGGAGTCCAGCAGAAAGTGACCGAAACGTCAAACCTACGACAAAAACCGGTAGAAAAGTCCACTGGCCGAAACATTTCAAGGAATACATTACATATTAAAAAAAAAAAAAAAAAAAAAAAAAAAAAAAAAAAAAATTTTTTTCCTTTTTTTCAATCTGGGGGGAGTATTGTGCCAGTTGACACGGTTAAGATTCGAATAAAAAAATGTTGTTTGAAATAAATACAATTTAGGCGCGCAGAGTGAAAATTGTTGTATTGGCGCGTGACAAATATAAAATAACGCCCACGCACATTCCGATGTGCCTTTTTATACTAAATCAATTTAAAACGAGCGGACGTATTAGCAAGCACACCACGTGATATTTTTGTCCAATGAGATTTCTCCAAAAACATATTTTTCTAAACTTTTCTCAATAAGCTCGCTGGAGCCGACCCAATAGTATATAAGCACACACAAACATAAAACTTTCTCTTTTTTCAACTGACTTTCATCAGGAGCTTACACGCATCTCACTATCACTCTTCTAGTTCACCATTTCGCGCGCTTCATACAATTCCACAGGCGAACATTCACTATTGCCTCTTTTTACATATTATAACAAATGAACACTTCAACAAAAGAAAAGACATTCTTCTTTTTACTTACATGAAACTAAAGAAAGGACTCATGAACTCATTACACAAAGTAATATATTCTACTTGTTAATATGTTTATTTCAGTAAATAAACTTCCGTTAATTGTGCATGTAAATATTCTTCTTATTATTTTTATTTGTGGAGGAAGTTGGTAACCCCGACCAAAAGGGTACGACGACCCCCACAAGACCAGGAGACCACATAGAGGATATACAATAACATAGTTAACCGGTCAATTGGGGAGAGGAAAATTAAGGTTCTTAACTTCTTTACTAACTCAACGTTTCAGAGGTACTGGTGAACTTTAATAGACTATTCGAATATCTATGTATATCATATAGAGATCAAGTGTTAGCCCACTTCGACTGAAGTAAAATGAAACAAAAAGATTTATTTATGCCTCTTTCGACTTTCGATATCTAGCTTTGTAACTACCTTCTCAGCTTAACCCTTCAAAAACACTGTTAATACAATACCAATAAATAGATCTAATTATGTTAAATATTCCATCCGATAGTTCACAAAAATGCTTTTTAATTCCCATTTTACCATTATTTTTAAATTCATTTAATTTTATCTTAACATGTTCTATTCTTAGTCTGATTCAGTAATTTGTTCCAAAAATGTATTACTCTATTAGCAAAAAGATTCAAGTCGTTAATCGATCTAGATTTAAAATCGAAGAAAAATATTTTTAAAAATGTCTACCATAGTTATTAATTATTAAGAAAAGTCCAATTAAATCACCTCTCATTCTTCTATCTAGCAAAGTAGTTAAAAGCGATTTTTTCAATTTCTCCTTGGAAATTACGTTTTTATTTCACTTATTAGTTCATGAATCTTTGCATGTCTTCTCTATATTGCATTCCAATGTGAATGTTAAGACACTGAATCCCAGCCATAAGTACAATACTCAATATGAGGTCTTCTTCAAGCTGGATATAACTTTAAAACGACGTTTTTATGCCTCTACAGGTATCCAGGTATCTTTTATTTTAATTAAAAAATCACATTCAAATTTTAATGAAAATAAAAACATATATATATATATATATATATATATATATATATATATATATATATATATATATATAAAGTACTATGTGGTACGGTAGGAAAAACCCTGCAGAGTGCTCGATTAATTAAGAAATCCGAGATTTCAAAGGATTAAGTGCGTAAATATTTATTTATAAAATACAGAAATTCAATTTAACATCAGTACCGTCGGTTTCAAAGTAGGAGGTTAATCCCAATTATCATCAGCTGATAAACATTTTAGAAATGGTGCAACTTATTCTCCACAGAACCCAAGACACGAGATCCCACAGGATGCTCGTGCCATAACAAGAACGACTGCCCTTTAGAGGGGAATTGCAAAGTCAACTCCCTAATTTATGAGGCTAATGTCACAAGCCTCCCCAGCGGGTTAACAGAAAAATATATCGGAATGACACAAGGGCCCTTTAAAAACAGACTATATGTACACAGACATACATTCAAATACAGAGCCAGAGCCAACATCAGCCTTGCAACCCGAATATGGTAATTAAAAGACGACGGGACCCCATTCACCATCAAATGGAAGAACATCGAGAGAAGACCATCTTTCTCCTCAAGTGCCCTCTGTGCGATGCGGAAAAATATCATATTTTACGAGCCATTATGGACCCGCATATTACCTGCTTAAACTCAAGAGATGAAGTCTTCCGGGGCTGCATCCACATACACCAAGCACTCCTCATAAACTGGACTGACCGACACAATAATGACTAAGATAAACCCATCTCGCATACCCTGTCTTGACCCATGACCCTATATCTCAACCCCATATGGACCTTACCTCCTTACCTAACCTTAGATACAGATGCAATTCCCTAAACCCATCCACCACTAAAAAACCCTTATCCCCAACCTTAACCACCCAGCATATGATCCTTTACCCCATTTTACATAATTTAATACATTTTTATCATTATATATTTCTTCATATATATTTTTTATTACTAAGGTATTCACCCACCCTCAAGTAATCCCAATTATTAGAATCAGATACCTACTTTCATCGATTAATTATCTCCCCACCCCTCGACGGCGAAGAACAGCCCGTTTCATAAACATCGCCTCTTTATAAACATTTAGATAATGCCATAGATAGCCGTTAGACCAGGGGCAGGGAACCTCCGGCCCGCAGGCCACCTCCGGCCCGTGAAGGCTTAACGTCCGGCCCATCACCCTGCTATGCTTTATTATTGCAATCCGCCCCTAGGACCTCCCAGTAAAACTCATATCATTTTGTGACATAGACGTAAAAGTAGGTTTCAATTAAGATTTACAGTGGGATAAAAATGTATAAATATCAGCGAGCGATGATGCATATATATTTCATTTTTCTTTAACTATAAATTTCAAATCCTTGGCCTGAGATAAAAATAGAAAAAGAGAAAGAGAGAGGCAAAGAGGAAACGTGAGACGAGGAAAGAGCATGAAACATAGAACCTATGCGAGGTGTGTCAAAACGAATGCTGGATCAACTTGCTACTTCCCTCGTCATTATTTTTTATGATTCCAAAATGAGTCTTCGTCGGCGCCTTTTAGAACATCACATACAGAAGTCTCTTGAGAAAAAAATATCAGATTTGTAGAGTGTTCAATGCAATTTTTGTACAATTTATTCATGTAAACAAAATATAGTAATTCTGAGATTTCGTTTTTCACTCCGGCCCACGATCTCCTTCCAAAAGTTTCATCTAGCCCTCACTCTAGAAAGGGTTGCCCGCCCCTGCATTAGACAGACATCCACATTCCAATAGACTTCTCCCGAGCCGAATCCCTTAAATATTTGATCTTATTAACACGGCTATTACACCCTTAGAGCCAGGTCTACTATCAACAAGTTTGGTAGCAGTCCCTCTCGGACTGCCAATGCCCCCCCCCCCCCTGTCAGTTAAATTCGAGGCTTATTTATTGTTCTATAATTTTTCTATAATCTTTCCATATCTTCTACTTTCCACAACCTCCATTTTAAGTCCTCAAACCTTTAAATTTTTCAAGCCCCTTAAACCCCGTCCCTTATATCTCTTTACACTCCACTCAGAATGTCATTTTAGGACCCGCTCCTCGCCCGGGAACCGTTGCACTGCATAGCCAGTGCCATTTTAACAACACGCTTATGCCTACAGTATTTTTCCCAGCCACGCAGGGTTTATATAATTTTATCTCCTATTTTTATTTTTATCTTTTAAATTCGCCGGGCCATCATCATCATCATCATCATCATCATCATCATCATTATCATCATCATCATCATCATCATCATCATCATCGTTGTTGTTGTTGTTGTCGTCGTCGTCGTCGTCGTCGTTGTTGTTGTTGTCGTCGTTGTCGTTGTTGTCCTTATTCTTATTCTTATTCTTATTCTTATTCTTATTCTCATTCTTATTCTTCTTATTCTTATTCTTATTCTTATTCTTATTCTTATTCTTATTCTTATTCTTATTCTTATTCTTATTCTTATTCTCTTCTTTGTCCTCTTGCCACTCTGACACTTCATATTACGATATGGGGTCGGTAAGTTAGACTGCCCTACCGAGTTTTAGAGTCAACGGCTATCAATGCTCACAACGCTGTATCTAGATCCTCCATTCTCCCCCCTCTCTCCTGCGTCTTACTCGATACCTGGATCCCTACGCCCTCCTTTCTCTACCCCCTTTTTCCCCCTATACTTCCTGGCCCCCACCTCGACCTCTGCTCTACAGTATTTTTTACACATATTTTTTTATATAAATTACAAAACCCCCTTTTTTCTACCTTATTTTAATTAATAACCATTTTATATATATTAAAAATTTAAATATTAAAATCTAAATTTAACCCCTTACACAAATATGTAACCCCCCCCCCATTTCACACAAATCACGTTCTACGTGATTTTAGGCGTGACCGAATAAGTTCCATCATTTCTAAAATGTTTATCAGCTGACGATAATCGGAATTAAAACGACGGTACTGATGTTACATTGAATTTCTGTATTTTATATATATATATGATATTTTATGAATAAATATTAAATTATTTTTTCCTAGAGACGCTAGCGTCTCAAGCTTATAGCTCTCATCAGTGCAGGAAGTAACAATTTCAGACCTTTGGGAGGTGAAACGGGTATCATACAGAAGACTAATTGGGAGTGTTCGACGAATGTATTTGGAACTTTGCTTTAGAGCACTTTGATAGTCTATTTTAACAACTCGAGAATACCTACCCGTACTTGATGCGGAACAGCATCAACCCAGGAGGAGGAAGTTTCATGGGAGTATAAAATTTACAAACAACCCCAAGTCGCATGTATATCCCGGTTAAAGGAAATGATGACGTAGTTTTTGTAGAGAAGGGTCGACGTCCTATCACATACAACACCTAGTATTCCCAAATGGTCACCCATCTGGTACTGACCAGGCTCAACGTTGCTTAACTTCGGTGATCTCACGAGAACCAGTGTAAGAGGGTTCGACTTTAATTTCTTAAAAGAGCTTATTACAATATTTTATAAATAAACATGAAATTATTTTTATCTACAAACGTTAGCGTTTCAATCTTATAGATCTCATCAGTGCAGGAAATGTCTCTCTCTCTCTCTCTCTCTCTCTCTCTCTCTCTCTATATATATATATATATATATATATATGTAAAGGAGTAAGGCTACCAACATTTGTAGAATGTTTTTTTCAACATTTATTTATTATTTTGTTGTTTTTTTCAACATTTATTTATCATTTTGTTGTTTTACCATTTTATGATTTTATATATAACGCGTTTCAAGCCCGCTTTCATCAGATATGAAAATCCATGGATTTTCATATCTGATGAAAGCGGGCCACCGCTTGAAACGCGTTATATATAAAATCATAAAATGGTAAAACAACAAAATAATAAATAAATGTTGAAAAAAACAACAAAATAATAAATAAATGTTGAAAAAAACATTCTACAAATGTTGGTAGCCTTACTCCTTTACATATATACTTTTCTCTCGTTGGAACTGCACTAATACTGCACTACCCTCTTTTCTATATATATATATATATATATATATATATATATATATATATGCAAACATTGTTAAAAATAACAGAATTCGTCCGTTTACTTAGACCATTTTTTATTTTTTCAATTTTTCGTATTGAAAAAAATAAAAAAAGCTATAATTAAATAGACGAATTCTTTTATTTTCAACAATGTTTTCATAAATAAGAAAATGCTGCCTAAATATATATATATATATGCAAGTTAATTTATGTACACTGACAGTGCTAATGTTTACACCAATTGGTTTCCCCAGAGCCAAGTTAGGTAACAAAATTAGAAGTTAAGTATAAAATTCTAGAATGAATTTTCTTTGTTTTTTTCTATCTATTCATTTTTCATTTTTCGCCTTATGCAATGAACAAATATTCATAGTTGTTCGATTCATCGGATATCAGTTATTTTATTTACCTCGTCTCCAGGAAATTAGGCACAAGATCAGATGTGTGTTTCATAAAAGTGTTTCTGTGGGACGAACTTGATACACCCAGGTTTCCAGTCAGTGTAGTTTACCACTAAACTACCGTCAGTTATGCGATCAGTGTTACGCAGTTACGGAACATATATATTGCTTTCTACTCGAAAAAAAAACCCTTGGCAATCCCGAGTAAGACTTGTAGCATGTAAGTTACTTAATACCTTGTCACCCCTTTTGTCAGTTTCTTGTATTACTTGTACCTATGACAATATCTGCAAATAATTGACTGAGTCGACACATATTAACCTTTTGGTTAAGAGCAAAGTGTAGTACATGTCGTAATATCTTTTCTATTTCAATGAAATATATTTTTTTCGATTACTAAGATTATTTTAACTTATTTAAATTCGAAAGTAAGCACGATTAGAATGGAAACGCAAACTAAACATGGTTCGCTCTTTTATGCTAAGATGAAACAAGTTCTGCAAACGTCCTGCCTTATTTATAACCACAAAAACAAGAGCATCCCCTTGGCAAGATAAAAAAAACTGGCATACAAGGCCAGTGATTTCAGCTTAAGCTTTCTGCTTTAAGGACGACAACTCACGTCCTCGATATATATTACACCATTCCATTTTTAGATAGATCAATAAATGTAGTCTCTTAATTTAGATGGAGCGTTCCGAACACGTTCAGATCTCCGAAGAATAGGTGATGCTTCCTGTCCAATGTCTGTAGGTTCCAGCTCAACTTCATTCTAACTTACTAACTCTGGTGCTTCTGCACCTTCAAAAGACATCACCCTCCTCTGGAAAGAGGATCGTCCTTTTTATGATCTACGTGCAACTACTCACCTTTTTGTCTCCTTGGCACTCCTCTCTCTGTCACCACCTTAACATGGATATTACCCAACTGCCTTGTAATGATGTCTTCCATCCACCGTTTACCAGTGCCAAAATTCCCCAAGAGGACTGGATCATTTACTGCAATTTTTCGGAAAGGGGTCAAGATCTTGGTACTTTTCTCCATTTTGTAATTATACCCAATGCTCCTAAGCTTGTCCAGCTGCAACAGATGAAAGTTTTTCTTAATTGCCGCTTAACAACAATTCAGCTGGAGGAATCCAAGTTGCTGTGTGCGGAGTTGTCCTGAAGTTAAAAAGGAATCTGTTGACTTGTTTCAATGGAATGTTTTTATATCTTTGTTCATCCTCTTCATTGTTTCCTTGAATGTACGCACGCTGCGCTCCGCCTGCCCATTGGGGGAGGGATGGTCAGGAGCCGTGAATAGATGTCTAACCCCATTGGCCGTTAAAAACCTTCTAGATTCATCACTGGAGAAACAAGGGCCACTTTCACTCACAATCAACAGCAGTAAACTGTGTGTCGCAAATATTCACCCTCAACTTCTCAATTGTGGCTGTAGCAGTGGATGTGTTAATTATGCAAACCTCCATCCATTTAGAGCAGGCATCCACTACTATAAAGAACATGTGTCCAAATCCTCTAATTTTTCTTTCTTCTTCTCTGTCCCCTCTCTCTCACAGACGTTATGTTGCTAGTCTCAGTCTTTTCTATAAATACTATTATGGCATGTGATCTTCAGAATTATGTGATCTATTGCCTGCTTCTTCTATTCCAGCTCGTTTAACTCGTTGGTCTAGTGGTCTCCACCCATTCGTTGTTTTGATACCTCATTGTAATACAACTTCCTATTTCAGTAGCTTCTTTCCAAGAACCGCAGGCTCGTGGAACTCTCTTCCTGCAGACTGTTTTTCTCCTACCTATAACCTTGCTCTTTTAAAGACTAAGGCCAATAGGCATCTCCTGTCTTTGTGATGATCATATTTCGTCCTTGTTAGCTCCTTATATCAAGTGGCTTTATGCCTTATCTGGAGCTATTTCCATAAAAAAATACTGGACCAGCATAGTAAATATGAATCCTTTCCCAGGGTTGAATTGGATACTCTCAACAATGAATAGCAGTTCTGTTGGGTGGTTTTTGATTTAGCACACAGCTTTCACACCCCTTGGCGGTCCACTCTATATCTCCATCCAGTTTTCCACACCATATGTAGCTTCTAGCTAACACTTTCATTCTCACAATGCCTACGTGAGTCTGGTGTAGTTGCTGCAGTACTTTTCCTCTTAACTTAGAGGGTAATAACAATCCTGGTTCCCCACAGTAAAACGTAATCTTCATAGGTCAGTTCCTCCTGTTTATTGAAATAGGGCTTTAACTGCTCACTCTAACTGACACCGTTCCAGCTATTCATTGTGAATCTGTATACCCGACTCAAGATCGGATATTTCCTTGTCTCTGCTCTCACAGCTTCCACTTTATCTGGAGCTTCCACAAGGTCCATCATATATATTTCATTAGAAGACTTAGAAATGTCTTCTCCCTGAGCCTCCAGTGGAAGACGACTCAGATAGTCTGCATTACCATTGAGGGATCCAGTTCGATATTCTAGCTTATAATTATATGTAGACAAGAACAGGGCCCAACACTGTACCCGGACAGCTACCATAGCTGGAATTTGTTTGTTCTCTGCATAGACCCAACAACGGTGTATGATCTGTGAACATCGTAAAGGTGTTCCCAAACAAATATTGATGTAATCTCTTTACTGCAAAAACCAGGGCTAGTACTTCCTTTTCAATGTGTGCATAGTTCCGTTCAGCATCTGAGAGCTCTCGGGAAATATAACATACTGATTTTTCACTGCCACCTTCCATCCTATGAGCCAACACAAATCCCAAACCATAAAGAGAAGCATCCACTTGTACAAGTGTGGGCTTCGATGAGTCAAAATGAGTCAGAAGGGGTGCTGTACACAATATTTTTAATCTCTTCAAAGGCTTTCTGATCACAGGCTTCCCACTTCTAAATTGTATCCTTCCTCAATACACTGTGCAATGGCTCCAGTTGTGTGGACAAATTAGGTAAATGGCTCTGATAATCATTCACTGCTTCAATATAGGCTTTTATTTCTGTTACCTTCCTGGGTGTGGGCGCTTTTATCATCGCAGCCACTTACTCTGGTAGAGGAGCTGTGCTCTCCTTGCTAACTTTGAATCCTAGATAGGTTATTTCCTCAAGGAGATATTCATACTTCCTCCTCTTTAATTTAAGCCAAGCTTTGTTTAGCATATGAAATATTTTCTTTGGGTTTTTTGAGTGACTAGCATCATTGGGACCTGAGGTTAGTATGTCGTCCACTCATACCTTGCAGAAAGGAACATCTTTCAACTTTTTGTCCATATCCTGTTGAAAAATACCTGTAGCACTGTGCATCCCGAACTGTAACTTTGTGGGTTGGTACTAAACCCTATGTGTATTTACCGTCAACAGTTCCTGAGTACCATCATCTAATTCCAGCTGCTGATAAGCATGGCTTAAATCCAATTTTTCATTACCTCTCAGTGTGGTAAATATATCTTCAGTTCGAGAAATGGTTTGCATATAGTCCTCACATATTCAGACCTCCCCGTTGTTCCTTTTAATAACGGTAACTATGGATGCAACCCATCTAGTGTATTCCACTCTTTTATAAATGCCTTGGTTTTCCAGGCGATCTAACTCCGTTTCCATTCCTTTCTTCAAAGCATGGTACAGGCCTGGCTCGACAAAATTGGGTCTTGGCTTCCTTATCAATGGGGGTAATAACCGGAAAGTCCTTGAGGCATCCCATTTCTCCATTGAATAAAGTATCATATTCTGTTAATAATTTTTTAGCCTTGATGGGGTCTCACTTGTTAAACAAAACAACCGTTTCCAGTCTAGCTACAACTTCTTCATCCAATGTCTATCACACGTTACGCGTGAGGTAGACGTAGAGAATTCTTATAAGTATCATTTTGTGTGTTGGTGAAAAAAGTGTGTTTGTGTGTTTGTGTGCCTGTAGTGAAGTGAGGTAGAGAATTCTTTGTACTATATTGCTGATTTATTTATTTACATTTTCTCAGTAATTATAAATTATGCATTTATGTTTTATGCATAATTAACATTATGTTATAATGCTGTAAATAATTTTTTTCTTGATTCCTTCAAGGCCCTCATTAATCAGAGACACAAGACGGATGGCCCTGATTACAAAAACAAGAGCGCCCCCTAAACGAAATAAAAAAAAACTGTTATCCAAGGCCGGTAATTTCGGCTTTAAGGGCGACAACTCACGTCCTTGATATATATTACACCTTACATTAGAAGAAATCCTTAATCTCAGTTTAAACTTAAAGATCCCATTTTTAAGCTGAACAAAAATCGATATACTATTATTTCTCTGAAAGAGGATGATGTATTCTAGTAAAATCATAGTATCTAAAACTGATAAAAGTTTCAAATTTCTTTTTCATACTTAAATTTCCAATTTGAATATAATTTCAAGAAAAAGCTGCCGTTTAAAAATGTATTATTTATTTCATTCATAACCCAGTGTCATATCTATTAGTTTAATTTAGTGTTGTGCAATGGGAGAAAAAGGGGGGCGGAAGTCCTTCTTAAAATTTTAGATATCTTTTGTGAAATTTAAGCAACAGGTGTATTCCTTTGGAGCATTTTAAAATGGATTTTAGGGAGTATAATATGGGCACAGCTTCCTATTTGAAAATTCAAATCTTTCAGATTTGCATTAACTTTGATCATACAAATTAGATTAAGCAAAATTCGGGGAATTAATTTTCATTGAACGTCCACGTGAAGGCCATATTTGTCAAAAACATCAACACCCAATATAACTTTCCCTACCTCTTCTATAACAAAAAAGGTGTGGGAAAACCGCTTAAGGCTCACATTTAATGATAGGCACCACTGGCCATAAGGTTTAACAAAATATTTATTTACGGTATGTAAAGTAAGCTCATGAGGGCCATTAATCTTGTCTTCATTCGTGGTAGGGATTATAGATTTTTTTGCGCCGCTGTCTATGATGACATTTATGCCTGTAGTGCAATCATACATAAATATTAGGCGACAGGTTCCCCCCTCATGCTGGCATTTCGATTCCGAGTCCTCTTGTGATGACAGCATACACTTTTCCCTAGGTAGATTTGAACAAAAACGCTTTATCTCTGAACTTCTTATGCGTGTGTCACATATGAAGTTCATGTTCCCCCTCTGTTGATAGATAGACAGTGGCGTCTGCATAATTCTTCTACTTCGGTTTCTAGCTTCCTCTAACCTTCCATTATATTAGCCAGGTGATCTTGGTTCAAATACACCCGATACTGAAACAGGGTTAGAAGTTACCTAATCATCGATTGTATCTGCTACCCTGCTAATATTTCAGGAGATGCACTTTCACTGATGGCTGCTAAAACAGTTTGGTATGTCGACAGCAAATGCCTCAGTAATGCGGAGGGTAAAATCTAATCGTGAGAGGAATCCAGATTTGTCGGGTTGCTCAATGTTAAATTGTATGTTCGAGTCCGTTTTTAAAGGTAATAGAAATTTTGTTAGCTTCTTCGCAAGATGTTGTGAGGCTGAAAATGTCGTCCACATATCTCATGAAAAAAGGTGCTGGAGTGGCAGGTATGTTATGCATGCTGTTATATCCTGTTCTTATATGTGATGGCAAGTAGTCCTGAGAGACTAGATCTCATGGATTAAATTAAAAAGATATATCTGAACACTTAATTAATGTTAGATATCGCATGGAGTTCTAACAAGGGAGTCAACACTTAAGAATCATGATATCTGATATTCTAATTCGTCAAAATTAGCAACACATGGGTGTTGTTAAGATTCTCTGTGTATTGCATTGGCTATCACACGTGTAGAAAATAAAATTCGGTAAAACGCCTGTGATGGACTTATACATTTTGCTTATTAATAGTTTACTGTAGCCAAATACTTTACACTGAGAGATGTATACATAGAGTAAACATATAATTAAATGCATTCTTTTCATACAATAGAATGCAGTAAAAAGAATATTGTAAACTTACATTTCCACATGACGTTTCTCTGTTATCTCTGTTATAAGAAATACCCCGTAGACGATGTTGATTATGGTGGGTGTAACCAACTAATAAGGAAGAATTCTGGTATTAATCTTAATTCTCGACCGCATGTTGGTAAAGAGTTGCTGACTAAACTTTCCTGTTCACAAGATTTGGCTATATGAGCGAAAGGGTAATAACTCTGGCCTGGAAACTGTAGGTCCGTACTCAAGTACTAAAACAATATTTCTATCGTAGTAAGGTAATGAAACGGAATATTTTAAGTAGTGATTTAAGACTGTTTTTTGATCATACTAAATATTAACCTTCAAAACAACATGCCAATCCAACAGTTACTCTTTCTATTAAAGAAGGAAACAAAGACAGTGCTAACATTGTCTTGTTTCTTCGTTGACTTTTCCTGTCTACATGAATTCTAAATATATAAGTATAAACCACGAACATTTAATTTGAAACCAGCATCAATCTATCGTTTAAGAAAGAAAACTCTTTCCAATTTATTTAAATACTAGAAAATCTCAAAGTTGTATCCCTGATCTGTTTTATCTTGCTACCGGGCATTAAAAATGGACATCCGGTGCAAATATATTATTTTACCACCTTTCTTCAAACTGAAACATACTTATCTAAGTTAATGTATTTACAGAATATATCTGGTTATTGAGGTCTATCTCCAAAATCTTTGTTGGAGTTTGTGACATATTTCCATTCTGTAGACGTCCGGCGCGAAGGCAGACACCACGATGTTATTGTACCATTTTTAGGACAGAACAGACACTGCTCTTTAATCTTAGTCCGGAAACCAAGAAAGTGTATTTTAGTTCGAGTTTTAAGTTCGAAAAAAAAAACGGCATCAGATGAAATTAAAAAAAAAAAATTTTAGCATTGCATCTTCGGCGATCGGGAAACTCCATCTTTTAAAAAAATAGTGAAGGGTGATAACCTACGTACGAACATGAAATTTCCTTAGCATATTATTATATAGATCAGACCTGTAATGAAAACACAAGACGATAATAAGACTTATGAAGTTTTATTTTGATACAAATGTGCGACAACTAAGTAAAATTAACAACAAAAGGAGTTGCATATTTTGTACAAAATCAGCTTCGAATTTAAATAAAATAAAATAAAATTGAATATATATTTTTCATACAACGAGTAGAGCTACAAATAGTCCCAACAAAAGAATAAAAACAAATCATTGAATATTCGGCGACAAGACGCTGGAAACCTTCTCACACCTTTATAAGAAAGAGACATATCCTCTCTTCAATCCAGTTTCTGAGAAATTATTTACCACGATGACCATTTTGAACAACACACACAAACACCCACATAATAACTACGGTAAATATACCGTGGGATAAAAATACACACAAGCTGAACGGCTCATCAGCAGCAGCTAGCCACTTACTGTGTATATTTCAAGCGAAACATTCCAGTCGCATGAAACATATCCAGCATAAATCCCCAATATAATCTTTTTCTAGAAAGATTCAAGCTTATATCGAGAATTTCAAAAGACCATATACTAGAAGAGTGTATGGGCAATACCGCACATATATACACTGGTGTATTGAACGAGTTATTGACACGGATGATGCCTCTATAAACGACGTCACAAATTTTTTCATAAATTTACACAAGATAAGAGGTTACTGACCTTTAACTATTGTATTATATATAATTCTGAACTTCTCCTATGTTATACTACTGAACATGTATATAGGACTTGGATCAATTAATTTCAAAAGATATTAGAGTTGATGATGTCAAGATTAGCTGCATCTTGAGCTTTGTTTAATCAAGCCTCACTAAGAGAGATCATCTAATTATACAGGTAAGAATAAAGAGTTTATAAAGATATATAAATTCCCCATTGATATTGAGAAAGTTTCAGAGACACCACTGCATTAAGCTTTAAGTAAATGTTTAAACTTCAAAGATTTAGTATAGTGTAAAATTAGAAAATCTCAAAATGTCAATTAAAATTAAAAAATAATTAAATGAATAATTAACAAGAACATAAGTCAGACTGTATACTTCCACCCAATAACGTAAGGATATACCAAAGTTTTATCTCGGCCTTACTTCTCCATATTGTATGACGTATTCCGAAGTTATGCGATGGAAACGTTGATAATTTTACATGGTGATTACTGTTATCAAAAAACATCAGACCCATACATCAAATTTGGAAAAATCGGAAGTTGAATTTCCGTCAAAACTTTGACAATGACCGAACTTTTTAAGTCCAACGTTAAGGTAATATAAGATACGAAATTTCATTGGCTACAATATGGGCCAAGTAGCTACTCTCAACAATGAATAGAACCGAAGTTATCGCCAAAAGTCTGACTTTTACCCTTTCTGTGACCTTGACATTTGAGCACTTCTAAGTTAGACCATAACCGATATTTTGCTGACGATTGTTTATACTAATGGGTCACCACTTATCAAGACCCGAGAACTACTCAAGGATAAGGGTTAAATAGATTGTCGGTCGGACGCTGAGTGTCACCACGCCAGGATTAGACACAGCCGTGGAATTGGCAGAAGATTTCTTAAGATGAATTGATTATCCAAGAGAACGCCTCAACAAGTATTTGTTTATATTAGACTTGAAGACGACCATGTTGTAGTCGGCTGGGAAACAGCTTCGTGATATTTTGTTCCACAGACCGGATGCTCTAGGAAAGAAACTTTATTCATAGAAGTTGCGCTTGGTCTTTGGTACGGAGAGAGAGAAAGAAAAGTCTTCTGCTGTAGTTATAGCTAAGCGGGTTCTTTCTGTGAATGTTTTACAGGGGGAGATGAGAGATCGGAGTTCAGTCGAGCACCTACCATGAACATATCAATACAGTAGAGAGAGGCTAGCAACATCACTTCTGTGCGAAAAGGGCTACAGAGAAGAGAATAGATCATTCCCTCTAGATTGCGAAGTCAATTTTGTACCCTGTCAAGGCAAGAAAGAGTGCTCCGAGCGGAACATGCCCAAATATGAAAGCAGTACTCCATCATAAGACGGAGCTGGCTCTTATACAGGTAAATGATTGCGTCAAGAGTGAGGTACTTTCTGGAGCGATAGAATGATCCAACCATTTTTCCAGCGACCTTAGCAACAGATTTGATGTAAATCTTCCATTTTAAGTCTGGGGTAAGAGATCAGTCCTAGGAGCCCATTAAGGAGAGAAAAATTCATTTCAACTGAGGAAAAATGATCCTATTATTTGTGGTTAAAAGAGAGAAGTTTGGTTTTGGAGTAACAAGCCCCCCCCCCTCATTGCATCACGTACTCCAAGTTTGAATATATATATATATATATATATATATATATATATATATATATAGAGAGAGAGAGAGAGAGAGAGAGAGAGAGGAGGGGAGAGGCAGAGAAAGATCTTGTAATCAGTTTTCTTCTATGTGCTGCCATATATTGTTGTGTCGTCTGCAAGATATTAACGAATGATCTCAGGGTATATTTTCGAAGATCATTTATAAATATCAGGAAAAAGATAGGGCCTAGAATGGATAGTTGAGATAAGCCGGCATTGATATTATGAGCTTCGGACGTCTACCCGTTAACAACTACTTTAATAGACCTATCGGTTGCCAAGCGATGTTGACGCTAGGCCATACACAAAGAAATATAGTGACAAATTTGCCCGGATACATAACTTCATTGGCAGAGGTAAACAGCAGGTTCAAATTGCATCGTAAAATTTCTGAAATTATCTTAGATTACTTAGAAAAGAAATGCAAGATTTTCTGATTATTCTAATGGGAAATTTTATTCGTCACGTCAGTCAAATGTTTTTAATTATTCCTGTGTTATGTCATATTGACAGATTTATGTATATAACTTTAATATTTTGGCTTGTAAGTTACAATGTTAAAAGACAGGACATATTCTTAAGATGTGTCCATTCAATACGTGCATTAATACTGAAAAAATATATATTATCAAAAAGTTATGGTGTTTGTTGGAGTTTGTTTGTTCGTATGCAAATGTGATTGGTTTACAGAAAAGAAATAGGCAGAGTACATATTACTAAGGCAGTAGGTTTTACAATGTCTATACTCGAGTTCGAATCTCGCGTAAATCTAAATGATTTTTAACTCGATAAGTTTTTTATAAATTTAAAAATAATTAAAATAATAACATACAAAACATTACATGAATATTTTTTTTAAAATAAGTGACCTTTTTTTTCGATAATCCGTATTTGGCATTAGTTAAAAGTGAATTATTCTAACTTAAAAATATAATTTCTAATGCTTTTCACCAATAAAATCAATACATAAATATATTCATCGTAGTTACTTACTCTCTCTCATGCAAATACTAAGTAGGATATATTTTAAACGAAATTTCAAGGTCCTGGGTATGACCTTAAAAGACATTCAGTGGTGAGGCCTCCATTTGGTGCCATAGCTCCCAAGTCCACTCTGGCTCGGAGTGGTAGTAACTGTAAGGACCTCATCTATGGGCTAAATAGAACCTACTGGCGCTACCAGATCAGGCTGTTACTGACTTCCTGACTCAAAATGCAGCAAACATTGATGTTTTTTCTTTGCAAAGCTTAATCATGTTCTGTAAAATCTAAAACAAAAAATAACAATTTCTCTCCCTTTCCCTTTCTACCCTCCCCATCCCTTCATACCCTTTAACTCAACCAAACACTATGAGCAAATATTTGAACATATAAAGACCTTGAAGTATAAAGACTTTCACGAAAAAGACTAAATTCAGCATTAAATAACCTGAAAAGGGTTTATATGCCGTAAAAAAAAACCCAAACCAAACCAAACACTATGAATGAATACTTGAACATATAAAGAACTTGAAGTATAAAGACTTTCACCCAAAAAACAAATTCAGCATTAAATAACCTGAAAAGGGTTGATATGCCATAAAACAAAGCAACCAACCAAACAACCAAACCGGAATTTCAAAAATAGGTTTTATTTGTACTAGGTATAAAGTGGTAGAAGTTATGTAAAGATGGAAATTTATATACCTAGATACTGTACAAATACTATTCCAAGCGGGCATAAACTAATACAAACAACCAAACCGAAATTTCAAAAATAGGTTTTATTTGTACTAGGTATAAAGTGGTAGAAGTTATGTAAAGATGGAAATTTATATACCTAGATACTGTACAAATACTATTCTAAGCGGGCATAAACTAATACAACTTAAAACGTGACCGTAGCAGACCAACAAAAAATATTTCAGATTTGAACATGACAAACCAAACAAAATGCAATTTCAAACAAATGTGAGATACGAATGAAATGCTCTTTTAAACTTCTGCTAGAGAGACTAAGGAAAATGCTATTTCAAAATTAAGTGTGAGAGAACGACGAAAAGGCTACTGTAAACTAAAGCCTGACAAACGAATGAAAATGTAATTGCAAACGTAAGCGTGAGAGATTGATGAAATGTTATTTCAAACGTCAGCATAAGAGAGACTGACAAAAGTGCTATTTCAATCGCAAGCATGACATACTCACGAAATTCCATTTCAAACTTAAGCGTGAGCAACCTACTAACTTGAAAAACCTACGAATACGAAAGTTTTATTTAAATTTAAGTTTGAAAAACATACAAATATGAAAATGTAATTTCAAATTTAGTTTAAAATACCCATGAAATACTATTTTAATCTTAAGCGTTAGAGAATGATGGACATGTTATGTAAAACTTAAGAGGGAAAGCCCTACGAAAATGCCTTTTTTAAACTGAAGCGCTAGAGATGGTGTTATTGTGATTTCAAACTTAAGCGTGAGAAAGTGCTATTTACACCAAGAGAGACCAGTGAAAATAGTATGTCAGACTTAAGTTAGGTAAACCAACTAAAATTCTATTTCAAACTTAAGCATAAGAAATCGATTAAATGTTATTTCAATCTTCAGCGTGAGAAACTGATGAAACTGCTATTTCTAACTTAAGCATGATATATCAACGAAAATGCTTTTCAAAATTAAGCGTGAGAGACCAAAAAATGTTATTTTAAACTTAAGCTTGACAAACCAACAAACAATTATATTGCAATCTTAAGCACAAGACACCGATCAAAATGTATTTAAATAATCAGCCTGAAATAGTGACACAAAGGCTATTTCAAAATTAAGCATGAAAGGCCTATGAAACTGCAATTTAAAACTTAAGCATGATATATCCACGAAAATTCTTTTCAAACTTAAGCGTGACACAGTACTATTTCAAACTTAAGCCTGATAAATCAATGAAAATGCGATTGCAAACTTAAATGTGAGAGATTGATGATTTTTTTATTTCAAACTTCAAAATGCGAGACTGACGCCAGTGCCATTTCAATCATAAACATGACTGACTCACGAAAATATTTGTCAAATTTAAGCGTGAGGAACGTACAAAAATATTATTTCAATCTTAAACTTGAAAATCCAACGAAAATGTTATTTGAAAAACTGATAACACTTCTTATTCAAACTTAAGCATGACATATCCACGAAAATGCTTTTTAAACTTAAGCATGACATATTCACGAAAATGCTTTTTAAACTTAGGCGTGAGAGACCGACGAAAAAGTTATTTCAAACTTAAGCTTGACAAACTAGCGAGAATTCTATTTCAATCCGAAGTGTGAGAGACCGATGAAACTGCTATTTTAAACTTAAGCATGACATATTCACGAAAATGCTTTTCAAACTTAGGCGTGAGAGACCGACGAAAAAGTTATTTCAAACTTAAGCTTGACAAACCAACGAAAATTCTATTTCAATCCGAAGTGTGAGAGACCGATGAAACTGCTATTTTAAACTTATGCATAACATATCCACGAAAATGCTTTTCAAACTTATGCGTGAGAGACCGACGAAAAAGCTATTTCAAACTTAAGCTTGAAAAACCAACGAAAATTCTATTTCAAACTTATGTGTAAGAGATAGATTAAAATGTATTTTAATCATCAGCGTGAGACACTGACAAAAGTGCTATCTCAAACTTAAGCGTGAGTGATCAGTTAAGCATGACAGACCAACGAAAACACTATTCAAAACTTAAGTATGACAGACCAAAAGAAACGCTGTTTAAAACTTAAGTATGATTGCTCAACGAAAACATGTTTAAAACTTAAGCATGAGAGACCGACGAAAATGCTATTTCAAACTTAAGCATTGAACCCTCCTCAAAATGGAATTAAACAAGTGTCATATACCATTGAAAAGTCTATTAAAATCTCTATCGTGATAGACTGATGAAAATGATAATTCGGACTTAAGCATGACACACCAAAGTAAATGCGTGTTCATATTTAAGCGTTAGAAACCTACGAAAATTTTGTTTTCAAACTTAAATTTGACAAACCAGCAGAAATGTTATTTCAAACTTAAGTGAAAATGACCAATAAAATTCTATTCCGATCTTCAGCATGAGAAACTTAAGAACATGCTATTTAAAACTTAAGCGTGAAACCAACGAAAATGCTATTTTAAACTTAAGCGTGAAAGACCGATGAAAGGTTATTCAAACTTCAGCGTGAGAAACTGAGAAAAGTCCTATTTAAAACGTAATGCTTAACTTAAGCTTGACAAACAAACGAAAATGTAATTTAAAACTGAAGTGTGAGAGACCGAGGGATTGCTATTTCAAGCTTCAGCCTGACAGATTCACAAAAATGCTTTTCAACCCTGATTATGAAAAACCAACAAAAATGTTATTTCGAATTTAAACTTTAAAAAAACCAACATAAATTCCATTTCAAACTTAAGTGTAAAAGACCATAATAAGCTATTTCAATGTTCAGCGTGAGAGACTGATAAACATGTTATTTAAATTATAAGAGTGCGCAGCTCACAAAAATGTTTTTTAAAACTTAAACGAAAAGAAACAGGTTGAATACAATTTCAAAATTCCACGTGAGAGACTAATGCTATTTCAACTGGGAGGGGCCAACAACAATTCTATTTAGAACTTAAGTTTGACAAACCAACGAAAATTATATTTCAAACTTAAGCGTTATAGACCAATAAAATACTATTTTAAGCTTTGGCATGACAGACTCACGAAAATTCTTTGAAAACTGGAGCATGGCAGACCAACGAAAATGTGCTTAAAACTTAAGCGTGATAGACCAACGAAATTTTTTATTTCAAATTGAAGTGTGACAGACTACCGAAAATGCTAATTTAAAGCATTACAGACTGATGAAAGTGCTAACTATTATAAACTTACGAGTGACAGGTCAACGAAAATGCTATTTAAAACATAAGCATGACATACTAATGAAAGTGCTAGCTATTTTAAAATTACGCATGACAGATAAAAAAAATGCTATATCAAACATAATCATGGCAGACTAATGAAAGTGCTAACTATTCTAAACTTAAGCACTACATTTCGACTTGCAGGCAAACCATCTTATAGAGATGATTGAACATGTAAAACAAGATGCATCCACCGAGCTTCTTTAATGGCACCGTGTCGAACTCGGGAATCTGTACGGAATTTAATCCACGGTGGTAACTTGCTCTCATTTCGTCAGACATGACCGGGTAGAAGTCTTAAGTAATTCGTAAATGTATTCTAAGTATCACCCGTACTGAGTATTGAACCTTTAACCGCACGAAGACTGTCATTTAAAAAATGATTATTACTTAACACTTTTATTCGTTGCTCCACGGATCCTTACGGATTTAATAAAGGAGGCCGTTCGTAATTCCGTACACATTTCTGGGTTTGACATAAAGATTCCCGGAGTCGACAAGACGCACCTGGAGTAGGTCGGAGGTTACATCGGCCGGAACGCTGTGAAAGTAACACCCAAGATAACAACAGTAGTCCGAATAATCCAAATAATAAAAATGATCAAATCTCATATAAAAAATACCGAACAAGGTGCATCGATTCAATTTGCACATTATGTGATATAGTCTGTTCAACATTGAGATGTTCCTTATTGAGATGTGACGCCACCTATAAAAAACAGAAGTTATTGTGCTCATATCAATGTTTAAAATTGGATCAGATATGTTCAGATGATGAATTATATTTGATGGAATATCTTAAATAAATTTTCTGACCTTAGATTTCTTTACATATGGAATAAACAGGAACGAAAATCGCTATATATAATTTACGAACAGGAAATTAGACACTGCCTAATACTTGCTTTCCATACAATATAAGAAAAAATCACAAAATTTAAGATCAGTAATATATTGATTATAATAAGTAATTCATGAGATATTCCACTGTTTGGATATTATCTCTCTTGTTTTAGGTGTTTTCTATATAATAATTCAGTAAACCTTACATGAAACTATTGATTGAATTCAGATATTTGATTTTCACCGTATAATAGAAAATATATGATAATAATTAATATTTGGCACACGATATTTGTTTTCCTAAAGCTCCCTATGATTGATGGACTTAATGATACACTTACCTCTCTATATATTTCGAGGTGTGTGCATATGTAGATAAAGAGAGAGAAAAACGAAAGAGAAAGGGTGATGGGTGGCATCTGACGTCCCATGGAAAATAAATAAAGAACTATTTTATGAAAAATTATTGAAGAAAGTTTTCTCTCTTTTGAAACTAAAACAAAATTCAAAATTTATTATTGCGTAATATCTTGAACCTTGAATTGTGTTTTTGTTTAAGGAAAAAGAATGTTTTTACAGTGTAAGAAAACAGCAAAAATTATATCGAAAAATTATAGATATTTTCTTATTTTTTACATTAATCAAAATATTGGAGAAAATTAATTTCCATTTCTGATTCTTTACTCAAAGAGAGGAACAACCATTAACTACATTTATCAAATAAGAACATAAATCAATCGTCAGGCTGCATACCTCCGCATGGCAATGTAAAGATAAACCAAGGCTAATCTGTGCTGTAATTCACCATATTGTTTGAAGTATTCCTGAAATTATGCTAAGAAAATGTTGATAACTCTTCAACTTTTCAAGGTCACGGTCAAGAACAGACAAAATGCGGAACTTCGTTTCCTGCAGTATGGCTCAAGTAGTGAGTCTCTACGATGAACAGAATCGAACTCATGTGACTTTTACCTTCTACGTGACCTTGACATTGACCTTTGACCTAGATATCCCCAAATTAAATCAGTTTTAAGACAATGATCGATATTTTGATCAGGATTAGTGACACGATGTGGATGCTAGGCTGTACACAAATAAAAATAGTGACAAAGCAACACATAAACTCGACAAAAAACATAACCTCCTTGGCGGAACTAATTACACTCGACTAATAGAAACCTTAAAAATAGGAGACGTTTCAGTTTAATGGCGACCTTTGTTTTAACTAATTGCTCACGTCATGCACATTCCGTTTATAAAATTAATCTCAGAAAAACATTTGTATTGAATAGAGAACAGGAATCTACAATGTCATAGAATTTGATGATATGTTAATAATTGTTCATAATCTTGTTTTGATTTAGTTTGTATTTCTTCTATTTGTTTATTTTAGGGACGAAACAAGCTTTAAAAGAAAACTCAAGAATTCTTAATTTTGTCGTCCAGCTCTAGGAATAGATTTTCCCTAGCATGTCTTCGGCAGTCTTCAAGCCATGTATAGATCCTCTTATGTTTAGAATTTACTTTTGAACCGCTTTTACTCGAAAAAATCTCCAAAAGTGTTAAATTCTTCGAATTCAATGACAAAAGCCCATTATTTTTGTCATTTTCACCGTTTTCATCTGCGTCTGATTGATTATATCTTGAAATCTGCGTTGTATACATTGGATTAAATGGGTATTGTTCTGCTTCCACTTTAGCTTCCATTGAATTTGCACTACACTTTTCTAATGCAGTTGAATTGTTATTTTGTTTATATAAATTGTTTGGTTCCATTTTGGAGGGCACAGATGTTTTCACAAAAGCTACTTTCATTTTCTCGTTAATATCAGAAGTATGTTCAATTTTTTTATACAGTCTGTGACGAAAAGCATGGAATGACACCTTTTTCTGCTTGTCACCTCTAGTTTCATGATGTCTTCTTTCATTCAAGCCGTTCTGCTCTAGTTTGCTTTTAATTGTATTACTACATAATGGTGTTTCATGATTAAGGGGTTTAACTTGGAGATTTTTGTTGTCCTTTTGTTGGGTTACTATAGCATTTGGTTGGATCTGTGAGTGCCATCTTAATCGCTCGACTGTCGTCGAATATGTTAATTGCATGTTTTGCTCACCCGTTGAATTGCAGAGTTTGGAAGCTTGTGCTTTCATCAAGGGCATAGTCGGGGATTTTCCAGAGAACGACACGTGGGAAGAAGGTTTACATGAAGAAATCTTTGCCTTATTAAGAGTTTCTAAAGATATTTGCCTTGTTCTGGTTTCGTATATATTTGTAACTGCTGAACATTCCTGCTTTTCTAAAGATTCGTTTTGTAAACCTTTCACAGAATATGTTACGTTCGGATTCTCTACAATATACTTGTTGCATGAAGAATTGGTGATGCTAGCATTTTGATTCAAATCAAAATTAGCGGCGTGCCAAGGCTTCTTTGGAAAATTGCCATCCTTGTTTGTAATTGAGATGAATGAGACTTCTTTTTTAGCATCAGCCGTTGATGTAGCCGAAATATTCTTGTCGACGTCTTCTATTTTTCTTTGCTTAATTACATTATTAAAAGAGTATTTTCTGTTTGCATCATTTCTGACATATTCACTGCTGTGATTCTGCAGACACATACTGGCATTGTTTTCAGTGGAATTTATTCGCCCCCTCGGTTTGTTGCAGTCGAGAAGTTGCAATTTTGGAGTGGAAGTCTTGGCTGATTTCTTCCTGAGAATTTGACTTTGTCCAATTGGTATCAAAGAGATCTGATGACTTCCTCCGTGGTAAGCATTTCTACTTAAACCGTAGACAAGAGTGGGATAGTACTGTGGATTGTTTCCAAGCTTCCGAGCCCATCCATACTCCTGTTTCTGATAGGGGAGTTTGATGCTTGAGTTTTGCCGCTGTTTTCCTACACACCCGGTGATGTGCAATGGTGTTGCAAGGGAATCCAATGTCAACATCATGACAGAATCTACAATTAGAAAATAAACAAAATAAAAATATATAGTATTAAATGATAAATAAAAAATATATTAATAAAAACATAAGAAAATGTTATATAATGCATTTAGCTTTCAAATGATGATACTGGTAATGATAGTATTCAAGAATTATCATTCTGTGTAAGAATACAATTCAGTAAAATTTAATGAGTAAACATATAATTTACAGCCCCTGATCACGGCCATCGTAAAGGAGGCCTATTACCTGTGTCGAGTTCTTCTGGTGACGTCATTTATAGTTGGAGTAAGAACCGTTATCAATGATGACCGAAGGTGTTCGAAACGCTTAACACGCATGCTTCGATCTGTAATCTGAGCAAGTAATCAGAGCAAGCAGACTCAGCCCCATAGGATTATTCATTCACTTGGAAATAATTGTTTACTTGTTCCTGCTATTGTGACTTTATTCCCTTGCCAAGAACACGGCGACCCTCCTAAGGATTATTCATTCACTTGGAAATCATTGTTAACTTATTCCTTTTTTCAAACGTATTTCCTTTTTTATAGATGTCAAGCGCGAAAGAAAATAAGAAGAAATTACAAGATGGCCTCCAACGATTAAGGAATTGTATTAAAGGTTGAATTTCAAGTCTGAAAAAATAAATTTTTATTTCGGAATGAAAAATACAATTTTAGACTAATGAGTAAGTGTTGTCAAAAATGTGTGCAAAAATCCAATGAAATAAGCAAGATATTCAAATAATATATTGTAAATAAACTGTCCCCCCAAAAAACATGATTGTTTTAATTTATTACAAATGTTCACTATATTGTAAATAAACTGTTTGTTTTGCAAAAAATACAAAACAAAACAAAAAACACACATTTTAATTTATTTCAATAAATGTTCTATTAATGAATTATTTTGAATACTTGATTTTGTGTTACTTTACTGAGTTCGTAATCTTTCATGTTTTATTTACTTTTCATGTTTTATTTTCTTTTAAGTTTTAAAAAATCAAGAAAGATTTTTTTTTCGGAGATGAGAGCAACTCTTATCAAATAATTCAGCTAAAACTAATGATAATGATTTTGTGATATCAACCATTTTCAAAGAAATATATATATTCTTTCTTGATAATGGTCATTCAAATTTATCCGCTCTCCCACTCTCTCTTTTTCCTTCTCTCTTTTCGCTTCCTTATTTCTCTCTCTTTCGATGGGGCGGAGTGAAATCTAAGTCTCCTTAGATTATCAATACTTTCCATACCTTTCCAATACTATTGTAACTCACTTAGTTTTCTCGCTTTTATCAGTAATTTACTGCTAATAACGGCCAGTAGTTTTCCCTAGAATTTGAGTGACAATAAGCCACTACACCATTCCAGTATTATCTGTACCATCTCTATATCATTCTAGATCCGTCTTGTTTTTTTATCCTCGTAGACATTCCATGGACATTAATTGTGGTACCAACCAATGTTGTATCTGCTGCATTCTTTTATCGCGGAGGGGAGGTTACACGATAGTATTTTCTAATATTTTTACTTTTTACTCTCAGCTCCTTTGAGTTCATATTCTTCTAGATTTTGGGGGTCACAGTGCAATTTTATTTCAGCTTACTTGTGATCGGCGAGTGTTATTTGGTTATGTGGGTCGGTTTGCCACAGAAACAACACAACGAATGTCCAGCAACTATAATCCGACCAAGTAGGAACAGAAGGTCTGTAGAAAAATCTTCAGAGGATCCGACAAAAAATCCACGGTCACAAGCACAACAGGTCCAAAAAGACAGATCCGAAGAAACCATGATGCAAGTTTGTAAGTAGCACCACTTACACATGCACACATGCCCACATGCCCACACGCCCACATCTCCACCATTACCTCAGAAATTACCGGAACCAGATGATGAATAATTGGCCTTGAAATAAGAACTTGGTAATACCATTGAGGAAGGCAAGATGATGAGGCTGGAGGAAAGACCTCAACTGCTCAAAATCCAAGCCTCAAGAGCTACGAAGACAGTAATACAAAACATAAAAATCGCTCTCCAAAGACGTGTTCCATCCTACATATCGCTCACGGAGCTGAATACAAGTAACATATGCTGCAGGGATTTACATTGTCAGAAAAACACTCCCTCAATTCCAAACGCAATGGAAGTCCAGAGCACAAGACACAACACCACCGTGGAAACTGAAGCTCCAGAAACAGATGAACCTTCGCAGAAAAGAAGTGTCTTAGATCAAACAATTCCTTGCTGTCCCTACAGTGTGGGGGTGGCTGAGGAACATCATCTGCACTCGGTTTTAAATACAAAAAAATGTAGAAGAAATTGAAAACGTTGCAAGGGAACTTGAAGGTAGGATTCAAGCACTTGCCAAAAGAATTCAAGAAAAGGATAGCAAGCACAGGGCGAAAACTGACAACAGACAGTTAAAAAAGAACACAAGACTATTCTACCGAAATTTGGTGGGAGAGAAAATAACGGGAACATTCGCAACAAAATAGGTGCGACCCTGGGAGATCCCCACAGTGCATCTGCATCAAAGAAAACTGCGATCCTGAGTGATCCCCAAGGCCATCTATACTAAAGAAATGAGCTATCCCGAGAGATCCAATCACCATATCAACAACAACAAAAGAAAATAAAGCCAACATCAAGATAGCCACTACGTCGGGTAAGTGACTATTTTTCTCTGCCGTTCTTTATTCTTGGCGCAATTTGTTGGTTTAAATAACTTTTTTATAAATTATTGTTAGATAAATTATTGTTTAGACAGTATTAATAAAACGTATCTAAACAAATCGGCTAACACCGACCCAATCCCCTTAAATAGAGTAAACTTGGCCGGATCACGGATCTTTACCTTTAATGAAAAACCATGCTATTAACAACTGTAGCTAGCAGCTTTTAAAAAGAAAGAACGGATTTAGAAACGAACCGATTCAGAACAGATGAACATAGTTTATGGTTTTTCGTATGGTCTTGTATCGGGATGGATCGCAGATCTCAACAACCATCGATTAAACCCATTAAAGGGCTACTCGATCAGTTATCGGCACAGTCAGATGAGTTTCTAAACTCCGACGACGCAGCTCGATCTTTAATGAAAATAAAGCAAGATTGATAAGAAGCACTAACCAAATGTATCGGTTTGTATGTTTGCATATCGTGATGCTTAGTAAAGAGAAAGTTCAGTAGTACAGGTGCAACCAGCTTAATTCTTCATTGATGCATTAAAAAAGCTTTCATTAAGATAGATGTGGCAAAAGCGAACCCAAAAACCTAAATAGAATTGTCAGGAAATGCTTTTGAAATGCTTTTGGAAATTAATAGCAAATCAGGTTGTTTGCAAATTATATAAGTCACAAGAATGCAGCTGCTACATTGATGTTGAAGTGTGAAACAATAGAAATTATTTTATGATTTGAACAGAATTGTCAATAAACGATTTTCATAATAAATTTTAGCTATAATTTGAAAGCTTATGTTAGGATTAAATTTATAACGATACAGAAATATTTGTTTGGACAATCTGATTATCAAAAAATAATTTTTAGAAAAATAATCTTAAGTTCGCTAATTAAAAACCTCACGAGAGTACAGTTACTATATCTGATGATATAAATTACGAGTAAACAAATGCTAAGATGTGCTAATTTTAAATCATATCCAGCCAGGTATTCAGTGTTGTCAATTTAGCGGTTTTCCCGCTAGATCTGGAGATTTATATTTAAATGTAGCTAGTAAAAGTTGAATCTAGCGGGTATCGTTTTTTTTCTGTGAAATCTGGAAATTTATTTTATCACATGAGACTATTTTAAGCTAGCTTCCATACATGATATAGGCAGAAGGATAGTAGTTGTACATTTCAATAAAACTTTTCAATATTTAAAAATATCTCCGGGATGCTTCGATCCTATGAACCCTAATCAATCACGACTTTATGAATGTTTTGTTAGACTTCACATTTCTCGATTAGTCACGCAACTCGTTCATGAATTACTTCCCTTGCTTTTCTTCTTTTTTAACATTTACATTAAGTACAAATAACATTAAAGTGATAAATAACAATTTCAGTAACATTAAAATTAAAAAATAAGCAGAGAAAACACGAAATATAAAGTATATTCGTAATATTTTTATATATGGTACGAAAAGCTAAAATCTCGCGGGTTTTCTGGAGATTGTTTTGTTCTGATCTAGTGGGGTTTAAAAATCTCAATTGGAAACAAATGCACATATTAGGGCTCATAATAACAGCCTACATATTTATGGTAAAACAAAGGTTTCCATCTCTTTACCAGCAGAAATTAAAAAAAAACTGCGATAAGAATTGTGATTCGGTAACGAATAACAAAACTAGTCTCAAGTAAAAGTTCACAATAAAAGAATGGACGCAAGAAGACCGTCGATCAGCTCAGTGAAATGGATAGAGAGATTGAGAAAAAAACCGAAATCGGCAACTGATCAAAGAATTCTTGGAGTTCGACCTCTTATAATGGACAAAAAGAAAAAGCAATTTTTAAAGTCTTCTAATCACGAAGTAGTACCAGTCAAATTGTTCAAGTTGTTATTTTCCCAGAACAAGAGCAACATAAGTTTTCTTTTGCATTATTGTTACACACCCGTGTTCCAATAAATACTTGTTCTCGGCGAGTTGATTGTGTCTTTGTATTGTAGGCAAACCGAATACTTACCTAAGTCTCCAAAATAGCTGCGTCAACACAAAAGTTCTTCAGTTCTTCTAAGTACAGAGTGGGCGTAGAACTATTGGCTGTGCAACGAGTCGGAACGCAAGTGGTCCTCGTGTCATCAAATTACATTTAGTGCGGAGTGACATTCTCGACACATCTGCACCACATTTCGCGCGGACTGAGTTAAAATAAGACATTGAGTTGCCCCTCCCCCCCAGAACATTTGTTTGTTCCTACTAATGATTCGACTCTGATATCAGGGCATAGCAGGGCGACATTTTGCATCTCTTGATATAGGATTCTACTTAAATCATCTGGCTAATCTGCAACAAAGGAAGCATCGGTCAAGAGAGATTAACATAAACATTCGCAGCAATAAAAGGAGCGACTTCGAGAGATACCCAAGAACCTCAGAACCCCCCCCCCCCCCACAGCAACTCTGAGAATTCCACACTGCGTATCTATAACAATGTACGAGGCCTGTATAGAAATGTATCCGACCTTAGGCCAGAAAAAATATTTCAAATACGTTACAGGGTTGGAACCTTAATTCCCTTCGAAGTAGGTTTCTTGTTCTTGCACACAATTAGCCCACCGAGCCATCTACTGCTGGAAACACCTGTGGAAGTCTTCTTTTTGGAATGGTGTTCATATCCGTCGTCGCGTACCGCAGTATCTCTTTTTTCGCACCCTCTCAACAACAGCTGCACTCCGAGCAGTTTGGGACCTGCCAGAACGCTGATCATTCTCCGCTGATGTGCGGCCATTTTTGAATCTGTAATACAACTAGTGACCCTGAGAGATACCCACGAACATCTGTAACAAAAAAACAGTGACCCACGAACATCTGTAACAAAAAAGCATTGACTCTGAGAAATACCCACGAACATCTGTAACAAAAAAATCAGTGACTCTTAGAGATACACACGAACATCTTTAACAAACAAGCAGTACCCCACAAACATCTATAACAAAAAAGCAGTAACCCTGAGAGATACCCACGAGAATCTGTAACAAAAAGGCAGTGACTCTGAGAAACACCCACGAACATCTTTAACAAACAACCAGTGACCCTTAGAGATACACACGAATATCTTTAACAAACAAGCACTGATCCTGGGAGATACTCACGAACATTTGTAACAAAAAAGCAGTGACCCTGAGAGATATCCACGAGAATCTGTAACAAAAAAGCAGTGACTCTGAGAAATACCCACGAACATCTTTAACAAACGACTAGTGACCCTTAAAGATACACACGAATATCTTTAACAAACAAGCACTGATCCTGGGAGATACTCACGAACATTTGTAAAAAAAAAGCAGTGATCTTGAGAGATACCCACGAACATTCGTACCAAAGAAAAAAGCGATCTTGAATGACAAACACGGCGCATCTTCAACAAATAAAATATTGACCCTGAAATATCACCACGAGCATCAGCACTAACGAAAAGAACGGCCATGACAAATCTACACGACGCATTTGCTACAATTAAAGCAGCAACTTTATCAGTACCAATGAAAAGAGCGATCCTAAGTGATTCATACTACCATCGGCACAAACTAAAGGAGCGACCCTGAGAGATTCTCACAGTGCATCTGCAACAAAGACAGCAGCGATCCAGAGAGATCACCACGAATATCAGCACAAACGAAAGAAACGACCCGAGAGATCCACACGACGTATCTGCAACAAAGAACGCAACGATCCTGAGAAGGTAACACGAACGTTCGCACTAACAAATCAGACGAATTGACATATTCCACGGCGCATCTGAAACAAAGAAAGCAGGGATGCTGAGAAATCACCTCAAACACCAGCAGCAGAAAAAGGAGGGGCACTTTTAACTTTCCTATGCGCATTTGCAACAAAGGAAGTAGAGATCCTGAAAATCCCCACGAACTTTTGCACCAACGAGAATGGCGACAATGCGAGATCCCAAGTGTGCATCTGCGATTTAAAAAAAGCAGCGGCTTTGAGAGATTCCGACGAAATATCAGCAGCCAAGACAGCGACTCTGAGCCATCACCACGAACATCAGCACCAACGAATGGAACGACTCCGACAGATCCACTCGGCGCATCTGCAACAAAGTAAGTAACGGTCCTGAGATATTCCCCACGAAAATACGCAGCAAAGAAAATAGCGACCATGAGAAATCCACACGGCGCATTTGCAACAAAGAAAGCAGCAACTGAGAAATTCTCTTGTGTCTCGTATTTCTACTGACATTACAGTAGTTGGTGCTAGCCGTAGTCTAATGAGACTTCGAAATAGCTGAAATGAACTGCTATTTTTAGGGGATTAATAGAGGTTCTCTAATGTGTTTTTATGTTGACTGTCGTGATTAGGATCACAGTATTGAAAAAAAAAACCCCAGAAAAGATGCTTGTCAGGAGTACTTTAAATTCTTTGTTGTATAGATTTTGTGGTAAGAAAAATGATAATATTACTAAGAACAAATTAAGCAGTAAAATAAAATTCCGAACATTCAATTAAATTATCCAAATATTTTTTACATAAGTTTGATTTTTAAAATTTATTTCTGCACTAGTAACTTTATTGTTTGTTTGTATTGACATTATTTGTTTGAATTTCATTTGTTCTATTTTTTAATTTTTCGCCTATTTTCATTAAAAAAAAGAAGCTTATTGATCATTTTTTTTTCATTTTAAAACTAACTTATTCATCATTTGTTTTAATTTTAAACGGTTATATTGAAAATGTTAGCTCTCATAATTTTATCGACTAGTTTTGTCTTATTTCCCAAGTGGTAACATGGCAAATTAATCCACCGTCTTAATTTTGTTCATTTTTGTGGATTTCTTTTATTTTGCTTTAATTTTTATTTAGCAAATAGTAATTAACAAATAATAAAATCAAACTATTTATTAAAATTTTGCCACTCGTCGTAAGGGTTATTGGAAGGGTTAAGGGAGGGTATGTTTTTTTTGTAAGAAACAAATAATAAAATCAAAAAATGTTTATTAAAAATGCAATTGAAATATATTTAAAATTAAACATTATAATAATGACGTATCCAATAAGGAATATTGCTTGCCGAAGAAATTATCTTTAAAATACAATTTAATCCGTAAAAACAGAAAAAATTTAATATTTTCAAAATAAAAAAAGAAATCAGAGTGCAAATTAATACAATAGATTAATTTCCCTGTCACCGCTTTATAAATCAGAAAAAAACTAGTCGATAAAATTTGGCAGCCATTTGAGGAGCAAAAAACTTCAATATGAACTTTTAAACTAACTTACCGTTTGTTTTCATTTTTTTTAAAAATATTCATCGTTTGCTTTCATTTATAAGTTATTTATTGTTTGTTTAGAATTTGTTTGTTCATTTAATTATTGTTTGTTCCCTAAATTCATAATTAAAGTATTTGATTGTATGCTGCTTAAAAAGTTAAAACATACCGTAACCAACAATATCTTCTATCGGTTGATAGTGTAACTTAAAAGTTATAATTTTCATTGCTTGACTTTGCATGTTTTTATTTTAATAACTTTTATAAAGAAACTTTTTTCAGATTGTTCACAATCAAAATAAATAAATTTTACTCATTAAAATTTATGAAACTACGTTATATTTATTTACTTTATGCATCAACAACACCCAACTTAACTATTCATTTTGAATAATTTTTTGTTTTCTATTAATATTGAATAAAGTTCAGTTTAACTATAAATCAAATCGTGTTCTTTTCTATTCTTTTTTAAAACAATTTTTAAAGTTTTCTAAATCTTTTGAAAGCTATCATTCATTATCGACAGCCTGACTTTTCAGAATGTTTCGCCTGCACCAAAGTTTATAATGCCATTTTCGTTCGAATCGGCCTTTTTAACGAAAGTCATGCTCTGAGAGATATCTACGAACATCAGCACCAAAGAAAGGGGCGACCGTGAGAGATCCACACAGAGGATCTGCAACAATAAACCAGCGACACATACAACACATTTAGTCTAAGAATACGCTAAATTCTAATGATAGTACGAACCAGAGACGTGCCGTATTGAATGCGCTTTACTGATACATACGCCTAATTTGAAATACTTTACAGAAAATAATGCCTAAGCCTAACATTCATAATAAACATAGAAAAAACATTCCGTAGTATCTTTTTAAAAATAAATGCTTTAATTGTGCCAATTATGGGCTATAAATTTTTTTAGAGAAACCCATTTAAGTAGCGAGACACGTCAAAATAAAAGATATGTTCGATCCGAAAATGTCATTAAAATCGAAATCAAATGCGTTTTCAATAAAGAATTTTCTGCGCGAAACAATATTGGTTTTAACGTTCTTCTTTCTGTCCTCCTAAGGGCGTGTATTTTATGTGAAAACAATAGCAATTCAAAACAACCTGTTTTATGTGTACTTTACTTTTATTGACGAAAATCGATTGGCATTTCCAACCAACAACAGATGTTCGAATTTTACAAGAAATAGTAATTCATTGTGGCGAGCTTAGTTTTCTTCGTTTCAACAGAACATTTAAATAGTTTTCGATGAAATCTCTGGTATAAATCTGAAATAAAACTATCTATTAATATACATATATAAATATAGTTGGTGTGTGTTTATTTTACGGCATATCAACCTTTTATTAAAGGTAATTTAATACTGAAACACAATACGTAACTGATTTTATACACTTAATTGCACACATGTTGTTACTTTTACCGATATATGGAGGAAAAATTGAGTGTTCAAACCGTTCCCACCAGTATTGGTGCGTAATTGTCTATTATATAAATGGCAGTTGTGTGTGTGTTCTTATCTTTTATTTTTGCTGGGGATGGGGCATCTTACCGGATGCCAGACATTCACCTGCTATTTCAGACACTCCAGCCTAGAGATCCTTTTAAGATTCTAACTGTCCCTTTAAGTGAAATTGCTTGTATCTCTCTTGCATTTGGTTCATCGGGTATATTCGCCAGATAGTTTTTGAAATTCTTTTTCATTAGTCCGGTTGCTCCTATAGTTACTGGGATGATGGAGTTCTTCCTAAGATTCAAGTTTCTTTTCATGTCGTACATAAGACCTTGGTATTTCGTAATATTCCCCCTTTCAGCTCTGTTAAATTCTGCATCATTAGGGACACTGACTTCAACTAGGCTTGCTACTTTCTCCCTTTTGTCTCATATCACTATGTCAGGTTTAACAGCTCCGTTTTCTAGATATGTAGCTGTAGGGATGGCATAGTCATAGTGGAGGGTGTATAACTAATTTCCAACTGTTCTTTCTCGACAAAGTTAGTATATTCTTCCTCGGCGTTGCCCTAAATGAATAATATCTAACATTCAAAAGAAATTATTTATCTTTTAGTCAGCCATTTGTAATGTTATCTATTATATAAATGAAAGGTGAATGCTTTACATTATTACTATTTTCAATAGATTAAAACGAGAGACAGGAATAGGCTTGGCGGTAGTGAAAGAGGGTGGGGGAGAGGGATGTTGAAAAACGAGGAAGGGGAAACGAGAGAAAGATATAGAGAAGGATTGAGAGAGGTAGAGATATAAGAGTGTGTATATAAAGGTGTTACACACACTTTTTAACCTTTTCTATTTTATTTTTTTGTATGACTCCGGGCAACGCCGAGTAGACCTGCTAGTATATAACAAAGATGATTAGATTTGAACTCAGCATAGCCGATTCCACTGTCCACTGCGGTGTTCAATGTACTAATAATGCCTTTCTCTAAATCAGTTGTGTTTACAAATAGAGAAATATTTTGAATATTACATTGCTCTCATTCTTAAAAGGGTCTTTCAACGTAGTTATCCTGGGCAAGTATCGAACCTACGATATTATTGTTTGCAGTCTGGTGTTTTGCCACTAGACCTTGTCGAAATATGTACGTTTTTTATTGCCAGTAATAATATCGTAGGTTCGATCATTGCCCAAGGTAGTCACGCTGATGGAGGCTGATAGCCAAAAACACGTGTCTATAGATTCTTTTTATATGTACGTAAAAATAAATAAATAAATATATAACATAAAAAATAATTACACGTCCTATTAAAAATGACGACTTGATGCAATGTTCTTTACCGTTTAGGAAGTGGAAAAATACTCAGAAAAAGCTATGCTTCTATCGCCCCCCAAAAACAAGAACAGAAAAACTACGTAACATGGCGATAAAAAATCGTACATATTTCGACAAGATGTTTGTAGTCTAGTGGCAAAACGCCAGACTGCAAACAGTAATATTGTAGATACGATCCTTGCTCATGGTAGCCATGCTGATGACGGCTGATAGCCGGAAACACGTGTCTATGGATTCCTTTTATATGTGCGTAAATATTACTATATATATATATATATATATATATATATATATATATATATATATATATATATATATATATATTATAAGCTTGAAACGCTAGCGTCTGTAGGTATAAATAATTTAATATTTATTTATAAATATTATACTAAGCCCCTTTAAGAAATTAAAGTTGAGCACTCTCGGGGAAGTTAAAAATAGACTGTCAAAAAGCTCTAATGAAAAGTTCCGAATACGTTCGTCGAACACTCTCGACTAGTCTTCTATCTGTGCCCGCTTCTAGGTACATATAGATCTTAATTTCCCTATATTACGTGACAGTTTCTGTGGGCCGAGTGGATATGGCTGACTCTGTGTACCGGGTTCGCGCCTCCCGACCGTCTGAAATTGTTACTTCCCTGCACTGATGAGAGCAATAAGCTTGAAACGCTAGCGTCTGTAGGTATAAATAATTTAATATTTATTTATAAATATTATACTAAGCCCCTTTAAGAAATTAAAGTTGAGCACTCTCGGGGAAGTTAAAAATAGACTGTCAAAAAGCTCTAATGCAAAGTTCCGAATACGTTCGTCGAACACTCTCGACTAGTCTTCTATCTGTGCCCGCTTCTAGGTACATATAGATCTTAATTTCCCTATATTACGTGACAGTTTCTGTGGGCCGAGTGGATATGGCTGACTCTGTGTACCGGGTTCGCGCCTCCCGACCGTCTGAAATTGTTACTTCCCTGCACTGATGAGAGCAATAAGCTTGAAACGCTAGCGTCTGTAGGTATAAATAATTTAATATTTATTTATAAATATTATACTAAGCCCCTTTAAGAAATTAAAGTTGAGCACTCTCGGGGAAGTTAAAAATAGACTGTCAAAAAGCTCTAATGCAAAGTTCCGAATACGTTCGTCGAACACTCTCGACTAGTCTTCTATCTGTGCCCGCTTCTAGGTACATATAGATCTTAATTTCCCTATATTACGTGACAGTTTCTGTGGGCCGAGTGGATATGGCTGACTCTGTGTACCGGGTTCGCGCCTCCCGACCGTCTGAAATTGTTACTTCCCTGCACTGATGAGAGCAATAAGCTTGAAACGCTAGCGTCTGTAGGTATAAATAATTTAATATTTATTTATAAATATTATATATATATATATATATTGTTAAACATAACAGAATTCCACTTTTTGATCATACCTTTTATATTTTTTTCAATTTGAATTTTTTGTGTCAAAACAGATCATGAGACAAATTGAAAATATAAAAAAGGTATTATCAAACTTAATATTCTGTTATGCTGAACAATATTTGCTTAAATAAAAGAATGCTATCTAAATACCTACACTATATATATATATATATATATATATATATATATATATATGAAGAATAAAAGAAATAATGTTTCAGACAAAATGTAAAAATTAAAAAAGGGATAAAGGATAAGCAAATCAACAACTAGCAAAAATATACTCAAAACACATATTGAATAGTTCTACCAAAATATTTCGATTGTTAAAATACAATCATCATCAATTGGTAGCAGAATTTTAATTAAAGTTCTGCTACCAATTGATGATGATTGTATTTTAACAATCGAAATATTTTGGTAGAACTATTCAATATGTGTGTTTGAGTTTATTTTTGCTAGTTGTTGATTTGCTTATCCTTTATTCCATTTTTATTTTTTACATATATATATATATATATATAGAGAGAGAGAGAGAGAGAGAGAGAGTTATCAACAGGCACCTGTTTCGTTGTCCCTAGGACTCGTTAGTGTGGCTAGATGTATTGACATTCAAAACCGGGACACCAGTGGTGTGTGCCTGGCGCTCTACCGACTGAGCTACGAAATGGCTTGTTGCAGTGGGAGAAATTATATTGTATATTAGATAAAACTATTCATTCATTAATATTTTTACCACGATTGAAAATACACAATTCTTTTTACGGGAAAATATTGCTTTATGTGGAAACCATCATTTCCTCCAACAGAGTGCTCCACCCGTTAGAAATCGTGTATATATATATATATATATATATATATATATATATATATATATATACGTATAATTTTATACAGACACTACTTCGTCGTATCTATGACTCATCAGTGTGGCTAGACATAGCAAATATATATTATATCAAAATACACTTCTGAAAATCGGAATTGATCCAAATTCATAAAAAAGACTTTGCACATACAAAGTACTTTTAGGATGGCCCCCAAGATCACCAGATTTAAGCCCTTGTGACTTTTTTATTTGGAAATACCTGAAGTAATTTTTTCCGTCAAAGTACGGTTTTGAAACCTGACCCTTGCGCAAAGAAAGTCTTCACGCACTCGAGGTTTTCGAAATAATCTGCCTTCGGCGCATCCTATGCATCTGTTTTTCTGACCATATCCTAAACTGTACGATCCACGCAAGATGCAACACCACCAGCATCACATATACTATTATTATTAAAAGGAGACTTTGCTGGTTTGGTCACGTTCAAGGCGTACAAATGAAAAGACTTACCCAATTTACGTCTTTCAACAATAACAAATTAATTGGAAAAATAGAAGAATCCCCGAATCAAAGTCGGCAGACTTCCTGTTTTGGGTCGCTTACTCTCGTGGTTAGCCAAGATTTGTTCTAATTTTTATTCATTAATTTATTTATTAATTAAATTGTTAAGTGAATATTAGCAAAGTGCCTTACCTCCCCCATGTTAAAAATTACTTTCTAAAAATTCTTCTGCAATTTACTGACCGTGCTGAAATAATAACGTTATTATTTAGAAAGACATTCAAGGGGGGCTTTGTTTACTATTCTCTACTTTCACCTAACAATTTAAATACATTAATAAATTTGGGAAACTGAAACTCTCACTGGAAGTTATATTACGCAATAAGTTTAATAACAGGAACTGAATCTGATTGGGCACCGTTTGCTGCGGGCTTTGGTTCGAGGATTCTACTCGTTTGCCAATTAATTTTATAATTACTCAGGCTTTTCTTTCGTTGTATCTTTAGCTTTATACTATTTGGAGTTTCCTATAACATGGAATGTGTGAGATGCAAATATTTACACTCTGGATCCCGTCTTACAGTTTTACGATAAGCTTGAATGACGGAATACCCCCATCCCCACCGACGGAAAATATTGAAAATAATACATTATTCAAATTGTTTTCAAGATAATCTGAAATTTTGGCATCTAATCGTTATCAATTTATTTCAAAAATGAAAACAAAGCTGACGGTTGCATTGCGCTACGTTCGCTAAAACCGATTTTAACAGGTTTTCAGAATTATCGTTTTTTTGCGAGACCTATTCATGTCTTATGCAATCTTCTGGTAGGCATTCAGTAGACATTGATCGAATCACATCAACTATGAAAGAGTATTTAAATAACAAACGCTGTCGAAAATAATATATTCAAAAGATTACTCATTTTCTGTCAAAATATTGAATGAAGTATGATACATGCGTAATAGACGAACACGATAAATAATATATGTGACCAAAATTTATTTAGTTGCTATACTTTGCCTTTATCATGAGTTTGCTGTATGTTGAAAATAAAATGTTAACCTATTGAACGCTCTTCTATAGATCAACATCAATATATATATATAGTGTAACATGGTGGGAGTAGACATACATACAAAACAGGGAAACATTAATGAGCACGACAGATACGCGAAAAGGGGAAGAAGGGAGAGAAAATCGATTGAGACCTGTTGATATACACGATTCGGTTAACATACCCTATCATCAATGTTGAACACTCTCATACCCCATACCCCCTCTTTGTGGCATGGTCGGCCAACCCATTTTCATGTTGGGGCTGGAACTTGGACATCAAACAGCGATGTAATATGTGCTAAAGAAGGGACAAAATCACACGACGATTCAAACCACAAGCGGGAAAACGAGTAGAAGCCCGTGGCGAAAGTAAAATTGTTAAAAGTTGGTGCTCGGTTTGCAATAATCGGATGTCGACGTAAGCTATCTCAATTTAAAGGCAGTTGATACCCCACAAACGCATGTGATTCACATCTGCAGTAAAATATATAACAAAAAATGAATGTTTCATTGAATCAGCGAGCAAGAAGACTGATCGAATTATAACTGATAATGTTAAGCATCTCAGGCATTTCGTTTGGCAAACGCACGGACTTTCGGCGAAATCGATGAAAATGAAGAGAACAAAAAATTGATAACACATTATCATGGAAGAAAGGATGAAACGAAGGGAAAAAGTAAATGTCAACGAATAATACACTGGAAACCCCAGCTAAACGCTGTTTTAATTATCCCTCTACACGTTGAAGAAAATGATGCTTCAAATCCTAAGATAACCCAACAGCCGACAAATCCCAAGTAAGTGTAGATTTTCAGTTTTTAAGGCGTAGAATCTTCGCAAGTGAAGATCTTAACGAATATCATGAAAAATGGGTGAAAGAAGGAAGATCAGTTTATAACTTCTTTTAAAGATTGTCTGCTTACCGATAGAGAATAGGTCAACGTGCCCAGTAAAAAGTAAAAGAAAAGAGAAATTTATGTCACATGAATTTAGTTAATATTTCTTGTATACACCAAAGGGAAAATCGGACGAAGTACAAGCATGTTGTAATTTTGTCCTTGAGTAGGGGTAGGGGCGAAAACAGAAGCATGTTTGATTTTAAAATTGTTTTCTCGAGTATGTGGTTTTTAGAAAATCAAAGATGTGTCCGCACCTTCCAAAACATATATTTTTTATCGGTTGTCTAACTTGATTTTGGTTTCTCGTGTTATGATATTAGCTAAACTGGGTTCAATGTAGTAGAAACATTTTCGTTTTTTGATAATGTTGTTAGATTAGGAAATGATAGCTGATTCACTGAGTCGACGGAGATTTTTTTATTGTGGATTTGGTTTATTAGTGTTATTTAATAGTATGGTTTAAATATAACATTTGGGAGAAAATAGCGTTTAGGTGATCATTTGTTTTAATGAGTATTTCATTTCTCGCATATTTTTTATTATCTAAGTTTGATCTGTTTTATTAACGAAGTTTTTGCCATATTCAGTGCAATGAATTGAATAATTACCAGTATTAGTTGAGGGTGTGGTGTTTGTGCATTTTGAGTAATTGGTGAAACATATGTGATGAAGTTTGTATTATTAGAATGTCTAGTTTAGGTAATTTATCGTAGAAGGGTTTGTTATTTACGTCTATGAACCTGTGAGCGTCAGAAATAGTGTGTGCGTTTTTTTATTGTTTAATAGTTCTGTAAATTCTTATGCCTATATTTCTACCATATACTATAAAATATTTTGGTACTTCAAGGTTTCTCAATTTGTTTATATTCTTTCTTGTAGTATTTGGACAACTATTTTTGTAACATGTATATATAGAAACCAATTAGAACGCCTGATTAAATGTTGTTATTGTGGTGAGAGTAGCAATATATATAGTTGTTTCTGTTAATTGTTTAGCGTTAGACCTCAAAAGTTAAAGTAGTTTTCTGACCTGTTTATTAGGATGTCCAGGAAAAATATGTTATTGTTAGACTTATTTTTCTATTTAAAATGTATGGCAGATTCGACAGTGTTTCTGAATTCTTGAGATGGGGATTGATAGATTGGATTGTTTGGATTAGAGGGTGGAAAATAAATATGTTGTCGAGGCGTATAAAACATATGCAATTTTAGAATGAATTATGTTTAAAATTGCAAACTTAAAGAATGGCTAAAAATAAACATTCTAAAACGCGTTGCTCATAAAGATAACACATTCTGTTTGTAATAGTTGCTTTTGAATTTAAAGTAAGTCATCTTTATGACGGGTTTGCATGCGCCAATTGTGGTGTTGATGGGAAGAAATTAATGTTTTGCAAGTAAGGGGCGTATTTATAGTGGGTATATCTCCATCTTTATAAAGTTAGCCAATCCATGAGATGTATTGAAATGGTCCCAAATTTCACAAACATTTATTTACCTACATTAAAATTAAAACTCAGCTTTGCACTCAGCTTTGCCAATGTTATCCACCAAAACGCCACAACAAACACCATCCTCTATTACTACGTTTATCAAAGGTTTCATATTCTACGAATTATCCTCGCTTCTATGACGACCTGACTCTACCTAAAAAAACTTATACATACGCTCATATACCTATCGAATGACCCATATATTATGATATCCTCCGTCGATAAAAGTGGCGGTGTGGTAAAGATGCATAAAATAAATATATTCACAAAATACACATTTCTATCGATAAAGACAAATGTTACAGCCTACCCAAAGCCCACAAACAAAACACGACTCATAGTTTCTTGCACAAGTAGCGCTACCCATGGAATAGCACAAGTCATCATATGAAAAAATATTACGCCCCCTTCTACTAGGCACATTCAGTCCCTCACATATAAGAAACTCATTAATGAAATTAGAATATAAGTAGTCAAAACAAAATCATGACAAGACATATATATAGAACTAGGAGAATACCTGTCATAGATATAATAAGGCTAAACATTATGTCTATAATCCCAATTCCAATTTCCATCAAAATCCATTACATGATTTTAATTTTAATAATATGTAAAAAATGTAAGGCTTAAGCTTAAGTGGTCTTGATAATAATTGAAAATACAAGAATCTTGTTTAATTATAATCTAATTACTATGGATCTAATTCAATGCAAATATGAAATATAAAATTTTTAAAATGGGTGCTTGTGACCATATATGCCCCCTAAACTTTAAAAAATACGCACAACAAACTGAACTTTGGGGAATATTTATTAATTGATCTTTAATAACTATTGTTAAAATTTCGTTGGCAACTTTATTTTCACGATAGGCTTCCACCCCATTTTTCTCCCTTTGCATAAAACTAAATTAAACTAAATATAGCCCACATTACGAACCTTTACGCTAAGCAGGTGTGTTCCTAAATTCATAATGATCGGTTAATTAGTTTAGGAGGAGGGAGAAAATGCATTAGTAAATATTATAAAGAAGCTACATTTAATTTTCTTTTTGTCTGTCCCTGGTTTCTTTTGTGTTTCTCTCTCTCTCTCTCCCCATTCTCCTAAAGAAATGTCCTATTTATAGATTTCTCCATACTTCTTTCTTGAGGTATTCTACGGTAAACCCCCACTAATTCAGTACGGAAAAAATGTTCAAAATAACAAGAAAAAAACAGCGAACTTTCTCCCAGAAGGTCTTCCTCCGAAATCAGAGATGGTTGAAGATAGCCGGAGTGATTTTTTATAAATATAAAAAAACTCCAAAGAAACATTAATTTTAGATCTGAGTCTCGCCCAGGCTTGAAAACTACGATACGATGTTGATTTGAAATGATCTTCTGTAACCTTATTAATAAATAAATAAATATTCTTCATTTTATATTAAATAATTGTGCACTCTGTTATATATTTCCATTTCATGTACATATGTAAAATTATATTATAAAGTAATATATAATGTATGTATATATTCAATAAATGCTCTGGTTCTTCTCAGGACCAGTTGCACAATGTGCAAAGCCACAAGTGGCTAGCATTACAGTCCGCGCGTTATGAATACAAAGTTTCTTCACACTGTGATGGTGCTTGGGTGTGTTATCAGCGAAGGTCAAGTCATGCCACCCTACATCTTTGAAAATAGGCACAAGCCCTATTCAAATGACTGCATTGAGTTGCTTTCCACTGATGTCAACTGCTGGGAAACCGCACAGGAAAACCCCAAAGTTGTCTGAAACCTTCCACAACTTTCTACATTCCCAAAATGCTAGTCCCAAAACTCGCCTTATTGCAACCTTATGGACTATTATATATGAGGCTCAGTTTAGAAAGACACTAAACGTACTGCCTGCAACACCAAGGATGAGCCGATTGCAAGGATCAAACTAGTGCTGAAACCTCCTTCGAAGGTCACCGTGAAGACTGCGTGTTCCAAGTTCAGGTCCCGCCTAGAGGCCGTAATCAAGGCTCAGAACACCCTGTAATGACTGGAAAATGTTCTGTGAAATTAGGACTCAGAGTCGATTCAGATAGATATATTGAGTTGCTGTCTATTGCTGTAAAGCGCAGTTTATTATGTTTCTGTACAATTAATACTTTCTTGAGATATGTTATTACAGCGGATACATTACGAATGAATAATGAAATTACTGAGACCCAGAAAAAGTAAAAAGAAAGAAAAAGAAAGAAAAAAAGAAGAAAAAAAACGGAGAGACATTTATTAAGTAATGTTTTCAAGAAACTGACAGACAGCTGACCCTTTCTTAGTACGCTTGTGTCGTAAATGTTATGGATAGATTAAAATTGACTAGCGATCTGTTTGAAATGGATAAACATTGAAAATACGCTTTAAAATGTGATATTTAAATCGATTTATATCTTAAAAGCTAAATGGTGGAACAAAGCAAGTATCATTGATTCTTCTTCAGAACGCCGGCTGGCGTACTTAAAATAAATCGAATCTTAAATAAGAAAATCGTTCTTTTTGTTTTACAAATAATGTTATGCTAACATCTCAAAATTACACTTAAAATAAAATCTAAACAAAAATAAATTTTATTTTTTTATTATATTTGAAGTTTAACCTATATAAGTGAATGTTTTATCCTTTATACCTGTAGTATTAGTATTTTCAGCATTAACACTTATACAGTTAGTACCGTTTTTAACACTGCTATTACGAATATTAGCATTAATATCAATATAAGTGCGTATATTGCTATTACTGTTGTTATTAAGACTATCATTTATGCTGTTAGATTTAATAATACACTTGTAAATTACATCACTGCGCATACAGTTATTGCCTATGAGACATAGACTATATTTATACAGTTACAGTTATCGGACACATGTGTTGATGTGTTAGGAACCAATTTGGTTTGGGATTTTTTTAATTTTAGAAAATTAATGTGATTATATTTTAGTGTAAATAAAGGACAGTTTAATAGATAGTTATTGCATTTTTATCTTAAACTTGACTGTATTTATGTTTAGAAGTTATTACGCATCATTATATAGAATTCCCTGGGGATATTCCTTTGAACATTCACAGTGTATTGAACACTAAACTAAATATGTCTCTCTGTTTTTCTTGACCTTATTATTATTGTTTACTAGGTGTTTTTAGTTCTTTACTTTATATTATTCCTGATGGGGTACTTCTTAAGTACCCCACCAGGACTAATATTTATATTTGTGCTAACCGACGAGGCCTTATTTAGAAGAGGATTGTTAATATTAGTATTTGATTTCTTCAAGTTTATTATTCATGGCCATATTACAAGTTAATATACTCATTTGATTGAAAGAAATTAAATTATTTTGCCATTTTAGGTTTAAAATGTTTTTATATTTTAAAACTGATGCATTTACTGACTGGATTTTTCGCAGTTGTAACAATATAATAATTTCGTACACAATAACATAGTTTTAATTTGTGAAATATATTTATCAATTTGCGTACTTTCTTACTCTCTGGAGTACGCCAACGCTTTTGAGAGATTGAAATAAGTTATGGCAAAGAAACCAGGAGTACAAATTGTTGATCCTAAAAAGGACATTACATTAACCACAGATGCAAGTGAACATCCGATATTTGGAGTATTATCACAAGAAGGGCATCCGATAATGTATTTATCAAGAACACTAACGAACACTAAATTTAATTATTCAAATATAGAGAAAGAAGCATTGGTCATTGTATGGTGCACTACCAGGGCTTGACAATTTCTAATTGGAAAAAGATTTCTCTTGAGAAGTTATCATAGACTATTGGAATTTATATTTAATCCAATAAAAAAATTCCCAAAGTTACGACATCGGGAATATTCAGATGGGCAATACAGCTAATGGCAGTTGACTTTAATATAGATTATGTCAAAGGAAATTATGATTATAACACAGACACACAAAAACACACACACACATACACGTACACATACATATATATATATATATATATATATATATATATATATATATTTATATAGTGATTTTATTGATATTTCCTAGATGTTAATTCAATGAAACTCCGGTGTTTATACAATAGTGCTCAATAATAGGTAGAGCTGTATTATAGTATAATTCTTTTATTTATACAAACATTATTCGCTACATATATGCATACATGTTTCAACTTCCATTTCTTAAAATTTGTACGTGGCCCGAGGAAGCTGAATTTCGAAAGAAATGGAAGCTGAAACATGTATGAACATATGTAGCTAATAATGTTTCTATAAATTATAAAAAATATACTATATATATATATATATATATATATATATATATATATATATATATATATATATATATACTAGTTGAATACCCGTTCCAGGATGGGTAAACATAATTCCCTGAATACAACAATTTTATGTTCCCCTACGAAGATTAAAGTCAAAATATAGTGATACTAAACCTCATGTACAGAATCCTTATTCTGACTTTGATAAACAAATATGCGATGATTTTTATTCTAGAAAAATGTCTAAAGTTTAAGGTATTTAAGAAGAAATTGAAATTCAGGAAATCTTGCTTAATTGGTATCCATAGTAATTATGGACCAAATTAAAAATAAAAATCTGATATATTTGAAATTTTTCATTGGAAGTTTGTACAGTATTATGCTCTCGTGAAAACCCTTTAAAATGCTCAAAGGAAACTGAAAATAGCGAAATATTTCCTAAAGGATTTTATGGACAACAAACTAAAAGCCCTTAGTGAAACAATGGTCGTCTTCACCAATAGAAACGACCGAATTCGATCAAAGTCAATGAAATAGGGGAAAAATGAACATTTATGTGGTGAATGGAATATGCCAGGGAAAATGACCCCAGACTGACGGAAAGCTGATAAGAATGATGAAAAATCTTTAAATACCAAACAAGGACATTCTGAAGAAAAGACTGGTATGTCCAATATTTAATTTCCTAAAAAAGAATGCCTTCCCTATGGATCAAATTTCCAAAATGAAATTTGACATGCATGAGATGGTTAAAGGAAACCTTTGTCCAATCAGCAACCCCCTCTCTGTGACCGAGAGTTGTGAGGTCTAACCTAAAGACAACACACCATAGGCCTTCCCTCTGACCCATTGACATGACACAGTAGCACCGAGCCCAGGATTCAGTTGCCTATCACAGCCAAAGCGGATTTCTTTTCGAGAGGACCTCCAATGAATGACGTAATATCTCTATGAGGGTCCATTCCAACAGGCGATCAACAAGACTAACCAAGGGGAGAAGAAATGACAGAATGCTCCACCCTGAAATGAGACACTGGATATAGATCAGATGATCGGTGAGGTAAAGAATGGTGTTAAGGTGGGAGGGAGTAGGGTTGGCGGTAGGAGATATATAGTGTGTGTTTATAGATGTTGATTTCTTCAAGTTTATTATTCATGGCCATATTACAAGTTAATATACTCATTTGATTGAAAGAAATTAAATTACTTTGTCATTTTCGGTTTAAAATGTTTATATATTTTAAAACTGATGCATTTACTGACATTGATTGAAATGGCAGAGGTCTGGCTGTTAGAAATCGACCCAGCCTAGTAAAAAAAAGAAATTGTCTGTAGCCCAGTACAGTAATTCCAAAATTCAAAGAAATTCTCAACACCCCAAATTTCTGGCTTAAAAACTGACAGCACTTCATTATCACAATTCCAGGTCATTCAATAGAATCATTAATGGTGATTAAGAGGCACCTGAATGGCTGACTATAAGCAATACGTCCCTTGTTCTAAAAAATAAGGAAACCCATTTGGCTAACAAATGCATACCTTACAACAACCTAAATAATTGCTAATGAGAATAGTTACTGATGCAATATATGGACATTAGGTTCTCGGAGATACCTTAAAGGTAGACAGAGGAGATGTACCAGGAAAAACAGAACCATACTGGAGTACTGCAAAAAGAGACAGATAAACCTATCAATCGCTTGGATTGATTAGAAGAAGACATTTGATAGTATATCTCACTCTTGGATACTTCGGATGTTTAGAGATGTATAATGTCCAAGAAGATATAAGGCCATTCTTCCAGAGGCAATCATAGATCATGCTAAACCACATGAAAGAAAAACTTATACCCCTAACATTAAGATTCAACAAGGAATATTCCAGAGTGACATCCTGTTATCTCTTCTCTTCTGTCTTACCATGGATCGACTGAGAAGTTACTTTCACGATGCTATGCTAGGCACAACATTATGCTGAATCTGAGAAATAACTCGCATTTCTGATAGAAATTGTAAAAGATTACATAGAGGACATCTGAATGGAGTTTGGATTCGACACATGCGCTAAATGCACATTAAAGAAAGATAAAAGGCAGCATCAGAGCAACTTAATGTAAACAATGGATATTGGAGATCTAGGAAAGGATACTGTCTATAAGTTCTTCGGAGTGTAGGAGAATGACACTATTGAGTATGATAAGATGAGAGAGAAAATGCAGAAAGCGTATACCAAGTGCCTTAAAAAGATATCGCATCAGAACTCTCACCAAAAATAACCAAATAACTGTCACCAATCAACTGTCAATATCTGCCGTTTCCTGTGGGTTTTATGTTATTGATTTGGCACTAAGCCTTGACCTGAAAACTTGATAAATGCTGACCCTACAGAGAGTCATTTACCGACACCAATATATGGATATGGTATACCTACTACGAAGAGAAGGCGGTATGGGCCTCATTGAAATTAACGATGCATAATGAGCTCTGATGGTAAGCATGAGGCAATATATCAAGAGCTCATGTGATGGAAAAATAACAACGGTAAAGGAACATCACTTCAAATGCCTATTTCAGAAGACTTAAACCTCAAAACCCTCAGGAAATCTCAGTGGGAACACATTGGAAAACACTGCAAAAGAGTATGACAACCCAGCAACCGTAATAGCATGAGCGAAAAAGGAGTACACGAAAAGGCAGCTGAGGACAAGATAGATGGGGTATCGCATAAGAGAGCGGGAAAGTTCATGGAAGAACTTAATCAAAGCTACATAGACAAGAAGGTTTAAATACAATGGCTCAAGATTGGCAAACTTTCATTTGATGGGGAATGGATAATTATAGCCGGACAAGATCAGGGACATCTCATAAATAGATTGAAGAAAATAGCTGGTCTACAAAAAAATAACATGTCAGGTTCTGTCATTCGGCCATTGAAAGTCTGAGCACTCCAAATGTTTGGATTCAATATGGTTTTGGCAGATGGCTATTACACTTCCCACCACAACCAAGTATGTAGATAACTCCACTGGAAGATTTGCGGAGAGACGCAGCCTGTACAGATCGTCAAACATCAGGAAACATGAACCTTAGACCATAACATCAAACGGTGTTCCATGTCCAAGACATACAGGCGGGCAGATAGATACATCCTTGAATTAGCCGTTGGTTATAATGTTAGCCACAGGAGGAAGTCCCTTGATCTCTTAGAACACACTGAACTAAAATCACGAACAAAATATTACAACCAACCAATCATCTATAAACACACACCATATATTTCCCTACCGCCAACCCTACTCCCTCCCACCATAACACTATTCCTTACCTCACCGAGCCCTAGTCTTTATATTATTACATCTTTCCTCTTTCAAATCTACCCAGCAACTAATATACTCAATCCGAGTCCCCCTTTCATGGCACATATTATCAACCAATACGATATCCATGGTGCACGCTTAAGAGGCGAACTTGGGATCCTTCATTAAAAATCATTTTTTAATAACCTTTCATAACTGATATTTTCTACTCTAAAATATTTTTTTTCAAGCTGGCTCATGAACACATGCATATCGTCGCGTAATATATGCATCGATTTAAATATCATATTTTCAAATCTATTCAAAATTGTTGTCTATTTCAAACAGTGCGCAAATACATTTTTATCTATTCACGTATCATATTGGCGAATAAATGTACCTAAAAATGCTCACTGAGGTTTGGCCAAGTTTTTTTTCCGACTGTTTGAAACTTCTTGTGTAAAAAATAAAATTTGATTTTCTAGACCAAAAAGGTTTCCGTGAATAGGAATAGGAGTAGTTCGGCATTTATACTCGATGACAAGAGTAGGTCTTCCATGCATGCGGGCATGGTCAAAACGATAAGAATAAACTAGAACTCATGGACAAAGGGAAATGAAATGAACTAGATATAGAAGAAAATAGGATTGAAATCATTTTATAAATATACTAGACCACCCGTGACCCGTTGGGTCAGTTTGTTATATTAGCTATGGAATTCATGTATGAGCGTGACAGTTGTGGCATAAAAAAATAGTTTTTTTTTACATAACAGAAGCATTTCTATGAAAGTATATTAAAATGAAAAAAGAATATAGATAGATTTCTATGAGTCGTTCTGTTTATTATAATTGTTTTTTTTTTAAATTACAGTTACTGAATTATAAGTGGTTGGTTAGGGCGATTTGAGAAAGGAAGGGGGTACAGCAGGCTTTCTCGCGTACGTAACGAAAACAGAGGGAGTAGGAGTGGTGAAATCTATGAGAGGGAAAGTGGGAGGTGGTTTCGTTCACCGACCGCTAGTATGGCTGATATTAATAATGAGTGTTGTTTTTTTGTTTGTTTGTTTTTGTTTTTTAAAAGGGAGGAGTTTTTTTGAAACTGCGACAGACTTTACGAAGTCCTCCCGTTGAATGTTTTTAGCCGTGAAGAAAACAAATAAACTATTTGATGAAATTAAATGAAATTGTTTAAAAATTTCCAGAATGAAAAATTTCATGCGTTCGTTAATCATAATAGAGAATAACGGAATTGGAATAACAGATTGAAGACGATGCTATTTACGCATGCGCAACCGGATGTTGAAAACCGGAAAGCTGAAAGCTGATTGCAAACATACAAGAACAATAGACTTTTAGTATTATATAGATTAAGTTGAGAAATGATGTATCATATAAATAAAGTATTATTTGTTTATTTTATGGAAATCGCTCCAGACAAAACATAAAGACACTTGGTGTGAGGAGCTAACAATAACAAATATAATCATCGCAAAGTCAGAAGATGCCTATTGGCGTTAGTCTTGAAAAGATCAAGATTATAGGTAGGAGGAAAACAGTCAGCAGGAAGAGAGTTCCACAAGCCTGCGGTTCTTGGAAAGAAGCTACTGGAATAGGAAGTTGTATTACAATAAAGTATCAAAACAGCGAATTGATGGCGACCACTAGACCAACGAATCAAACGAGATGGAACAAAAGAAGAATTTTCAGACTGGTTTCCTCATTTTAATTGTATTTTTTTTATCAATATATTTCAGCCAGTTTTCCCTTCTATTTTGGTAAACGGCCAAATTCTAGTGTGTCAGTGTCTCCATTGAGAGAGAACATGTTTATTTGTAGAAATACGCATTACATTGAAAAAGAAAAATGATTTACACACGTAGTTATCATTTTAATGGTTTTATTTACGATGTTTTATTTAAATGATTTTGATTTTTTAAAACTTTTGTTCGTAGCAAACAAGGCATGTTGCCACTCAGGGGCTACTGTGACTAGGGGGGAATCCTAAGTCGGGGAGTTGTGCAGCAAGATGCTTGTTTACATTACAGTTAACATTCTGCATGTTGGTACAGACAGTGAGCAGGAAAGGAATTCCAAAGACAAGCAATCTGAGGAAAGACGCTATGAGAGATTAAAGTTTTCTGGCATCTGGGGACCTCTACAGTGGGTTGCGTTTTGCTGTTGGTCGGGTTTGTTGGTGTTTTTTACGTTGAGGGATACAAGCGCAGTAAGTGGATTCATTTATTAGTATGGATATATATATATATATATATATATATATATATATATATATTCATTTTATGAAGTTATGTATTCCGTCGAATGTGTAACTATGTTTGTTGTTTTTTTGGTGTACAGCCTAGCGCCCACACCGCTTGACTAATCGTTGTCAAACTTGGTCAAAATATCGGTCATGGTCTAACTTAGAACTGATCTTATTTTGGGATATCTAAGTCAAATGTCTAAGTCAAGGTCACGGAAATAGTGAAAGTCACACTTTTGGTGATAACTTCGGGTTTGTTTATTGTAGAGACTCCCGCATCTTATATGACCTTGATGTTGTCAGGCAGAGGTATGCAGTTTCACGACATAGACTTTTAAACATCTTTATAAAGCAAGAAACCGGCTTTCTCTATGTGCAGTATATGCCTGTGCTGAAATCGATCTGTAATTTATTTCTGACAGTATACACTATGTATATAACGAGTCTCGTTTTTCTTTCTGTGGTATTCTTTGTTATTTCTAGACTAAATATTCGCTCTTTAGTAGTATTATCTGCACAAACAATAGCATCAAATAAAACGTAGACTAATACATAAAATACTGTGAACTGTAGAAAATACATTTCATGCATTAAAAACACGTTCATAGTACTGAAATTAGCTATGGTTACATTGTTAGTAAAATCGTAAACAAAGATTTGCCGCAAAGGTTACAAGATAAGTCATTTGTATGGTTTCGGGTTTTATCTGAACGTATGGCTTATTGGTTAATTGGCCCAAGACGACGTCCATGTCAGGCAGGCCATCTTCTGGTGCACAGGTTCTGAATATTTTAACTGTGGTATTCTTTGCATATTTTCAGCTCCGTAGACTAAATAATCGATTATTTAATAATATTATCGGTGCAAAAAAATAGCATCTACAAAAAAACAGCTTTACACATAATACACACACACACACACACACACACACACACACACACACACACACATATATATATATCATTATCATCAGAGTCTTTTTTATTTCACTCCTGGTGGAGGAACCTCTCCCTGGTTTCTTTCCACCTTGTTTTATCCCTTTTATAATATATATATATATATATATATATATATATATATATATATATATATATATATATATATATATATATATATATATACTTCCTGAACTGAAGATTGCGTAAGCATGAAACATCGATGTCTGTAGGTAATAAATAATTAATATTTATTTATAAATATTATTAAAAGCCCCCTTTACTAAGGCTGGGCACTCTGAGTAAGTTTAATAACAAGCAGTACTACTAGCTTCATTGCTAGGTCCAATACAGTTTGTTGTTGTAGATCACTATTCACTGCTCGTTGTAAAATACCCGCCGACTTGGTATTTACAAAGTTAAATTCCTCCTTAATTCTAACGCTCTTGACTGCGAATCAGTGGCGATTTGTGATCAGAGTTCGCGCCCGCCGACCGCCGGAAATTAACTTCCTGCACTGAAGATTGGGTAAGCATAAAACATCGATGTCTGTAGGTAATGAATAATTAATATTTATTTATAAATATTACATATATATGAAGTTAAGTAGGTTAAATTGTTTACATATTTTTATGTACAGGATTTACCCATAAATAAATTAATCAATCATTATGAATTTTGGAATATAGCGTCTAAATGTAAAGAATCTAAATGTGGGTTATATTTAGTTTAATTTAGTTTTATGGAAAAAGTGTAAAAAGGAGTTCTTAAAAATTTAGATAGTCCCCATTTTGTGAAATCATTAAATATCAATTAATAAAGAGTATTTTAAAGGGGTTTTAAGTAGCATAATATGGACACAACCTCCGATTTGAAAATTCAAATATATTAGATTTTCACTGAATTTGATCCATAGGCATTTTATAATTGCTCTAACTCTTATATTGAGCGTTGACTTTTCATGATAGGATTATTTTAAAGATAATATTTTTTCTTTATCATTTCTCCATTTTATATATATATATATATATATATATATATATATATATATATATATATATATATATATATATATATATATATATATATATAATATATATATATATATATATATATATATATATATATATATACTGGGCTTTATACGCTCCACTACTTTTGGAGTTGCTCCCGCTCCTGCCCCAACACCCAAAATCGGAGCTAGCTCCTCTCACGCTCCCTATTTTCAAAAAGGAGCCGCTCCAGCTCAAACTCTTATAAAAAAAGAGCGGCTCTTTTTCAGTGCTCCATAATGAAATCTACCTTCTTTCATAAACGTTTTATTCGTCCAATGAGTGGTCGAAGGATAGGGGTGGGCGTCAAAGGATCTCGTCAATATGGGTGGGCATGTCACTTTAAGTGTAAGACCGTAAGATAATATTTGATAAAATCTGGCTAATATTTTGAGATGTGCTAAGGGTTATAGCAGAACATGTCGGACGAAGCATAAGATTATACATAAATTTTCGTTTCCTGAGGTATAAAATAGAAATAGAAACATACCTGAAGTATGCTGGCGGCGGGGGTGTGCCGGGGGGTGCCGGGGTGTGCCGGGGGGGTAAAAGTGCCACCCTTTACTATCAAGAGTTTTAGTCACGTCGAGCTATCGTCCTTGGCCGTTTCTATGTTGCTTCTAAAAACAATGGCGGTGGGTAAAATTTATAAAGTGTTTTCGGCTAAAATTTGTTTTGTTTATTTCAAAAAATCTCGGAAGGGTCAGTCTACACACACATAAAGTTTGGTGAGTTTAACTTTTATTTTGTGGAAGTTATTCAAATTTAAAGATAGGACCCTTATTTTGGCCCACCCTGTATATATATATATATATATATATATATATATATATATATATATATATATATATATATATATATATATATAGATAGATAGATAGATAGATAGATAGATAGATAGATAGATATAAATAATAGATATAGATATATATGTAATTTTAGATAAAACCGAATCAAAGTAGCTGACTCTGTCTACGTCAATGACTCAAAAACTATTATCCAAACGAAAACAAAAAATTAATAATAGACTAGGTCTCAACCCTGAATTCTTAATATAACAGATATTTAAATACACTCATCGTTGTTACATGCTATGTTTATATGTGACAGAAACTTTAACTCCTTATGCCAAATTTATACTATACCACCTGCTACATTTATGTAGCTTCCCTAATATTTATACACATATGAAATATCTATAACATATTAATTAAAATATTTATATTAACACTCACATCCAGACATTCTAAAATATGTTTTGTTATATTCCAATTTATCAGGATAGGCAATGCCGACAACTTCTTCCAATAACTAAGGAAACCAACTACACCTCCCTGCGATACTCTTTGAAACCACATTACATGCTAAAGTGTTTATAAAACTAAATGCATCTACATATGCGAACACGATAACAAAAATAAAATGTAAAATATAAAGAAATAAAACGAAGAAATAGGAAAACAATTGGATAAATACATAAAAAATACAATTAGAACTTAAAGGTCCATCTACTATGATTCTAACTTCCGGTCTAACTGCTTAACTACGTTTTCTGCAGTACAAGCACTACTTACACATACGACTGTGCACACGTTTCTCAGACTAATTTGATAAAGAGGTGATGCTTCGGAATATTAGGATTGCACTGGTCTACACTATGTAAATTTAGTAAGAATTATAAGTGCTAAAAGAAAAGTATTACTCACATGTGCAAAAACACCATGTATTGTCTTACTGTCGATACTTGTCTTTTACTTTTATTCACTTCCTTCCCGTATTGTCACAGTCTTCTAAAATATGAAAATCTCTTAATACAGTACGCACTATGCTGCAAGCAAACTAGAACTTCATTGCATATATATATATATATATATATATATATATATATATATATATATATATATATATATATGTGTGTGTGAAATGAAGTTCCAGTTTGCTTGAAGATGTAACGTCTTATGAACCATAATGTGAAATGAAATAAAATATTTCCAAAAACAATAGTACGCCATATAATCATTGGATTTGGATTCTTGGAACAATGTTCGCATTTTGTTGATCTCTCTCTCTCTCTCTCTCTCTCATATATATATATATATATATATATATATATATATATATATATATATATATATATATATATATATATATATATATATATGTACGTATATGTATGTATATATATACTCATATGGGTATTTATGAAGGCTTATAGCAATGCAGAAAACCGGAATGATGAAAGAGCAGATATTTGAGGTATTGATCGTTACAAGTATTTTTTTTAATTGTTGATAGATACTTCACATACAATATTAGTAAATATAAGACTTACTGTTAATGTTAACAAAAATCCGCGATGGTTGAATATCTTTTAATATTCTGGGAGAAATACGTACCTTCTTAAAAAAGAAAACAAAAGTTCAGTCCGTCTAAGGTATACCTATTGTCTCACGCTTGTGAATATAATATGACGTAATATTAGTTAATAACTATAAGGGAATAAGTAAGAACATGAAACGAATATTGTATTTATGCTAATTATCTACTTACCTTCTCACCAGAATCAACTTTAGACATTCCAATTTTCTCTACAATGACCCGCTTCCCTCATTCCACTATTTGGTTAAGTATGAAACAAAAAGCTAATTCAAACTTTTTTAGGCGCGGGAGTGAGATGACCAGGGCATCTTGCAACTTGTTTTCCCTTTCTTTTGCCCCAAAATAGTATAGATTACGGTTTATAAGTCTGTAATAGGTGGACATTAAAGAGGATGATGCTTTATAATAAGTATTTATTGATTGTCAAGTTGTAGCCTGCAAAGAATCAGTCCCGTTGTAATGCCTGTGCATGGAAATTCTGTTTTATATTAGGCACAAGGAGGAAGAAAGAAATTTCTTTTTAGTTGTGGTAATAAGACGATTTCGAACTGTGAATATCTAACAATGAGAAACTAGGGATTGTTTGAAATATTTTTCACATGTGTAGCAGCACATGTTTGCAAAAGTAAAAATATAATTATACTAGCTAGACTCGGCGCACGGCGTTGCCCGTGAGAAGAATAAGAAAATTAATTAAAATTTGTCAACATCCGAGATAACGCAAATAGGTCACAGCAGATAAGATTTACCCACGAAAATGGATTACTTTTGAGTTGAACAAAAATAGAAATTATCACAGTGTAGAAGAATATCTTCTACACTGACCGATTATGGAAAAGATTAATTGTTTGCTATTCTCTCATCCGTCATTGAAAGCAACTCCTTGTAGAATGCGTAAATGTTTATTTATGTTGCTGGATTTCCGCCGCAGTAAGAAATTATGTTGTGTCTAACTCTGCCCTCGAAGGTAGTCAAATGTGACTGAAAGTGGATCATGTGTAACGAATGTACATTTTCGTTTAGGCACGTAAGATAAATATATATTGTGTAAAAATTAACAAATAACAAAAAAATGAAATCAATATTGATCTGAATTAAGGTGTTGATAAATTACTATTTCAACCACGTGTAAAATATGTATTATCAAAATGCCGAGAGAACGCAAATAGTTCACATTATTAGTAGCATTTTTTGCGACGCCGGTCTATGTGCCTTTTAACTGTCGTGAGTTAAGTAAAGGAACGTTATTCATCGTAATGAAAATATACTTAAAAAAATCGACGAATGATAATTTAAATCGTATGTGAGCAGAAAGAAATGTATGTATCTTTGTACTGTTCATTGACTGCGAAAATGTAAACACGTTCTGTTTAGAAAATGTATATATATATATATATATATATATATATATATATATAGAGAGAGAGAGAGAGAGAGAGGGGGGTAGGTAGAGTGAGAGACAAAGAGAAAGAGAGAGTAGAAAGTTATAATTGTGAAATCTAAAGAAGAAAAGAAAATGAATTACTAAAATCCCCATACCCCACAAATAAAAAATAAGAATACCTTACGTGAAATGGAAAACACACATGTCAGATTAATGTTACGTTTGGTATGGATTAGAAAAGTGAAATAATGGACTTGTGTTTTCTGTTAGTTAAGGTAGTAGTTAATGTTCGTAGAGAAACTAATATTACGTGCTTCCATGGAATTAGTATCAACAATTGAAGGTTGTCGAAATGAACACTGCAGTTCGTTTTACTCGGCAAGTATTTGGAAAAAGATGTTTAAGCCCTAAAAGTGTTATGTATGAAATTGTCTAAGTATTTAAGTAAAAAAATAGAATTATACCTGAAGCAAACAAAGACTGATAAGAGAAATGGCTAAAGTCGAATCGCTGAAGAGATGGTAGCCGCCATTTTGAATCACAAAACACTATAAGTAATTATGTTCGTTAAATATATTCTCTAAAAACCGGAAGGAATATAACTGTATACGTAATAAGTAGAAATAATGTAATCTAATATTCTCGAAAATCAGCGGAATTAAATGTGTGCGTTATGTATTGTATTATGTAGTAAATTAATAGCAGACGAATAGTAAGTTTTTAAGAAGTAGACGTTGTTTATTGGTTCTCGGTGTCGATGGGGAGAGTGTTAGTACTAACGTTATAGGGAGAAAAGATTTTGCTACCACCTTTATGGAGTATGTTTATGGGAGAGTCGAAGATGATGTATCAAAAGTAATATTTAGTGTTAGCGGGAGAAGATAGTCCCAAATTTACTATAACACGCTCGAGTGAATAAGCGTAAGATAGTGGTGAGTTTAGTAGCTTATGATGTATGTGGTTATTTTGTTATTCTTGACAAAGGTACAGCAGAACATCGTCTTAACTTTATATAGAAGATATAAAGCCTGTGACACCCGTTGTTATAAATATACTCCCTATTCTTAAGGTGAGAAGAATAAGTTCAGTGGTTTTGACCTATGTAACATATTTCGGATTGCATCGTATTATTAATATCGGTTATACATATGTATTTTTTTAGGTATAAGTGACTGTTAAAAGTTTCGTTTTTAATATATATATATATATATATATATATATATATATATATATATATATAAATTTATTTATCTATATTCAAATTAAATATAAATTTTATGACACAAAGTTTTACAATAGCTCGAAAGTGTAGGAATAGAGCGGTAATACAAATGTTTTAACATTATAGAAACCACATTAAATGCGGGGAGCAAATTCTCACGAATTCACCAATGTTGTTAAAAACGAATTTTGCTTAATTTGTGAGTATTTGTTCTCTAGATTAGATGTGTTTTTTATAATATTAAAATATCCATATATATATATATATATATATATATATATATATATATATATATATATATATATATATATATATATATATATATATAGAGAGAGAGAGAGAGAGAGAGAGAGAGACAGACAGACAGACAGACAGACAGACAGACAGACAGACAGAGAGCAAGGGAGAGAAACGGAGAAAGATGTGTATATATATAAAGAGAGAAAGAGAGAGATAAAGAGAGAGAGAGAGAGAGAGAGAGAGAGAGAGAGAGAGAGAGAGAGTGATGGGGGTAGAGATACGTACAAACTTGTATTTACTTTATATATACATACAAAGAAGAGATATTGGTCTGTTTGTTTTGTCTAATTCATTTGGGAAAACGGTTAACATTAAGCAGAAACCTTTCTATAATGAAGTGGTTTTCAGATTCGCTTGCTTGGAGCTGTTTTACAAGTTCTTTTTAGATTTATTTATCTTTGAAAATCTATCAGCAGGCAGTAAATACAATAGAGAGAAAATCGTGTCCATACAAAGGCACTCTACCTTTATATATATATATATATATATATTTTAAATATTTAATATTTATAAAAAAAAATATTATTGTTTATCAGCCCCCTCCCACAGAGGCTGGGCACTTTTCGTGGAGCTTCAATAACAAGTAGTACAAATAGCTATATGCAATGATCCGACTCGTAGATCACTCTTAATTACTTGGTGGATAGTAGTAATTCTACTATTTACAGTTGAAATTCCCCTTTATTTACTAATTAGTTTCCAGTGGCCTTCGGGTAAGATCTTCGACTACGAATCAGTGGCGATTTGTGTTCGGAGTTCGCGCCCGGTGACCAGTGAGAACTAGTTCTTAGACTGAAGATTGCGTTAGCATGAAACATCGATGTCTCTAGGTATATTTTAAATATTTAATATTTATAAAAAAAATATTATTGTTTATATATATATATATATATATTCTTATTTGAAATGTTAAACTATTTTACCTGTGGGACTGACATTTGTTTGAGGCTTGTATCAAGGAGCTATCTTTTATTCAGACTACTGATTTTTGGAGTATTTATACTGAATACAGTTATAAGCAATATTGTGCTCAAAGCTAATAAGCGAATTTTATAATTACAATGTGAATAAGCGAAAAATAATTTAAAAAAATAATTGAAGAATCGTGCGCGCTTGAGCTGAAATCAAACCTAAATTATTTATTCTCAAAATAAAGAAAAAAATAAAGAGAAAAAGAAGAAAAGAGCAGATATATCCATTTTCTCATGCAACAAGAAATAGAGCGTTTAGATGTCATGATTAAAAATGAAATAAATCTCGTCAGAAATGCCAGATGGATTAAAATAACTGGCGAATGGAGAATGTTGTCTCCGACGGATAAATATATTTTGACAATAGAATTATTGTTGATTGAGATGTCATAGAGCGGTCAAACCAGAGTATTAATTGGCATCAATTGTCAGATAAATGATAGCCCATAAAACTATACAATTAAAATGATAGAGAAGTAAACCAGCTGTGGATATGATGAAGAACATATTTATTCTTGGAATGTAAAGAAACTCCTCACTTCGCCCACCTATTAGTAATCACACTTGTCCCCGACGGATAAATATATTTTACCGATAGAATTAGTGTTGATTGAGATGACGATGAGAAGTAAAATACAAAGTATTAAGGTGACATAAATTGTCAGAGAGGTCACAGACAATTTGATGTATACAATAAAGAAAATATTTATTGTTAGAATTTTGGCATCTTCTTGACTTCGCCCACGTACTTTGGGAACTAGATTTGTATCCATAAACAATTTGAGTCAGAAAAGTGAGAAAAGGGTCATATTGAAAATATGGTGTGTGTGTGTGTGTGTGTGTGTGTATGATGGGGGGCAAAACAGCTCTGAGGCTGATCCATGTGCATATATGAAAGTAAGCTGTAGTGAAAAGACCGATTCAATTTATGCCTACATGTTAAATGCTCGATAGCAAAAAGTGAATTAATGAGATTTAAGTGAGGGGAACTGGTGGTGAGATTAGTGAATCAAGTAAAACAGTTGATACGAACCATTTAAAAGTAAAATAGTTTTATGTTATTCATAGTATGAACGCAAATTATGTCTATAGTATTGTACAGCCAATGACTATTTTATATTATAGCTTTTATACTTTTAGTGCACACGTGTTTTAGATTAGCCTTCCCGTGTACGAGGTCGCAATTTTGTGTGTTGTGTTATAATAGATTACACACACGAGTGTCAGAGAAAAAAGGACACTAGTAAAAGAAACAGTTGAATTCAAATACACACACACACACACACACATAAATATATATATATATATATATATATATATATATATATATATATATATATATATATATATATATATATATATGTATATTTATTCACAGATAAACAGTTCGCCGAAGACGTAAAAAATGAAACATGTGAGGTGGTACACGATATAATATACAATGGAAGAACAACAGTTTTAAGTATCAAAGAAGGAATACTTCGTGGTTTAAATTACAATGAGAAAGAGCACACGTTGCGCAGGTCGGAGGTAGGGAAATATGCGTGAGTAATGGAGGTCAATGTTACTTAGTTTATGGTGTTATCAGTTTGGGGAGTCTATGCGATTGCTACCAGTAAAAGCGCCTGACGGACACAGCGTCACCTGCAAAGATGACGAGCCGGTCAGATCACGTTCTACGTCTTTGAAAGACCTGCCACAAAAAAGGTTAAGATCTCGTTTTAGATTCCGCACGTGGGTGAAACGAGATTGCAGACTCTCGCGTATGGATGCGCATTATATAACGTTGGCCACAGTAAATTCAATAGTGGAAAAGATGTATATTATGACGGTATATTAACCATCGGAAAATTTTCGCTTTGGGCAGATGATCAATGTGTTTATTAATGAACTAAGGTGTTACTTGAATTGATACATACTGCCTCCTGGCGAAGTGGAAGTTGAGAGAGGGCGGATTGGGCCATTAGAAAGTGAGATTGAGATTGTTGTTTTACGGCATATCAACCCTATATATCATTTTCTGCCATGCACGGTATTTTTAAATAGTCATTTTATAAGTTATTTAATAATATATTTGCTTTCTCTGATAACAATTAAAGTGTTTTGTTATTCTTCTTTTTTTCAAGTGAACTAATATTTTTGAACAGCAAAGTGAGGTTTGGTACGTGATATTATTTAGTGAAGGTGCACCGACGTGCAGTTTCCGCTTTGATTATGTATGTGTTAGTTATGTATGTCCGATACTTACTCTGCTTAATACTATGTCTTGTCAGGTAGCATTTCCATATCTTCCCTTTCAACGGTCGGTCAATGGTAATATCATTTTCTGTCTGGAAATGTCTCGCATATTGTTTGCCATTTTGTTTCCGTATATCGCATGATGTTAGTTTTATAGTTTGCACTAGAATGTTTAAGAGTAGTTGTTATATTTTGTTGTCTCTTTGGCACAGATATATGTAGACATTGTATGGAAGAGTTTTTGTTTACGACTAAAAGTTTTGGGTATTTATGAGCGTACGCGTTTTTATAATACATATAATGAAAACTAATACTATATAAAATTCGGATTGGGTCAGGTAGTTCGTAATGATGTGATAGTGAAAATGCACTCGTTGTTATATGCATCATTGATATAAAATGGGGCTTTAGATAAGGTTGTAAATAGAATAAGATTTGATTAATTACGAAATTGTGAAAGCAATGTAATGGGAGAGATCTTGAGTTAGTTCGATTATGGAAAGGGTTTTTTTAAGAATTTACCCAAGAAACGGGTATTATGTGCCAATTGTTACCACTAGTTAGAGATGTTTGAACCTCATGAACAAAACTGAGTTGGAGAGGAGAGATCGATTGTTTACATAATGTCGGTGAGATTAAATCAAAAGAGAAATAAAATATTCAGTTAATTAGTTTTTAGGTTCTGTGCCAATAATTTTAATGAAGACTAGTCTACATCATCCGGTAGATATGAAGAACATGTAAGTAGATTATAGGCCGAACGACTAAGTGGTAAGACCCTGGCGACGCATAGTGTCGGAAGATAATAAAAGACCTCCCCAACCGTCGTATACGGTTGAAGGCCTTATGAGAAAAGACACCATGAGATATAATTGAAACAAATGTCATGAAGAGAAGAGTTTTAAGAAATGGACCTTTTATTGAAAGAAAAAGAAAGATAAAAATGAATAAATGGACCTTTTATTGAAAGAAAAAGAAAGATAAAAATGAATATTATTAGCATTGAAGAAAACCTTTGTAGAGAGAAGAACATTAGATAAGCTCAGTAAACATTATTCTTGAAAGAGAACGAGGAAAATGGACACTATTACTGAAACAATATTTGTACAGAGAATAGTTTAACATTAATGAATATTTTTGTTAAAAGAAGAAGCACAACCGGTTTTGGTTGATCAATTTATTAATAAGGAATATTTTAGCTCGCATCCAAACTTCATTTTGTTTCTGTTGCTTGTAACACATGACTCAATAAGTTCTGAGCATAACTAATAAAATAACAATATTTAGGCAAATTTCGACTTTATTCGTCAATATAGTCCTCTTTTTAGGCTGATACACTGATTCCGACGCTTCTCTAACAATTCAATGCCATTTTTGTAGAACGATTTTTGTTTGACCTAAAAATATGCCTCAGTTTCCTACATCACTTCTTCATTAAGGCCAAGTGTCTTCCCCTGGAGCATTCTATTCAGGTCTGTAAACAATCACTAGTCCCTGGAAGCAGTGGCAAAGAACAGGGTGGGCGTGGAAACAATTCGAAGTGTAATTCATGTAGTTTTGCCATCGGTGCGATCGACTTGTAACTCGGTGCATTGTTTTGGTGAAAGAGAAATTTCTCCTTCATTTCTGACCGTTTTCGATGAACAAAATACATTGTTCATCCCAGAATACGAAGGCCAACACCTTGCGTGCTGATTTTTGCATTTTTTGACGTCTTTCACCCGTTGGTGTCTATTCAGCTGACTGACGATTTAGCTTTAGAGTGGTGATGGATTCAAGTTTCATCCATTGTCACATATTGACGCAAAACTCCTTTTTGTTGCATTGAAATAGTTGTAAACAACATTTTGAATCGTTGACACGTTGTTGTTGCTCAACTGCGAGCAAACGCAGCACCCACTTTGAACACATCTTTCTCATTGACAAATGGTGAATGCACTGACTTCTGATATCTTCTAATCCCCTGTTATATTACGCACCTTCAATTTACGATTGACCAAAATGAGTTTGTGGGCTTTTTTATGTTTACCGGGACAACTGCCGAATTTGGGCGACTTGAGAGTTCAACATCATTTGTGTCTCTACCGCCGCGTTTAAAGTCAGCATACCACCATTTAACCGTTGTTTCCGACGGTACAGAGTCTGAATAACGCTTATCAAACAATTGCTTTGCTTGAACAGTATTTTTCTCACCAGAAACAATTCTTTAGCTACACACGAAATACACATTTTTTCATTGTTTTGAAAATTTTCAACACCACCTTCACTTAAATAACTGTGATTTGTAAACTAATAACGCGATTATGCTCCAATTGTGACACGTGCTATTTGAAGGTTAGTACTTCCCGAAAATCATATTGATGTTTTATTAGTGGCGCTATCTATATTTCAGTCCCGGAACATATTGAGTGATATGTTATAACGGAAACCCAAATAACCATACTTACTTGATTTAACTATTCAGATTTTTTAAAAATTATATTGCATATTTAGTAGAGACATTTTTTGAATGACAAACTATTTGTGTTTGGCTATAGCCAGAAGGGAGTTGCAATAATAAAAATACGAATTAGAGAAAATAAGCGTCCAAACGTCAAACTTAAAAAGTAAAATAAATATCGTTAGAAAATCCAGATAGAGTAGAAATAATGGGCGAATGGGGAAAAATATCGTAGATAGAGAAATATATTTTGATAATCGGATTATTGTGGATATGCAGATACAGAGTGATAAAACAGAGTATAAAATTGATATCAATTATCGAAGATGTTAGAGATGATAATAAATATACAATTAACGAGATAGATGTGTTCCTGATAGACAGTTGAAGTCAGCTTACTAGCAAAGGGGCAGATTAAACATATATAACTTTGGAGTAACAAAGACTTCTGAGGCTCACACATAGTAATGTCATTGCGGTAATGGTCCTCTGAGGAGAAGATTTTCGTTGAAAACTCATGAGTTAAGGACGCGATATCACTCCTTGTTTTTGAACTTTAATACAATCTGATTAATTTCTCATTTTATTATGTCATTCAATTAATATTATTTCTCTATACTCTATATGGAGCTTTGTTTTTATCCTGATAGTCTACTGGTTAAAGATATTATTTATATCTTTAAAGTATTATCTTACTCTCTCTCGCTCTCTCTCTCTCTCTCTCTCTCTCTCTCTCTGTATATATATATATATATATATATATATATATATATATATATATATATATATATATATACTCGCAATTTTCAAACAAATTCCTACGGCAATAGGTCATAGACCACAACTAATTTTAGCAGTACCAATATTTTAAACCAACACAAAAAGAATATGAAGCCGCTTTTAATACCACATTTTTGAAAATCATTTTTGCAATGATAATGTTTACTTATAGTATATCATTTTATATATAAATTAAAGTGGTTTACCTCTATTTCATTGACGATTATAGCTTTTTAGCCAAAAGCTGCTTATGAAAATCTGCTTCGGAATCGATTTAAGCCAATTCTTTATGCATGTTTCGGAAAATATGCATTTGTTTACTTCGTCTTCAATAAAAATTATCATTTTATCCGACTTGACGTATTTTCCTAAGACGGAGAGCTTATCACCCTCATATCCAGATCTGCTATAACTGTAGTCCTCCTCATAGGATACGATAATTAATAAAAAGATAGACAACGATAACATATTTGAAGTAATTATTATGATTATCATTTGTTTGTCAGGTGTTTTTGGCTTCTCCATTTTTATTCATCTTCTCAAATCAACCTTTGAAAGATAAAACATCAAATAAAAAGCAATGCACTAAGGTTGTACAATACTAATATAATATTAATACAATATTAATATACAGAAAAATTCTGCTGACATGTCTTTTCAATAATTTAAAAAATATCCTCTTAAGTATTTATGAATGCATCCAATTTGATCTTCAAATTCTTCTACGCTATTGGTGTCTTTAATTTGATTTAGTACAAGAATATATTATTCTGAGAATAAAAATGCAATTTGTTCATCGATTTACTTTTACACAGTGATTTTCTAGATGGACATGAAGGAAAGAAAAGCATACAACGAGCATATGTATGTTTTACCTGTCGATTAATCTTATATATATATAAACTAAAGTGAGAATCCCCCTATTACATTGACCAGAATAGCTTAAACAAAACTGCATAATAAAATATGCTTCAACATTTATTTTCGACACAAATTGGTCCGTGTCATAAAATAAACATATTATATTCATTCAAATTAATCCATTTCACTATGTAATCCGGATCAATGATTTTTATCTCATTAAGAGAAATGTGTCGTCGGAGTTTTTGCACTCTCGATTATATGTACTACACTCGGGATATTTTATTTAGCAAGATAAATAATCTTCAGATTCCCCGGTTGCTAACAGTACGTGTTCGCATTGTAGTAATGATCCTTCACAGTTTCTAATATTACCACATATTACTTACTAATTGTTTTAACCGGTTCATGGTTCATTATTTAGTTTACAGCAAACACCAATTGTCTATTGGTTGTTACAGATAAGTCCTTCAATACATTATACTATATCTACACACATACGTCAAGACAAGCATCAATGTATATATCCGTAAGAAATGGCAGTCTAGATGGAGGAGTAATATATTCAATAAATTGTTGACATCACAACCTGATCTAGGAGAATGAAGACAGGGCTGTAGAAAGTCACTAAGGGAATAAGTCATTCTCTCCGACTCCGTATTGGCAACACAAAAGCCACGCATTCATCCCTGTTTTAGCAGAAATCGCCACCATGGTATGCGACTTGTCAAGTGACATACACAGGGAAACACTTAGAATGTGTTGATTTTGCTCTCATGAGACGAAAACGCTACAATGTTAGTACTATGAAGGAACTATTTAAAGACATCAAAGTATAAATCATAATGTTCTTTCTGAAAATGGTGGGGTTATACCCCAAAAATCTCATATCTATAAGTTAAATGAACAAAACTTCCCTAGGGACAAATTAATCAATTGTAGACTGTTTACTCAAGAAATATACACATATAAAAGAAAGTTATCCAAATATGTTAAACATTTTTAAATATTATAAACCTCTAGCATAAAATCCTTTTACCAATATAAATGGAGTCGGCATTAAATAATGTAAAAGAACTGATATGCCGTGAAACAAAAAAAACGAACAAAAATCCCACGTAATATAACATTGTTGTGAAACTTTCTTCGCTCATGACATATTTTAGCGATTTACGGATTTTCATTACTGCCTGAATCTATGTGCCATAGCTACAAACCTTTTCAAAGAAACAATTCTGATCCTTAAGTGTCTGTGTCCTCGCACGGCTCAGATTTCATAATTATCTTCATAGAACTTTCAGTCTTCCGATACAATAATTACCAAACATTACTAACAATAGAAACATAACTCCACTATTTTCTTGCGATTTAATTGCTGTGTAACCGCATTTAATAATATCTACAATTAATACCGGTGTTTACATTACGCCAGACCTTACTTTTACACTACTTACAGGTAATGTACTATTATTGTTCATTCATTGAACCTTTACGCCAATGACCAATTTTAGAGATGTAAGGTATATCATTATGACCGAAATTGTATGGCTATAGTTACAATACACAAATACAGTGTAATACAATATTAGATATCTAAATACACACACACACACACACACGGAAAGAGAGAGAGAGAGAAAGAGAGAGAGAGAGAGAGATGTTACAACTAAATAGTTCGATTTCTTTCAAGGATAATTTTTATTTTTATATTTTAATTTAATTATTATTATTTGTATTTAAGCTCTCACGAAACATAAGGGTGGTATTCCTCTCGGAGATAATTTTCTTTTTATTTTGTTTTTTTCTTCTCATTATGTGTATACATTCAGGCAGGCGTTACGTTGACACTGACTGTGTATCCAGTGAAAGCGTAACATTAACGCTGGCGCCTCTTTGTGTACAACCCGGCACTGAAATTCATTAAGGAAAGTGTAGCGTAATATTGAGTTCAGGGGTGGGAACAGGAGGTACTTGGCTTCCTGAATTTTCCCGCGCAACTCCGAGACACAAGTCCCGCTACTCTATAAGTATAAAAATGGCCAGTCGGATTTTCAAAGTCAGACACAAATAGCTTTGCAGCTGACAAGTCAAACTTTGTTTCTCACTGCCCAATTTTTATTTGTTATTGCGGTAGCATGCCATTGGAAATATTATAATACTATATAATTGTATATACTCTGTTCGGCCCAGAAATAGGAATACTAGGAATAATATTTTGCTGATCACTAAAATCTAAAAAGCAGCGAGGGAAATAACTCATATTTTTAATTGCTGAATCGAAAAACAGTTGTCAACCATTAGTTAGTTCAAATTACAATATTAAGCGATTTCTGTAAATTTGACCCTTTCTCCGGTTTTCTATGTACTTTACGGGATTTAGAAACCCCGAGATACACCTGGGAGTTTTTTACAAGTCTGCAATTAAATACGGAAAACTTTATAAGAATTCCGATAGAATAAGAATTTACTTAATACTTCTTTTAACAAAGATAATTTATTTGTTAACACGACACTGGAAGTTCGAATATTAGCCTATTATTATTTATAAAATACTGCTGCGTTACCTTTTTACTGACTTCAAATATTGCTTACATAACTTTATTTCAAATAAAATACTGCAATGAGATCTCTAATTATTTATATTTTCAAGAGTGAAAAATAACAGTTTCGAAAGTAATTTTGCGAAGACGTTTAAAATAAATAATATTTTAGTGCGGCAGTATAATTTAAGCACACGTACCACCGGGTTCAAGACAGCTAGTTTAAAATATTTATGACTGTAAAATATTAAGATTGAAATACAGATGATTTTAGATTTATTGACATTTCCGCGGGAAAAGCTGATCACAATTTATTTGACAATTATATTTGGTTGGTTTGGTTGGTTTGTTTTACGGCATATCAACACTTTTCGGGTTATTTAATGCCAAATCCGGTAATTTTGGTGAAATTTTTTATGTTTCAAGTTCTTTATATGTTCAAATATTCATTCATAGTGTTTGGTTTGGTTGTTTTGTTTTATCGCATATCAACACTTTTCGGGTTATTTAATGCCAAATCCGGTTATGTTGGTGAAAGTTTTTATGCTTCAAGTTCTTTATATGTTCAAATATTCATTCATAGTGTTTGGTTTGGTTGTTTTGGTTTTATGGCATATCAACACTTTTCGGGTTATTTAATGCCAAATCCGGTTATTTTGGTGAAAGTTGTTATGCTTCAAGTTCTTTATATGTTCAAATATTCATTCATAATGTTTGGTTTGGTTGTTTTTAGTTTTATGGCATATCAACACTTTTCGGGTTATTTAATGCCAAATCCGGTCATTTTAGTGAAAGTTTTTATGCTTCAAGTTCTTTATATGTTCAAATATTCATTCATAGTGTTTGGTTTGGTTGTTTTGTTTTATCGCATATCAACACTTTTCGGGTTATTTAATGCCAAATCCGGTTATGTTGGTGAAAGTTTTTATGCTTCAAGTTCTTTATATGTTCAAATATTCATTCATAGTGTTTGGTTTGGTTGTTTTGGTTTTATGGCATATCAACACTTTTCGGGTTATTTAATGCCAAATCCGGTTATTTTGGTGAAAGTTGTTATGCTTCAAGTTCTTTATATGTTCAAATATTCATTCATAATGTTTGGTTTGGTTGTTTTTAGTTTTATGGCATATCAACACTTTTCGGGTTATTTAATGCCAAATCCGGTCATTTTAGTGAAAGTTTTATGCTTCAAGTTCTTTATATGTTCAAATATTCATTCATAGTGTTTGGTTTGGTTGTTTTGTTTTATCGCATATCAACACTTTTCGGGTTATTTAATGCCAAATCCGGTTATTTTGGTGAAAGTTTTTATGCTTCAAGTTCTTTATATGTTCAAGTATTCATTCATGGTCTTTTGTTTGCTTGTTTTGTTTTGTGGCATATCAACCCTTTTCAGGTTATTTAATGCTGAATTTGGTCTTTTTGGTGAATGTCTTTATACTTCAAGTTCTTTATATGTTCAAATATTTGTTCATGGTGTTTGGTTGAGTGAAAGGATGGGGAGAGGAGAATGGGAAAGAAGGGAAATGTTTGTTATTTTGTTTTTTATTTTGCAGAACATGATTAACTTTTGCAAACAAAAATAAAAAACAATAAAATATCTATGTTTGGTGCATTTTAAGTCAGCAAGTCAATAGCTTCAGACAGCCTGATCTGGTAGCGCCAGTAAGTTCTATTTGACCCATAGTCCTACCACTCCAGGCCAAAGTGGACATGAGAGCAATGGCAACTAAGGGGCAACTCAACATTCCCCACAGCTCCCAAATGGAGGCCTCACCACTGGATGTATTTTAATGTCATACCCAGGACCAATTATATTTGAAATAAAGAAAGACAAATATAGTCTGAAACTGAATCTACTGAAAGAAAGAAAAAGAAAATACTTCCTTTTGGCAAACATTTTCGGTGCTTTAATTTAAAGTGTATATCTTTTAAGATTCTAAAGGAAATGTATTTTCCTTAGCCTAAATTAATTCATAAAAGGCTCCTGTTTTCAAAAATATTCATTGTCATAATTTCAGTCTTTTATAATGTTCCATAGTAAGAACGCTAAAAATTAAAAAAGCTTTTGATTGTTTAAAATATGCCAATAAAGTGATAGTGCCTAATCGAGTTACGGTACGTGTTGAATGTATCACATATGGAGATTTTGTATCTGTCTGACGGAAAGAGAAACTATACAATTACTTCTATTAATGCTCAATTGATACTATTTGAGATTAATATACTATCTTTTTATGCTCAATTCAGAAGAGGTGATAGTGTAGTAACTGTTCTATTGTCATCTTAATATCATCCCAATATGGCCTCTTCCTTTTTGGTGATAGAAAGGAGTGTAGTGTCTATAGTAGGGTCATGAGACCACTCTCCTAGGGATTAACTTCCCTTTTTTTCTAGAAGGGAGTGTAGTATCTGTTATGTTATGATACCATTCTCCCAAGCATGAGCTCCTTCTTTTTGTGGGGGGGGGAGTAGTGTAGTATCTGTTTTGTTGCCATTAGACCGTCCTTACGTGCATTACATCCTCGTTTAGATGGCAGTGTAACATATGTTCATTCGTCATATATAGTAGAACAAATATGCGACCAGACGGAGCATATTTTCGCTAGTATATATAATGGACTGATATATGCTCTTCGCGTGATTGCCAGCGTCGTTAGAATGGAGTTGTGCGTGGTGAACTGGTATTCATTCATTACCTCTACATTTATGAGCGCATAAGTAAATACTTAATGTCATCCATTTTATGCAAAATACTTAATGCCATTTATGTTATGAAACAAACAAAGAAGAAAGTTGTAAAACAAGCACGTTGTATCGCCTTTTGGTTTCAACTGACCAACTAGACCAAAGTTCGTCCCCAGGCTGAGAAGAACTCCGCAGATGTCCACCCTATCTCACATACCACGTTCTCTTTGTTGATATAAAGAGATACAGAGTATTAACGGATATGATTTCCTGTAAAGGAGCAGCTGTCCACAAATTTACATGATGAAATCTTAAAATAAACTTAAGCAAAATGAAAAAAGTGAGGATGTCTTAAATATCTTAGAATTCGTAGTCAAGATGTTGAGGAAATTAAATCTGCAGTTTCAAAGATTTTAAACACATCTGGTCATCTCAAAGACCTCTCCCTGAGTTTCTCAAATTTAATATCAAACTAATTAACCGATCATTATTAATTTTGGAACACGACTGCCAGGCTTAACGGTGGGTAATATGGACTATATTTATTTTTATTTAGTTTCATACAAAATCAAGATACCTCCGTTTTTTGTGAAAATTTAACATTCTCAATTTCATCTTAATATTATTTTGATTCTAGAAAATGTCTAAAATTTGAGGATTGTGTTTAAGTGGATTTGACTTTCAGGTTATTATGTTAAATTTGTGGATAATGACTATGGATCAAATACAATACAAATCTAAAATATTAAAAAGTTCAAATAGTAGGTTAATTAGTTTAGTATGAAGAAATTCAGATAATCTTGTTTAATTGGTGTCTAATGAGTATTAGACGCCAATTAAAAAGACTACTGATGAGTATGGATAAATTTAATGCAAATCTGAAATATTTGAATGTTCATGTGACCATATTATCCTCCTTAAACAATAAAAATATTCCCCAAAAAATTTAATTAAGGGAATATTTATTATCATACCTATTGTTCAAATTTTACAAAAACCGGAACTATCTGATTTTTAACGAAAGCATTTCACACTTTCTTATTCCTCTTTGCGTGACACTAAATCAAACAAAATATAGCCTATATTACCCACTGTACGCCTATTCATAATGACCGGTTAATTAGTTTAATCATACAAATGTATAAACATTTACACATAACTAATTTATATAAATAGAGATTATAAAATAAATATACATTTTTATTTCCTTAAATTTGTTTGTGGTAAGCTTTTCTCTGTTTTTAAACTTTGTTATTAGCTTTTGTTCGGTGCGATTTTATTTGACTACCTATGGTCGACTTGAGAATAGACTAAACCAGAATAAGCTTTTATCAAATCCTTGGCATACACACTTCATTATGATTTGATCAATGCAACAGATTATAGCATAAATCTGTGTCTTTTTTGTCAGTAAAACGGTGTCAGGTGGTTTGTTTGTCAATATGTACATTCAAATATGAGATTATATTCATAGCACGCCCACTTTGTAAAAAATATCAATAAAACAAACACTGATATATCTACAAATTTCCATCATCGGTAAACATCTGAAAATCCGTTTTGTATCTGTAGTAAACTGGAAATGACAAGTTTTGTTTTACTGCTCTATCGAAACTGGTACAAGGCAACATTTATGGCTTTGAATAACAAATTAACAAGTGGATGTTGAATGCAGGCACTTTAAAGAATCCTTATTTTGGAGTAAAAAAAGACATGATCACGACTTGTTTTGGAGTGCGACATATTGGAAATGAGAGGATGATTTAGATGCAATACGACTGACTCAAACAACAGGAAATGGAAGGTTGTTTGTTTTTAAGGTGAGAAGAGATAAACTTAGCAACTCATATTGATGCGGACCTGTTATTATGCTAAATGACTGTTCGATAATCTTTCCAAAACGACGACAATAATATATATTATATATATATTACTATTGGGACACAACTTATCAGGGCCAAAGCCACTTGTGGATAAGGGTTAATGAGACAGAATGATTGTATATCGATAGATGAAGAAACACCATGGAACTACTAACATTGATCAATGGTATAAACTGCGTTTGAGTATTTATGACACGAATTTGTTGACATTGGATTTTAAGATGATCAATTTGCAATCAGCAGAGAAGTAGTCTTGCAGTAATGTGTACCTGAAACTCTTGAAAAGGAGATCTGCCCATAAACATTCCGCCTGACGCTAGACTCATGGAGGAAGAAAGGAACGTATTGTCCCGTTGTAGCAGAGAGACGAGTTCTTGCTGCAAATGTATTACAAGGAGGAAGCAAAGATTTGAGTTCAGTCAAGCACTTCCATAGAAAAACGATAAAGTAGAAAGAGAACTGAAACCTTTTCTTGTTTTATTTTTGAAATAGGAATAGCACCCGTTTCGACTGTAAATGGAATGCTTAATACAAAGATGCCCATATGTTCAGAAATGTTTCCCAATATCCAATTTAAATATGAAATTTAAATTACGTATAAGACGGCAGAATAGAAATGAGAATTCCGATTGAATTGATGTTTGTGTGAACAACGCGAATCCGTATGAAAACAAAATTAAATTATATATCGTATAGTGCAATTAAGAGATTACTTTAAACATCGTTCAGTTATTTCACAAAATATCTTGATATTAATTACTTATTATCAGATTTTAAGATTTGTTTGCAAGTAATCTAACATATAAAGTTATCTTGTGGGATTTTGAAAGTTAGACCTGAATAGCATTTAAGCTGACATATCAAACTTGGATTTTGACTTGCCAATTTTCTATTTGTTATTTTAGTACCAAGTTATTGGCACTATAATAACATCTTTCGCTACAGTTTATTTAAAAAATCATAATATGGACAACTGGTAAGTTTGAAAGATATTTCAATAATGACCACAAAATCAAAATCAGCTAATGGAATAACTAATAGTTTTGATTGAGGAATATAAAATAATGTGTCTCCATTACAACTAAAATTTTATTTCTTTTTTATCTATAAGTTTGAAATAAACATCTAAAGCTAAAATGACTTCAATGCATACCGCACAAGACCGGGTAGATACAGCAAGTAAAATATATTTTACATGATAGCATTTGACAATTCTGAAATATATATTTAATTGCTTATGTATATACTTTTGAGAAGATCATATGAGAAAAATATCAAAACCTTATTCATTATACGTTGTTTTAATGTAATATTTAATGCTACAGAACAGCTGGTAAGATAGACACCAGTGGATTGAGGAAGAGAGAAATCATGGGAAAAGAGAGCGAGAGAGAGATAGAGGGGGTATAAATCCAAGTAAAAGGGAGAGTAAACATGAATGTGTTTTGCTTTTGACAAACTAAGAAAAACTAAGGAGCCAATTGATAGTGTATAAAAGAAGAAGAAGAAGAAGAAGAAGAAGAAGAAGAATAAGACATGCTATTATGAGACTGATAGAGAGAAAAAATGATTGTCAAGAGAGATAGCTGGAAAAATGATACATTAAATATATTAATGATAATATTTAAACATAGAAAAGAATAAAAATAACAGTATTCATATTTCTGATATGAGAAGTTTAGATTGTAATATGATCGGGATCATTTCCCTTAGGTATTGCTCTTTACATACGAAGATATAGTCTTTATCAATAAAGTAAATATTAGTGAAGCACACTAGACGTCAGGTGTTTGCTCTCTTTGCTTATTTAAAATGCTTACAGAGGTAACCGATTCCTCAATGTTTACTTGGACGCTATCGACTACGAGTACTTGCAAACTTCATTATACTTCTAGAACGCCGAGGAAATCAGTCATCTAAGAAGATATAAAAAAATAGTTTGCCGAGAGGAAGTTAACAAAGCCCCGATGGTGAAGCCCCTAATTAACAGTGGATCATGAACCCCACATGACTTTGGAAATCAATTTACATTTATGTATTTTCTCTATCTGTCTGCCTCTCTCTCTTTATATATATATATATATATATATATATATATATATATATATATATAAAGTAAATATTAAATTATTAATACCTACAGACGCTAGTGTTTCAAGCTTATTGCTCTCATCAGTGCAGGAAAGTATAGAATCTGCAAGCAGTCGCCATATCCACTCGGCCACCGGAAACTGTCACGTAATTAAGGGAAGCGGGCACAGATAGGAGACTAGTCGAGACTGTGCGACGCACGTATTCGTAACTTTGCATTGGAGCTTTTTGTCAGGCTATTTTTAACATCCCCGAGAGTGTTCGACTTCAATTTTTTGAAGGGGGCTTTTTACAATATTATAAATAAATATTAAATTATTAATACTTACAGACGCTAGCGTTTCAAGCTTATTGCAGGAAAGTAACCATTTCAGACAGTCAGGAGGCGCGAACACAGTTCACAGAGTCAGCACAGAATCTGCAAGCAGTCGCCATATCCACTCGGGCACATGAAACTGTCACGTAATTAAGGGAAATTACGATCTATATGTACACAGATAGAAAACTAATCGAGAATGTTCGACGAACGTATTCGGAACTTTAAGTCAATGTTTGTGTGTTATAGAAACAGATCTGTTAACAGTTAGAGCATTCAAAAAAGTTTCAATAAGAGTTTAACTTTTCACAATTTTAAAATAATGAAATAAAAATAGATTATCCAGTATTTGTTGAAGCTATTTTCCGTAAAGAAACGCAGCCTCCCGACTAAATCGACTTTTTCTTATACGATTTTAATTTGATATTATTTTTTCTGTAAAAAACAATATATGATATTTGAAAATAGATCATAAATTAGTAACAGTATTATTTATGCTCAACATATTTTATATCCGAGCACGGCCATATAAGTATCGCTAGTATGTATATAATTCGAACAACAGTCAAATTATAATCCCTCTTAAAAAGTATTGAAATTATGAAGATTAAAATGTTGAGTCATGCTCCATTTGACCAACATGAAAAAACTATCCGCCAACATGTTTTATTCGAAAGACACGTGGAGCTCTTCCAAACTTGCTTCTACTAGCATAGCCTGAAAAAGTCGCTAAATTAACACTGATGTATACAGGGCCTGTCTAAAAAGTATCCGACCTTAAGCCAGGAAAAATATTTCAAATACCCGACGGGGTTGGGCCCCTAATCCCCTTCAGTCCACCGATCCATCCACTGCCGGAAACACCTCTGAAAGTCTTCTTTTAGACTAGTGTTCATCTCCGCAGTCGCGTTCCCCATTATCTCTTCTCTAGTCTCCAAACGGGAACCTTTCAGGTGCGTCTTCAATCTTCGAAACAACCAGAAGTCGCAAGGAGTCATATCTGAGGAGTAGGGAGGTTGACGACCAACTGGAATTCCATGTTTGGCCAAGAAATGTTGAATCAATTGGGATGAATGTGTGGGGGCGTTGTCGTGAAGCAGTTGCCAGTTTTTCGCCGTCTACATTTCTGGTCTTTTGCGCCGAACTGCGTCACGGAGACACCGGAGAACATTTTGGTAGTTCTCTTTTGTCACTGTGTGTTCTTCCGGTGCGTATTCGTGATGCACAATTCCACGGATATCAAAGAAGACAGTCAGCATCACCTTAATTTTGCTTCGTACCTGTCGCGCTTTTTTTGGTCTTGGAGACTCGGGAGCTTCCATTGCGACGACTGTCTTTTTGTTTCTGGGTTGTACCCGTACACCCATGACTCATCTCCAGTTATCACGGTCTTCAGAAACCCAGGATCAGTAGTAGCGGTTTCCAGAAGGTTCTGCGCAACTTGAAAACGGAGAACCTTTTGTTTCTGCGACAACAACTTTTGTACAAATTTCGCAGCCACTATGTGCATGATCAAATCATTACTCAAAATTGCATGTGTGGAATCTTTACTCACTCCGACCTCTTGGGCGATCGAACGACGATCTTCCATCACCAAATTTCGCACCCTCTCAACAACAGCTGCACTCCGAGCAGTTTTGGGCCCCAGAACGCTGGTCACTCTCCGCTGATGTGCGGCTATTTTTAATCGATTGAACCACTCCTTAATTTGTGTTACACCAATCGCATCTTCTCCAAACACCTGCTGAATCTTATGAATTGAGAATCACCAAACGTTTGAGAAAATTTGATGCAGTACCTTTGATCAACACGTTCAGTCATCTTGAGAGAACACGTTGTGTAGCACCTCATTCAGCGACTAACGCGCAGGAAATCGGTAATAAAATTCACACATGCGCATGAAGGTGTCTTCCTTTACTGTGTAGAGTGGCGCCGTCCTATCGTCTCCATTTCGCACTGAAAAAATAACGGTCGGATACTTTTTAGACAGGCCTTGTGTAACAACATATTGTAGAGCCTTAGCATAAAAGAGACATCTACAAATTTATCCCGACCACCCTATAATATTTTCCTATGTCTCTGTCTTTCTCTCAAATAGTTTTATATTCTTCGCCCTCTATCTCTTTAATGTTCCTTTATATTACCCCCATCTCCCTTTCTCTCTCTCTCTCTCTCTCTCTCTCTCTCTCTCTCACTGTCCATATAGAGCAGATAAAAATATATTAAAACAATGTATTTGGAAATATATTTGGATTAATTTTGTTCACTTATATGAAAGTCGTTTGACTTATATATGATAGCGCACATAAGAGACACCTCTAAAATGTATTTGTACTTCTTATGATTTTCAGCAACATAAAATGTTGGTGTTAAAATGAGTAATTTGTACTATTTTGATTATTCAGACTACTATTCTAATCTTAGTTGTTATTTTCACAACGCATTGACCGATGTAACCTCCGATTTACTCCGGGTGCATCTTTTCGATCTCGGGAATCTATACGGAATGTCGATCGTACTATTCCGTATAGATTCCCGAGTTCACAAGTTTTAAAATAGCAAACAAGATGAGAATAGTAGTCCGAATAATACAAATAATACAAATTACCAATTCTCATGCAAAAAAATCCGAAACAAAATGAATAATGTTTACTATTTTGTTCTTAATTCTGAATTGTCGAAATAAAATTTAATGATAAAACATTTTGTGTGCCGAAGAGTTAACGGACAAAAATTATAATATAGTCATAATAAGAATATTAAAGTAATTTGCACTCAAATCATTTTTGTAATGTCCATTATTAGTTACATACTTTTTTTCATCACAAGATATGATGCATTTTTCTTTATTTACGAGTAACCACTTATCAAGGCTGACACCTCTTGAGGATAAAGGTTAATGAGATGGATAGAATAACAGTTGAATGATGATAAATACTATAAGAGGATTAAAAATCTGCACATACCACCGACTCAAAACAACAGCTGGCCCAGAAAACAGCAATTCTCTCCCTTTTTCCGAAACATCGCACGTGAAATGTGAACACTAAAGGACAACATAGGAGGTAAGAGAGAGCTACGAGGCTGCCGAAAGGAGAGTAGAAAGGGCACCTTTGGTTTACTTTCGGTAGCCTTGTAACTCGCTTCCGTTATTTTTTTCCTTTAGTGCTCACATTCAATGAACGATGTTTCTGACAAAGGGAAAAGAATTGCTGTTTAAAGTGTCGGAATCTATCCATCTAACACTTATCGTTAGCTAGTTTTTTTTTTTACCTTAAAGTAGTATTTTAGCTCCTTACATCAAGTGGCTTCATGCCTTGTCTGGAGCGATTTCCATAAAAAAAACAAGGTTCACTTTCTACTCTCCATCATGTCTTCAAAAACTACGGGTTAGTCTCTATCCACTGATCTTCTAAATTCTAATACAATTCCTACTACTTTGAGGGATTTTGATTTTGAAGACACCCATCACAAGTTTTTTGTCGAATCAAAGTTTGAACATTGAGCAGATCAGTGGCCTATTTCAATTCACTCCCAATTCATCAATTATTTTACCTTGTCGTATAATAAATAGAATTGTCCTGCATGAATAGCGGCGATTATGTGACAGCTGAACGTAGTTATAAAATGTATAATGGCGAAGTATCTCCTTTTAATCATCGGCATTTATTTTTCATGTAGCCACCAGCAAATAAGAATAGGAACAATCAAACAAAAGTATATATCCCCAAATTCTCATTGCATATTGTACATGTGGTTTTCATTAGTTCATTTTTGTGTGGTGTCAGCTGAGGCCGGTGTAATTTATTGGGGGGGGGAGCCTATGCTTTGATGTTACTTGCAGTTTCTGTTCCTAGATTCGTAATGTGGTGTTATTCATGTGGTTTTGTTTTCTTCTGTCTGTAAATTTCATGTGACTGGTTACCATTCGTAGTCTATGCGGGTTGGTTTCTGCATTCGAGGATTTTCCTTAAGATTACAGCTGTTTTGATCATTGCTCTCCTTTGTATGGTCTCAGTGATCCCTTTGACTCCACTTTCTCTGAGTCTTTTTCTCCAGGCGTTTCGGGACTGTTCCTAGTACTTCCATTATTATTAGTATTATACTGACTTTCTTCATGCTCCTTATTCCTTTCAGTTCTCTGGCTAGTTCCGTGTATTTGCTTCTCTTTGGTCTTCACTCTGTGGCTGCTGGAACGGCGAAGTCTACGATTTTGCAAAGTTTTTCCTTCTTGTCGATTATTATAACATCCCGTCTCACTGCTTGTATGGGTTTGTCTGTCTGTATATCCATATTCCAGAGGAGTTTGTGTTTTTCGTTTTCCAGTACTGTTTCTGGTTCATGTTTGTACCATTTTTCTTCGTATTTGAAATTCAATTGTTTGAACAGTTCCCAATATACTGCTTTCCCTACTCAGTCATGTCTGTTCTTGTATTCTTTTGGGGCTAGTGCTGCATTCATTTATTATATGATTTACTGTTTCGTCTCTTTTGCCACACAGTTGGCATTTACTGTTTTCCTGGGTTTCATCTATGTTAACTTTAATGTGGGTTGTCCTAATCGCATTGTTCTATGCAGCCACCAGTAAAGATTCCGTTTCTCTGTTCAAGTGTGAGTTTCTTAGCAATGCCCTGCTATTTTCGTTGGTTTCTTCTCTTTTCAGTCTTCTGAAGGGTCCATGTAGTTGTTTCCCCCCCCCACACTTTTCTTTTCTTGTCGTTTTGTTTCTGGTTTCGGTGCTTCCCGAGCTGCTCGTTAGAACGGCGCCTCTTGCTGCAGTGATTAGCCTTTCCGTGTTCTGAGTTATGTATTTCTCCAGCTCTTTTTTGAGTCTTTCACACAATCTTCTATACTTACTTGGGTTCTTTTCATGTAGAGTCTGTCCGTATCGTCTTTTGGGTGTAGTGCGTTGTGCATGGTCATTCATTTTCTAGCCTTCTGGTCAAGGTGCCTGATTTATGACGAACGAACATATACTACACTGCCACTCAAAGGAGGATGTAATGTCGGAAAGGATGGTATCATGACTACAGAACAGATACTACACTACCCCCCCCCCCGAAACGATGAAATATCTGAAGGGATGGTATAATGACTAACGAACATATATTACATTGGCCCCCTAAAGGATGAGGTAGTGCCTGGAAAGATATCATGACACCAGAACATATACTACACTACCCCCTGAACTGAGCATTGAAAGATAGTACATTAGTCTGAAATAGTATAGTAAACTGAATTGTGCATTAATAGAAGTTATAGTATAGTTTTGGCTTCAGACAGAGAGATATGCATAAGAAACAGAAGGCCATTATTTTTGAATTCTTCAAATACCATCTTAAAATAGTTCACGCAATTGCCATTCTTAATCTGATTTTACAATTGATTTTCCAAAAATATATTAATCTATTAGCGAAATTTTGAATTGTTAAATAGATTTAATTTTTGAAATCGACCATCACAATAAATTTCCACATCGCGATTATATATTCAAAAATGTCCAGCGTAGTTAGAAATGTCATAAAATATTTTGAAAGTGTCCGTTAAATCACCTATCATTCTTATTGATAGTACTGAATTCCAATCTTTCCCTGTAATTCTAGTTTTTTATATAGATTTGTTTCTGAATCTTAATATTACATCCCAATTCCCATGTCTAGATAGTGTATCCCCGGCATGAGTCCGATACACTACACGATGCTTCTATATATATTCTGAGAAGAATTTCTATTTTGAAATTAAACTTTGTTCTGTGAAGAAACCAATTGTTTTAATCGTAATTCACGACGAGATGAACACGTACGAGTGCATTAAAATAAAAAGACAACGGTTTTCTTTACTAATCGGTAGAGAGATTGCGCATAAATTGACTTGCATGTTAATACAAAAAAAGGGATGCTGCACAAAGTTGAAAAATTTAGTTTATCTCAACGGTCTCATTTTCATTCATCTTTTATCATTTTTGACAAAGAGCGAAGGACCGCTCGAAATATTAAAATTATAATAACATTTATAATTTACACAATGAGCCGCTATCCGGATAATCTGCTGGAGACATAAATTGGTTATCTATAGTGCTATAAAGTCCACCTTTGGTGCCAGGAATGGTCGGCTTTTATTATAAAAGCATCTATGAATGTGAGTTTGCTACGGTTATCATAACGAAGGTGACCAGCTATTAGTACCTGTCCAGGAAGAAAAAATACAACAACATTCCAGCTGTTTATGTGATGGACCGCTATCCGGATAATCTGCTAGACACGAATGGGTCAACTCTAGTGCTACATACCAAGTAGTTTAAAGTCACCAGGAAATAGTTATATCCCAATTAAATACGGGTACTACTCAACTAAAATAATGAAAGCATCATACACCGTACGCTACATTCTATAAAGGGTCGTTGTTATCATTTGACAAACAAGAGTAACATATAATAATTAAAACATTGGTTATTCCCTCTCTTCCTCTCTGTCTGTCTGTCTGTCTGTCTGTCTGTCTGTCTATCTGTCTGTCTGTCTGTCTGTCTGTCTCTCTCTCTCTCTCTCTCTCTCTCTCTCTCTCTATCTATCTATCTATCGTTAGAAAATATTATCATTGGACCATTTAAAACTGGTGATGCGTCTCGTGGCGAGACAACTATTAACATATAAAGTATGCATATCTCTTTCTTTTATATTTGTTCACCCTAAACAACACATATTGTCACTTAAAGGGTAAGAGCTACTGTGATACGGACCTGATTTAAAGGGCGCAACTTAAGTGACTAGTTGGGTAACAAGATCTTTGTTTACATTACATTTAAATTTCTGCATGTTGGTACAGCCATGGAAACAGTGAGCAGGAAAGGAATTCCAAAGGCAAGCGGTCCGAGAAAAGAAGCTATCACAGTAAAAATTCGTCCGGCATCTAGAGACCTCTACACTGAAGAGGTGATATTTCGCTGTTAGTAAGGTTAGGCGGAGGTATTTTTGTTGAGGGGAAGGGCAAGTGCAGTAAGTTCATCGGAACACATTCTGTGGAAGTACTTGCTAAACAAGCACAAGGATGCAACACTGCGGCGATGCGACATGGGTTGGGTTTGGCAAATGATGCGGGACCTATTAGATTAAAAACTCTGTTTTGTATACTGACTAAGAGAGAGAGGCTAGTGGTTGATGCACCAGCCCAGATGTGGAAACAATACCACTTTATTCTGGTCCTGTTTACTTAAATTTGTTGGCTGTTCTTATTTAATTGCCTTCCAACGCAGGTAAAGTAAGCCACAAGGTTGTTTTTTTAATGTGGGGAAAATCTAGCTTCCCCAAAAGGCTCACTCTTGATTGGAACAACTTAAAAAATTGCTTCAATCCAGAAGGATTTATCCTTCACTGTGCGAGGACAGAATAGTTAAGTGTAGCATCAGAACAGATACTACACTTTGCTCATGTGGCTATTGCCACAGCTTAATTTAATCCACTTTTCACATCATATGATTAAGACACGAAACGGGTTAAAATATAACCAAACTGACTGCTCGATAATATATTCATCCTTGTACTCACTAAATATATATTATGTGTTAATAATGTATCAGACACGCTGAAAACCGTGGTAAATGCCAGATGAAATATACTTTCACAAAGAGTTCTGAACCTCATATAATCCACTGACTATTGTTATTCATGTATAGACAGTGGATATCATTTGTTATTTTGATATTCTAATTCATCAACAAATTGTTAATATTTGTTCGATAAAGCATATAATCAATTCATACATCCAGAATGTAATTGCAATTTCAATATTGATTAAAATGTTTGCTGCTTCGTTGACAATGATGAATACCAATTTATCTCAATCTATATACTATTAAAAAGTTATGACGTTTTTAGAATTTGTTTATCCCACGCAAATAGAAACATGTGATTGGTTGACAAAAAAGAATAGGCAGAGTGCACATTATTAAGGTAGTAGATTTTACGATGTCAATACCCGAGTTCGAATCTCACGTAAGTATAAAATATTCTTTGTAACTGGATACGTGTTTTATAAATTAAAAAAAAATCAACATAACACAATAACATAAAAAATATTACATTAATAGTTGTTTTTTTTTGCTTAATGACCTTTTTTTGATAATCCGCCCAAAACGTTGACATTAAAGGTATTCAGCGTTAGTTAAAAGCAATTTTTATTTGCTTAACAACATCATTTCTAATGTTTTTGTCAATAAAAAACAATACGTAAATACATTCATCGTAGTTACTTACTCTCTCGTGTAAATACTTAATAGCGTATTATTTTCCACGAGATTTCACAAATACTTACCTTCGTATTAGCTATGAAACAGTATACCCTAGGTAAATATAGAAATTAACATACTCAGGTACTGTACCAATATCGCTCAAGGAGCGAGTATAAACTAGTATTTTATTAAAAACCTGTGGTACCTGGAGATTTTGTCTATTCGTATGCAAATTAAAATATGTGATTGGTTGACAATGAAAGGAATAGGCAGAGTACACATGACTAAGATGCGTGAATTTTAGTGTTTATGTATATTTCCCATCCATATTGATGCCCTCCAACTCTTCCATCGACCAATCTTCAAGGTTATTTTTAATCATAGATCTGTCAGTTTGTTTCACACGGGCTATGGACTTGGAATTTATAGTCCATGTCTCGGATGCATACAGAAGAATAGATCGGATACACGAAACATACAACTGTCCTCTGATCTTACTTTTATGTGCGTCTGACACAACTCCCTGCCACCCAGTTGAAAGCCGCCCATGCTATTTAAATCTTACATGCTACCGCTCATTCACAGCCTTGAGAACTATTTCTTTAATATATCTAAAATTGAAAACATTATCCAATCATCCACCAGCTAAATAGACCTCAATTTTAGAGTCGTGGGAAGATAGAAACAGAATACTCGAACACAATGAACATACAAACCGGACGTTCGTCTTGGAGTATCATTATGGAATGCCATTCCCATGAACAACAGGGATTGACACGGTCCAATGTCTTCAGAAGCTAACAGGTGAGGATAAACCCAAACTAGATAAATATCGTCAAGCATTCGTAATTTTATTCCAATATAAATATAAGAATTTGATAACATTGATATACTTAAGGAAACCATGTGACATCACATGTCATCAAACGTATAATAGTTTTATTTATTGTACACTAACCGTAGAAAAATAAATACTCTTCTCATCATTAGATAAACTGATGCGGCTCAGTATCACGCCTCGCTCACGCTTAGTTCCCCGTTACAAAGTCGTCTTTTTAGTTAAAGATCGTGTGAAGCTTGGTTATGTTTATACAGTTTAAATAGCACAATAGAAAACGTATTATGGAGCTTGTTTAGACAGCGGCTAATTTAGTTCAACAAATCATTCGATCTGCCCCCCCCCCGCTAAAAAAACTAACTAACACAGCATTCAACTTATTTATTGCCAATAAATGGTAACGCTGTTCTAAAGTGCATTGCCTGTAATTTGTAGCTAATGCTCACTAATTGTAAACAGCTATAAAAAGAAACAAAATGCGTACAATTTCTCATTATCATGCCTCCATATTATAAATATAATTTATCTGGTATAATAAATCTTTAGAGTGAGTTATACCACAACTTTTAAGATCAATCTTATAATATCCTATGCTTTGTAAGATCTCCAGGATCGTGTGTTTACGTGAAATGTCATCGACTTTTATATAAATACAAAAATGGCGGATGTTATTAAGTTGCGCCCATTCAATATTTAGCGATGAAAATGCTATTTCTAACTAGCGTGACAGACCGATCATTTATATTTATATGTATGTGGTTACATCTAAAAACAATGGTGCCCGCTACTTCGTAATAGAATAAATATTTTCATCATTACAGATATTAATATATGATGAGAACCAGTCAATTTTAAGTAAATCACGACGACGAATCTAGAAGAATGAAACATCCATTACGTTACAAGTTTGTTAATGATAACGTAGAAAGGTGACACGTGACGAAGAATGATGAACATTCAAATGATCCATGGAGGAATAATATGGGAGCTGCAATCAGGTTTTACGTTAGTGAATCTACAAAAAAATACTACTTGCTATCTGTGTGGCAATAGATATGTTGTCATGTGATATATAATATATTAAAACCTCGTCAATGGTATTACGATGAATCATGGAATAAAATTTCAAAGACAACCGTCTAAAGAAAGCAAAAAAACGTTAACTGAACATACTAAGCAATAAAACGAAGAACATGAAATGCAAACTTCGGGATATCTTATACTATAATAACCGCGAAGAACACGAACAATTAGATCAAAGATGGACTCCGTTTTATATAATTGTAAACAAAACTGGCTTAGTTTTATACAGAATCAGGGATCATGTAACTAATACAGTCTTGAATGTCCATGCTTAGCATTTCAATGTCAGTAATATTGAGAAATGGGACATTTCTGATCTATGCTGTCCGATACGTAATGTGACACTAGAAGCACCTGTCGATTCAGTGAAGAAAGTTACTAAGTAGAAAATATAAATGTCAGCCTGAAGATTCAGACGACGAATCTGATATCCGAGTGATAGAAGGTTAAATTAAATATGGCATGATCAGATGGGCGGTTGTTACCAATATAAAGTATCTGAGTTGGACGTTGTCGAAAATTGCCTAGAGGAAAAGATAAAATAATGACTTCGGTGCATGAACCAACTGAAAATGTCATAGAAGCATTAAGAAATCGTACCACGTGCAAATTCACTTTTAAGAAGCTGAAACGGTGCATAAATGTAAGCACAAAGAAAAAAGAAGCATCTATATAATAATACCAAAGCCAATTTACTGTTCGTACGTACGTTATCACTCTCCACCGCCCTTTGAAAGATGGGATCGCATAAGATGCAATGTAAAACTCATTTATTTAATTCATGTGATGACGCTGTTGCGTCGAACGTGCAACTTGAACTAAAATACACTTTCTTGTCATACAAGCTAGGATCAAAGTCTATCATCTTTTCTCTGTAAAGATGGTGCAATAATATCGTAGTGTCGGACGTCCATAGAATGGAAATATATCACAAACTCCTACAAAGGTTTTTGCAGATAAACTCCCATAACCAGATATATTCTGAAACTTCATTAACCAGACTGCTTAGATAAGTATGTTTCAATTTGAACAGAGGCGTTAGTCTTAATATGCTACTTAATATCGTGAGGTCTGTGTTCGCGCTGGACTTCCATAAAATAGAAATATGTCACAAACTCCGTCATCAGTCACTTAAGCACGGGATCAATATAGAATAGATAAAGGATACAACTGGAATTCCCATGCGTCCCGCTAGTACATTTCTCTATGATATAAGAAAATAGGTCTGATTCTCCTGTCATCCATCCTTCGCGTCCTACAAGCTAAATATTTAATTCGGAATAGACAGGGTGTGTTGTGAATCATGCTCCTCTGATAAATAAAATGTTAGTAGATCTAATTTCTTCAAGAACATAATTAGACCTGATGGGAAATATTTTTCAACGACAGCCATTGAAAAATACAAAGAGACTCAACTATTTATTCGTCCATATTATTTATTTCACTTTATAAAAGAAAAAACAATTTTGGAATAGTAAAAAAGGCCATACTGTAAACCTTCATTTGAAATTTCTAATTTCTAATTAAAAAGAATTAGATTACATTAATACTGTAATAATTCGTAAGTAAAATAAATACAATTTGAACGCATACCGCCCTACGCTAGAATTGATTTTCGGAGCCGAGCTTAACAGTTTTGTAATAAGCCCAATATTTAATTAATATTTTTAAGATCTGAATTATGGGTTTACGCCACAAACTTTGCTTCGCTCACATATAATAAAGTAAATTCAAGCTGTTCGTTGATTTAATTTATCGATAGCATTCATCCTAGAAAATCACTGTTTTATTTTGGTTCGTTAGTTTTCTTGTTGCAACGTTGGTGCATGTTCTTAGCAAGAAAACAATCATCCGACCTAAATAATTTTCTAAATGTTGCCATCTGAAGAAAAAAGGGAAGTGTTTTTTGCGAAGAGATAGTTACCTACCTTTGTTTATTCTACTGTGCACATGTTTTTTTTTAGAAGACGCAATTTCATTGTCACATTTCAGTTACGCAAAATATAAATAATTCTGGGAAATGTACAGAGAGCTAGCTAAACATATAGGAGACGTGCATTTCCTTTAGTTAGCAGTTTTTTTTTCTCTTGCTAATGTACAATCGAAAATGCTATATTCTGACAGAACTATATTTCCCTGACTATACAAGATTCTGGAATCTAATCAAACTGGATAATTTTCTTTCCAATTTTTCATCAAAAAAGATATAGGACATTTTTAAGATATTCTTAAGATGCGCGTATTCAAACTTAAGCGTGACAGACCGACTTAGATGTTATTTCAAACTAAAGCTCAACATACAAAAGAAAATTATATTTCAAACTTAAGCTTTATATCTATATACTATTAAATCATTTTGCCGTTTTTGTAGTTTTTCTGTAAGTACGCAAATATGTGATAGCTTGACAAAAAAGAATTGGCAGAATCCACATTACTAAGGTAGTAGGTTTTACGATGTTAAAACCCTAGTTCGAATTTCGGGTAAGTGTAAAGGATTTTCTAACTGAACACGTGTTCTATGAATTTAAAGAAATTAAAATCACATAATAACATCAAAAAAACATTATGTAACCTTTTTTAAAACTAAGCGACTATTTTTTTATAATCTGCCCAAAGTAGACATAAATGGTATTCAGCATTAGTTCAAAGCAAATTATTTATGCTTTAAACCATAATTTCTAATGTTTATTGCAATTAAAAACATTTTCGCTTTTTAGCCTTTTGGCTAAGATCAGAGTGTAGTATCTGTTCCGATGGATGCTACACTATGTAGACCGGTACCGTCTTAGTCCTCGAGCTTTGATTCCGCACGTCTGGGGTATTTTCCTGTGCAGTTTTAGGAGGCGCACTCTCACAGGCTTTGCCTTTTCGCCCTGTCAAGAAGGTGGAGATTATTGCTAATCCCCTTAGGCGCCCTTACTGAGGAATGCTGACGGGGCTGCTCAGGTATTTTTTGTAGGATAGAGTACACTTCCTCTGGGGCGCTGGCTTTTCCATCCCACTTTCCGATTTTGTTTCACATCTTACCACTGTGAGAGGTAAATAAATACAAAAACAACAACAGCACGTAACTACATTCATCCTAGTTACTTACTCATGTAAATACTAAGTAGCGTATTATTTCCCACGAAATTTCACAATTGTTTTTCTTTGTAATAACTATAAAGCGGTAGAAGTTAAGTAAATTTGGAAATTGGCATACCTATGTACTATACTAACACCGCTCAATGAGCGGTTATAAACTAGTACTGTTTTAGTAAGCAATTCTACTTATTATAAACTAGCATTTCTCATTAACAATTCCTCTAACTTTATTCTGCACACCACAATGAGTGCAGCACCATCTTATCACTTAATGTATGTCTTGTATTGTATGACTGCGAAGTTCGGTTCCTTAAATAAATGATGAGCACGTTGTTATTTCATAACTTGAGTGTTCTCAACGCAGTCTCTACTTTAGGATTTACATCCTAAATTTCAGAGCTTATAGGAAGGACATAAATACATGAGACACGCTTTCTAAAAATACATAATTACATTTTTCTGCAGATAGAGGCTCCAGAGAAAAGAAACGAGTTTGAAAAAAAAAAGGAAAAGAAAACTCACGTGCGGTACACCCTACTATGTAACCGTGAAGTGGATTATGGTTTCGAATAACCCATTCTTTGCTGCTCCAAAAACAAAGGGATTTTGGAGCCGGTCATTCATATTATAAACAGATCAGCGATGACACCACAAACAGTAGTCAAGCAGATTACATGCTATGGTCAATGGACGGTGTCAACGCCTAAACAACATCATTGATAACAAACGACCAGAACAATAGTGATGCTTAACACAGGCACACATACCTGTTACACACTGAACTTCACACATACACCGATGCTGTCTTACAAAACGACCAATTAATCTGCGTGTATTTAAAAGTGTGAATTCACGCACGCACACATACTGACTTGTGCACGGTGATTATATCCTTTTTCTGGCAAATAATAATAATGAACAATTGCTACAATGATTAAACTTTCTCGCATACACATACAAATAGAATAATTAAATTATTAGTATTACATTATTAGTATTTTATATCAGTGAATAAACTGGCATATGTTTATATATAAATATTATTCTATTTGTTTATCTCTGTCTACTTCCTCTTTTCGAAGAAGTTCTTTCTGCATTGCGTATCGTTTGTGTTGCATTTGTGAGACCCGACGCGTACTTAATCGTCCACCTAAAACGCGGATGACGGGTACCTACACTACCAAATACAAAAAAAAAACACCAAATATTTTATTTATCTTTAAAATTTTACAATCACAGTTCACAATATAGTAAATTGTCTTTATAAAATAAGATGTGGCAAAAGGCTAAAATTGGGTGTCGTCATCTTGGTCTATTCTCTGAACTAGTTTCAGTCACCAAAATACCACACTCACTTTATGGCTTAAACCATACTCAACATTATCCCCAATGGTTTGACGTTTTTGATTTTAAAAAAATATATGTGGAAAATCATCGGTTGGGTTGGGGTGTGCTACAAGACAACAGAGATTGCTGAAAAATAAGATGCTAAGCATGGTGTTTAGTAGGACCCTCCCAAATATATCTAGGTATGAGCTTCTCACTGTTTTCCGAGTTGTTTCTAAGAGCTGGAAACAAGCAATATCGTTTATAAGTGGGGAGAAAAAAGGGATTTTTTAGGGATAAAAGAGAGAAAACCTGTATTGAATTTAGGGGCATGGATTGTGTAGTGTCCAAGATAGGGGCCATACCAAATATAATCATATTTTAAAAATAACATTAAAAAAACTTGTGTTGATCCAACCCATATTTCATGCACATATTCATGAATATTGTCACAATAGACGTCTTTCTTGTTTTTGGCTATTCAAACAAGCCGGAAAATAGTGAGCAGCTCATAGCTAGATAGATTTGGGAGGTTCCTACTAACCACCACACTTAGCATTTTATTTTTCAGCAATCTCTTTTGTTTTGTAGCACTTCCAACCGATGAATTTGTACATATATTTTTTTGTAAATAAAAAATGTCAAGCCATTGGAATTAATGTTAAGTAGGTTTTATCCATAGAGTGATTGTGGTATTTTGGTGACTTGAAACTAGTTTAGAAAATAGACCAAGAGATCGAGAGCCGACCCCATCTCACCCCACCCAATTTCGGCCTTGTGAGAGATCTTATTTTTTAAAGAAAATTTGTTATACTGTGAACATTTTTGTAAAATTTTAAAGATAAATACCGATTCACAATTGACATACCAATTTGGATAAATATTGTTCACACTCCAGTTCTCACAAAAGAGACGTTCCGACTCTTTCCCTACTCTATCGTTATTCATATGTAAAGTACATGACTTGGCTCAAATCTCTGGTTCCTCCTTGTCAGAGATTGATATCCTTCTACCACAACTGAAAAGCACTGTCATTTCTTCATCCATGTCTCTAACGCCATGAATTTCCATCAACAGAGTTACTTATCAAGAACACATTACCACGGTGCCATTTCCCCACAGACTACAATATGGTTGTCTTTAAATCCAATGTCAACAAACATTTGTCATGAAACGTTTTCATAAGTAATCAAACTTTGTTCATTCCATTTATCATTTTCAATCCTCTCATAATATTCTTCATCATAGATTTGAGAATAAAAATATAATCTGATAATAAACATTTGACAATAATCAAAATGGTTATGAATAAAACATACAATTTATTAGAGACAATTAATACCTGTCATGTGTTCAATTTTATTAATATAGAAGATTTAACTCATAGTTCATATTTCAAACAAGATTGAAATACGAATTAATTACGGTGCATAAAAAATGGCTGTCACTAAAACATCTTCCGGTTTTTGATGAGTGGCGATAGCATTACTGTTTTCTGTAGGATAAAAACTCATTTTGCCATTTCTGAATATCACTAAGCAAAAATAAAATATAAATCAGGATTACGTATGTTTTCTATAAAATCGATTTTAAATAGATTTTTTAAGAAAATGGCCTGCTGTTCGCAAGTTATTCATGTCGAAACAGAATTATATATTGATATTGTATGAGAAAAATCTATTTAGCGTGTATAATGCCACCAGCGATAATAGTTTTCTAATAAAAAATAATTTTTTTCATTATTCTGTTAACCAATTTCATCAATTGCTTTATGGGAATTCTGACACATTATGATGACATTATTTGATTGATTTACATATTGTTGTGAATTGTTTATACATTTATTAACGTTTATTTCTCATTACGGGGTGGCCATAGATAATAGCCTTTTTACGTCTTAACAATGCGATGTTCAAAATTACTAATAGATGGACACAAATTATATAATAAAAGAAACGGCTAAAGGGACCTTACCTGGTGTAATTGCCCGAAAAATAAGTCGTCATGTGGTACTGTAAACAGATTTCCGAAGGACTCTTCGCCAAGGAAGAAACGATCAGATTCTAGAGTATCCAAGACTGTCACAAACAGGGATTTAGAGGATATTGGTTGTCAACTCAGTAGAAAACCTGGGCAATCAAGCAAATCAATCTTCACAGCAGCTGGGTACCCTGACGTACCAAACTCAACAAGGAATGCAATTCTTCAAACAATGGCTTCTGTAAAAGTTTAACTTAGAAAGCCTTTTCTTACACCAAGACACACAAATTTGAGAATAGAATGGGCAAAGAAATATATAAATAGCGATATGAGTAAGATTCTTTTCACTAATGAGACCTGGATAACCCTTGATGAACCTGATGGCTGGGCAAAAGGATGGGTTTATTCCGGAGATGAGATTCACCATCGTTTGAGGTGGCAGAGTCATGATAAGGGCGCGTATCATTGGAGATATAGTTGTTCGTCCTATAAGAGTATCCGAAGAAGTAAATATTATGTCTGCTGCATATTAAAATCTCTTGAGATAATCTCTCGTACCTTGGCTAGATGACATACATCTTGCTCTACTAATGGACTTTATATTCATGCCCAACAATGCTCCTTCTCACTCTTCCCATGCAACTCAAGCATGTTTCGCATCTTTGGGCATCAAAAATACGAAGTTGATAATCTACTCTCCATGCTCCCTAGATTTAAACCTAATAGAAAAATGTCGGTCTATCATCAAACGGGATGTTTATGCCAATGGACGTTAATTTTCGTCTAAAACAGACTCCGTGGTAAGCCATTAATACTGCAATGTCAGTGCCACCAGCCACTATTAAAAATTGACTGATTCAGTCAATATTAAACTTTTTAAAGTTATAAAGGTATATGGTGTTTATGTGAGTAAATTAGGTATTTTTTAATTCTATGTATTGAACAATCCATCATTATATATTTAAATATATAAATTAATTGTTAAATATTACCGTCATTCATCTTTATTTTATTTATTTATGTATTTATTATTTTCACTAATAATTGTTAATTTTCGTTATTTTAATTGAAAAGCTATTACCATTGTCGGTTAACAGTCAGGGATTTTAATAAATATTTTATTTTGCAAATACTAGCTAGTAGTTTATGCTTATTTTTTAGCCACACTTTTATAACAACGCGCTTGATTACATGTGGAAAGTTGAATCATGGAAAATTAAGAAATAACTATTTTGTTATAAAGCTATTATCGCTGGTCGCAGTGTATATATCCACGAATAGACTGGCGCTACTGTATATAAATAAATATCTGATCAAACGTATTAGAGAATTATTAAACATCAGATCGAGGCTTTTGAAGAATGTGTAATCATTTAATGATGATGATATTTCAACATAGCTACAAGTGTAACGTTATGAGGCAGGGCGCGGGGTTTTAACTGAGATCGCCAGCAAGGAAAAAGTAAAAAGAACAAATAATTTTTTTTTAAATAAATTAACGAAGAGAAAACTATTCCTGGTCTATGACGTAAGTAGGTAACAAAAAACTAACTCAGCCAGCAATGAGTGATATAGTCCGAAAATTGACGACCGGTGAATAGGTAAGCTGTTGGCCTCATAAGTTAGATCGGATGACATAAGAAAAATTTATTTAACTTATGCGCGGTGGACGCCAAGGGGGAAAAGGACTTAACAAGTGATCGACCGGTATAGAAGTGGAGTGGGTCGGTGTGTCAACCACTCAAGCCCGAGACTAGTTTTTTCTATTTGTAAATACATTTAATTGTGAAATAAAATAAAATGTGTTATAACAAATCGAAAAAAAGCTGTCTCGTTTATTTATTTCTGTTAAACCAAGAGGGATGACTCCGGCAAATAAACACGAAAATATATTGATTTAATTCTCTTATCTTTGATTGTTGGGGTTACCTAGACTACTATGTGATATAAATACATTAAGATTGTATCATTCTAAAATAATAACCCGACCTGTCTCCTCAGCTAACCTGCTAACTTCATCATTCTAAAAATTACCTCTTTCGTTGTCTTCAGAACTATTAGCTATAGTTAATTGGCACTAATAATGTGAATCAACACGGAATAACTATTTGGGATTGATACATGTAAAAGAAGAGAAATTTATATTTACCAAAACTACACATTTAAATCTATTAAACGGTTTACCATTTTTACTCAAAACTTATGTTGTAATAACCATCGTGAAAATACTAATTTTCTTATTTAATCAAACACAAGGTGAATAAAATATTCTTTATTCTAAAATTTGTGAAGAACCGACGCTATGTTAAAATATTCAAGGTGCAATCCCAAATCAGAAGCGCCCACTACGACTTCGCGGTTAATCACAACAGCTAACAGAGAGAAACAATACTACAGAAAATAAAAGTATCTCTGAGGAAAATCTTTTTCCGTAAAGTTAGATTATAAAATAATTGCATTGTTAATGGCTTCTTAATAATTATATAATTAATTTCAAATAATACTTCTTAAATCAACAATTTCTTTATTCTTAAGATATTTTTTATTGTTGTTGGTTATAAAATTTTATTTCAGTCGAGTTACAAGAAATACTCGATGAACCTAGTATACGTTAACACGGGGTAATTTATATGAACAACACACTTAAACCCGGTAATAAGTTATTAAATATAAAATCTGAGATACTTCAGAATTAGTTTGTAAGATATAAGGTGTTGAAGAATTATGCAGCATCAGATCGAAAGTATTAAATAAGTATTAAACAAGTGTTACAAGAATGGTCGTCATCAATTCGCTTTTTTGATACCTCATTGTAATACAGCTTCTTATTCCAGTACCTTCTTTCCAAGAACCACAGACTTGTAGAAACCTCTTCCTGCTGACTGTTTTCCTCCTACCTATAACCTTGGTCTTTTCAAGACTAATGCCAATAGGAATCTACTGTCTTTGCGATAATCATATATGTTCTTTGTTAGCTCCTTACATCAAGTGGTGTCATGCCTTGTCTCGAACGATTTCCATTAAAACAAATAAAGTTATTAAAAGTATCAAATAAAATTTATCTGTATGGAGTTTCATTTTTATATCAATTTTATTTTATTATTAAGGTGTTTCTTTCTTTTCTATTTTCAAAATGTTTCTAAATTATCAAACGATATTTATAAAGATAAAGATCCCAACAACACAATGGAATACAATTTTCAAAAGCAGACTTATACAGAGAACACCTACAAACAAGAGGTGTCCTTTGACTTGCTGAAGAATAACCATAATATAATTCATGGAAAGAGACAATAAAAACAATCAAATACTATCAAAATTTAGACATCTAAATCAAGAAATATTAACATTTGGCGCTTGTTCGTAATACTCTACCATCCGTTTCTCTTAACTTTTTTATTGGCCATTTTTTTCTTTTTTCGTTGTACAATTGCCTTATATGTGAATTCTGTGTTATTTGGAATTAAAAATTTTCATTCTACATTTTAGGATTGGGGTTCAGTTTCCTATATAATTATAACGTAAACTGATCACCCACTTTTTGACCATATTGCCCGTTGTTTGTTCGTAATACACATCACCCATTTTTCCACCTTATTTACGGACCAATTTTTTCTTTTTTCTGTGTACAATTGTTATTTATTTTATATCGAGGACCCACACCTACCATGTCGCTACAGTATTCCGTGTTTTTTTAAAATGTTTTTAAAATATTTTAAATTTTTGCGACATGGTCAAAACGTGGGTGATCAGTTTGCGTTAAATTTATATAGGAAACTGGTCCCCATTCCTAAAATCTAAATTATTTGAAAAAATTCACCAAAACCTGAAATTCTCAAGGGACATAGCGACATTATAGGTAATTGTACGCAGAAAATTTTTTTTTTTAATTTGTGATGGTCAAAAAGTGGGTGAATAGTTTACGTAAATTTATATAGGAAACTGATCACCCATCCTAAAATCTAAAAATTTGAAAAAATTTCCAAAACACAAGGAATTCTCTATTAACATGATAGGTAATTGTACACCGAAAAAAGAAAAAAATTGGTAAAAAGTTGAGAAAAACGTGTGGTGGAGTATTACGAACAAGCACCTAACATTTTTGATGATCATTGATCAGACATCAGGATTCACTATATAAGAAATAAGCGAATTATAACAACGATGGTTAAATATTCGAATAACAAACGGTATTAGGAAAACTGTTTTAATCCTAACAGAAAATTGAATGAGGCATGAAACGTACTTGATAAGTAAACACAATAACTAACATCTGTGACAGCACTCATTTCCTTGTTTGAATATATATATATATATATATATATATATATATATATATATATATATATATATATATATATATATATATATATATATTGGCGGACTAGCCAGGGTGTCAGCTTGTACGAATGGCAAATAGTCCCTAATATTGTGGGTCCTCTAGTTAAAATAAATAACAATGCAATAAAAGAAAAAACGACTGTCTTATTAATGTAAGAAAATAGAACAAACACAGAACACAAATAGCACCTAAAAGCAACGGAGCACGTGGGTAATGGAAGGATTTTATTGATCGGTTATGAAAATTGAATTAAATGATTGTAGTTGAAGGTAGATCTCTTTTGTCTCTTAACAGATATCATATGCAAGTCTTAATCCGGCACTATATACAGAGTAAGACTTAAAATACCTCGATTTCAAAAATAAGCTTTACATAGATTCTAATAATGAAAACGAAACGTATGAATTAAAAAAAAAAATTGGTATATCTATATAAAGTCTATTTAATACCATTTATTTTCTGCTTTAGGTAATAATCCTACCATGGTCTGGAGTGGGACAAAATCATGTATTTGTTGTTGAAGATCGCTTCCAAAGGCACTTTCCCTCCGTCGTCATGATCCCGTAAAGGATGAAGAAAACATTGGTTTCTCACTTTAGAAAAACATCGTCGGCTTTAAACAAAAAAGGCCTAGGACCGTTACAGGGACAGAAATGAATCAGCTGTGGCAGCTTCAATATAGCAGAACTCCTTCATAGAATGATTGATATATGGTTCCAACAAGATAGTGCCACGTCGCATACCTCTTGCCGTTTACTCGGAATCCTTCGTGATATTTTTCATATGTCATATTAAACTGCGAGATGATATAATTGCCCCCGCCCTGTTTCCCAGATGTTACCGCTTGTGGTTTTTCTATTCAAACTCTACCCCATGCAAAACGTCTAAATGAAAGAAAAAAACTCCACAGGGCATGATACAAAGGCTATAGTGAAAACTGCACCGACATTGGCGGTTGTCACTTAAGTGATGCTATTTTCAAAACCATTTGAACAACTAATGCATCTAATGTACTTATAATACAATTTACTCTTTCATGATTATCGTTTATTTTTATTAAAAAATGTTATCACCTTACTTTTTAAAAATAATATGTATGAATATCATACATGAATCTAAATTACTACGAAATCACTGCTCTCTAGACACTAACCTTCCGTATCTAACATAATGCCTTCATCCCATCCGAACTATATAAATACCTCTAATTAATTAACTACATTCTAATAAAATGCTAAACATCACTCTATGTAATTATTTATAATGCTAATTTTAGAGACCCTGTTAGGCAATCTCTGAGAGGAAATTCTTTTTGTTAGAAAAAAAACTCAGTTTGAGTCACACGCTTCTGTAATTTAAAATGTTTAATGTATACATTTATTACTCATTAGTTTTATTTCGTATTTTATTCATTTTGTTCATTTCATATTTTATTATTTTAGATATCATTTACGTAATGAAAAATAATTTCGTTTATTCCGTTGAATTAAGAATCTGAAGTTTAAAACTTGAGATCAGAGCTAAAATTATAAATGTTTCTCTTCTTTATTCTTAGTTGCTTTTGTCTTTAATCCAGGTTTTAAAGTAACAACCGACTGGTTGTTATTTTCATTAGATCGTGACAATTGTATCAACTTCTGCCCGAGACATGAGGAAACGTGATATTCGGAGCATGTCTTCAAACCTACTAGGCTTCTTAATCTGTTGAATTTCATTTTAAGCTATGTTTATCAAAGTAAAACTTACTTTGCACAATGACATTTTTACGGGTAGAATAGAATTACTGTATCTGAAATCAGCCTATAAAATCAGGAAACACTTGATGCTCACCCAATGAGAATTTTTTTTAATGATATTTCTTTCAGCCACTTTCTGTATATATATATATATATATAGAAAAGAGGGTAGTGCAGTATTAGTGCAGTTCCAACGAGAGAAAAGTATATATGTAAAGGAGTAAGGCTACCAACATTTGTAGAATGTTTTTTTCAACATTTATTTATTATTTTGTTGTTTTTTTCAACATTTATTTATTATTTTACCATTTTATGATTTTGTATATAACGCGTTTCAAGCGGTGGCCCGCTTTCATCAGATATGAAAATCCATTTTGGATTTTCATATCTGATGAAAGCGGGCCACCGCTTGAAACGCGTTATATACAAAATCATAAAATGGTAAAATAATAAATAAATGTTGAAAAAAACAACAAAATAATAAATAAATGTTGAAAAAAACATTCTACAAATGTTGGTAGCCTTACTCCTTTACATATATATATATATATATATATATATATATATTTCGACACAAGTTTTCAAATAGTAATTTAAAGTGCTTTTACTATATATTTACAAACTCTTTTAGTAACCTACAAGGAGGTTCTTTCTGAAGACGAGTGTATTTATTTCTTTGAAATTTCAGTATATAAGGACTTTAAACTTTTTCTAATGAACATCTTAAATAAACAAATTTTTGTTAGAACTTACATAATATATATATATATATATATATATATATATATATATATATATATATATATATATATATATATATATATATATATTAATTAACACATTTCTTAACTATATATATACATATTTATTAAATAATTTTCACGGACATAAAAGGAATCCATTGACACGTATTTCTGGCTACTAGCCGTCATCAGAATGGCTAAACTGGGCAAGGACCGAACCTACGATATTACTGTCTGCAGTTTGTTGTTTTACCCCCAGATCACCAACACCTATCCGGAAATATGTACGATTCTGGTGGTAAAACGTCAGACTGCAGACAGTAATACCATAGGTTCGATCCTTGCCCAGGTTAGCTATGCTCATGACGGCTAATAGCCAGAAAAACGTGTACATGGATTCTTCTCATGTACGTAAAATTAATTAATAAATATATATATGTAAAATAAAAATAATGACACGTCTTATTAAAAAGAGCGATTTAGTTCAATATTATTTACCGCTTAGGAAGTGGAAATACTAAGAAAACAGCTATGTTTTAATCGCCAGTAAAAACAATAATAAAAACTATATATATATATATGTATATATATATAATCTTAAAAGTCTGACTATTAATAATAAGTATATACAATTATATATATATATATATATATATATATATATATATATATATATATATATATAGTTTGAAAAGTCACACATTGAAAACGTTGCTGAAATGACAATAATAAGGAGAATATTTATTTGTTTTTAAAAATAAATTATTATCTACTTTACTTTTTTTAACTTTCCCAAATATATATATATATATATATATATATATATATATATATATATATATACACATTTGGGAAAGTTCATTTCTTTAAGTATCTTTAGAATTTTGAACTTAAGGAAAGAGGCAAAATGACTTCAAAAACCATGTGTTAGATGCAAATATTTTTTATTATATATATTTTGACAAGTCAAGATGAAAAAAAAGGTTTTGATTTTTATTTTGATTTTAATAAAAAATAGCTGCATCTAACACATGTTTTTGAAGGCATTTTGCCTCTTTCTTTAACTTTATATATATATATATATATATATATATATATAATTAATTATTAAAGACAATATCTGTACTATAATATATCATCAGATCCATTTTACTTTGTAGTCTCCTTTGAAGATTCAGCTCAATGTTTGTCAATTATTGATAACAGAGCAAAATATAGAACAGTTTTTTTTTATTATATTCCAATAACCATGGTTTGTTTTATTACTTTTATTTTTATTTTTTTCACATTTCTAAAAATTCCAAATTTCTGTGAGATATATTAAACGGTCCGTTTCATTTGTTTTGTGCCAAACAACATTTGTATGTCAATATCGTCTCTGCAACACTACAAAATCATCAGAAAAAGTTCACAAATAATAAAAGAGTTCTTAGATTAGAGTGTCTTGAAAAAAACCCACATCATACATCAGTTTCATTTTAAAGTGAAAATAAACAAAAAAACAAACAATTTTTTTTAGAGCAAACACTCACACGTGTTCGATCAAACTAATCCGCGATTTTGATTTTTTTTTTCGTTCAAAGCTAGTATCTCCCAAAAGAATTAGTGCGATCGGTCAAAAAAACTTTAATTCGGTAATATTTGCTAAAATATTTAATATGTACTATAATTTATTTATAAAGTTCCAGTTTATTTGAAGATAATTTTTTTTTTATTAAAGTTACCTGAATGTTTATTTAAGTCTTTATGGTGCGAAACTCATTTAAGCAGATCATTATAGAGCTTGTCTCATTGTGTCAAAACCGTCCATTCAATCAACTATTTAAAAAGTTTCTTCTACATAAGTGTTTATAAGGAATTTATATAGTATTTATTAATTAACCCTTTCTAATAATATTGAGACAAGCTTACCTTCCCAGAAATTGATCACTCAAGTAGTAAGTCACTAGTTAAAAGGCGAAACTAAGGGGGTTATATTCACGACGAAATATATCCTCCATATTTAGCCAGACTACGATTTCGAAATATAGAATGGGCATTATATATTTATTTATTTAATTTCTTAAAGTGTTCTAAGGATTCAAAAGTAGTTATACGGGGATCTGTACCTTAAACATTAATTTTTACTATGTTTTATTTCTAAATCGTACTATCAAGTGAATTGCTAAGACAAATATACGAATGTAAACAATTAGTCTTACTTTAATATTTCCATCTATTATTTAGTCGTTTTTCCCCTTCTTTTAAGTATCATTATGCTTATTAATATACATTCACAAATATGCTTAGTATCCATCAATAAATTCATACCAACCACACATATATACACACACAACATAAGTATATATATATATATATACATACATATACATATATACATATACATATATATATACATACATACACACACATACATGCATGTATACACCTACACATACGCTCACACACATATCGAAATATTTCTTCTGTATAATATGTACGATAAAAAACAAGTATTTCTTTTAATTCTAAAACTAAAAAATTAAGTGCAAATAGGCTAAAAATAATGTCAAAAAACCCAATTCACTCTAAACAATTAACGTGACTAAAATAGGAATTAGATCATTCCTGTTTATTTTTCTACGATGAAGCTTTTTTTATTTATTTTTTTATTTATTTTTTATTTTTTTATTTTTTTTTTTATTTTTTTTTTATTTTCACCTTAAAATGAAACTGATGTATGATGTGGGTGTTTTTCAAGACACTCTAATCTAAGAACTCTTTTATTATTTGTGAACTTTTTGTGATAATTTTGCAGTGTTGCAGAGACGATATTGACATACAAATGTTGTTTGGGACAAAACAAATGATACGGACCGTTAAATATATCTCACAGAAATTTGGAATTTTTGGAAATGTGAAAAAAATAAAAATAAAAGTAATAAAACAAACCATGGTTATTGGAATATAATTAAAAAAAACTGTTATATATATATATATATATATATATATATATATATATATATATATATATATACATATATATATATATATATATATATATATATATATATATATATTAGGTACTAGAATCCACTATCGTTGTTGCATTGATTATGATGGGGATAAATTCACATATAATATTTTAATAAGGAATCAGGAATAACTTTATGGGTGCATTTCGTTTCAAAGGGGTGTGCTGCCACTTTGTTCCCCTGAGAAATAAATCAAACATAGCTCATTACACTCCCTTTTTTATTTAAACTATGTTCAAAATTTCACAAAAAATATGTCGTTTTTTAATTCATGGGTGCATTTCTTTTCAAGGGTGAGGAAGTAATGTCTCTTTAAGTCCCTTGAAAAAATAATTCAGACTTATTACACTCCGTTTCATTTCTTTTTCATGTCTACTATCTATATTCTAAATTTCATAAAAATCTGTCGAGATGTTTTTGAATCCATGGGTGAATTTGTTTTCATGGTTATTCTACCCTTTGGCTTGAAACTACACTCAACTAAATATAGCCACATTACCTACTAGTACGTGTACAGATAAGTATATACCACGCAAAATATATTGAAAAAGATTAGTGGGCGAGTTTACCACACACCCCTCACGAAATGGTAAAGTTTCCAAAAAATAGATATACTTGTAACGACTCTAACAAGCCATTTTGAACTATCACACGGCGACGATTCTCTATCTCGTAACAGCTGAAGTCTTGTTGACACGTCGTAGCAATAGGCGCAGTTGTTACCGTCTCAGTGTTTCTCGGTATTTTTGTTACCGCCATCGAAGTAGTGGTAATATCTGTTTAGTTATTTGTTTCTTCTTCTTCTTCTTCTTCTTCTTCTTCTTCTTCTTCTTCTTCTTCTTCTTCTTCTTCTTCTTCAGCTTGGTAGTTACCGTAATAGCATAGGTTGCAATATCTATGACGGGTTGACAAAATAACAACAGCACACAATCTACGTTTTAATATTTTTCTATTTACATCTACAAAGGAGGTTGTGTTTTCGGTCGAGTTTGTCACTATGTTTGTTTTGTTTGTGTACAGCCTAGAGTCGACATCGTAACAGTAACAAATGTAAAACTTGATCACTTTATGTATATGGTAAACAAAATATTATAAAATGTTGTGTACGCTCTCGAGTGAAGGTGGCGGCATGCGAACGAGACGATTACCATAGAGCGTTGGCACAAACAAAATAAACACTTTATCAATGGAAAAGATACGGCGAAGCAATCGAAAACGAAATGATATCTTGTCCGGTGGCCAAATCTGATGGCAGTTTCAAGGCTGGCAGTACCGACGTTGCCACCGAAACTGTGTTAAAATCCCTGGTTGGCGGTTGATAGGGACACGATATAGCACGTGAAATCACCAGCAAACAAAGCTAGAAACACTAATAAGCACGACTAGATTCTTTAGACAGGATATAAGAATAGAATTCGGTATAGAAACGGAAAAACCCGACACAACGTAAGTTCTAGACGGTAATAAATAAGAGAATTTAACGAACGTGATAAATATAAATACCTGCCAATTATGGAAGCGGACACGATTAAACAAGTAGATATTAAAGAGGTAATAAAATAGAGTACATAAAAAAGAGGAAACTAAATTATATAGGATAAAACTAATAAAAGTAATAAAAACCTTGGTAAGATGCAAAGGACCCGTAAGAAAAACCCAGGAACCTAGATCAAATAAAAGGAAATGAATGACTATGCACAAAGTACTACACGAGAAAGGGAATGTTTATATCGATTCCATGCAAAAAGGAGAGAAGGGGGAAGACGGTTCACAAACATTAAAGACTAGGTAGACAGCGTAATTAAAGCGAATAATACAAAACAGAACGAAGATGATTATTGCGACCAACACCAACAAAAAAGTAAACAATATGAATAATACTGAGACGGGAAACTAAAACACGAGAAAAAAATGGGAAGAATTGAAACTAAATGGACTTTTAATAAGGTGGATAAAATGAATTGCGCACAAGAAAACTGATATGACTGACCGAAAAGAGACCCGGAATCGATACTGAACGCCGCACGAAACAACGCAATCAGAACCAACCACATTAAAAGGCAAAAATAGAAAAAGACAATAAGTGTTGATTCTGTAGACAAAGAGATGAAACAAAACAAATCATAAGTGAATGCAGCATGGTGGCCTAAAAGTAATAGAAAAACAGATATAACTGAGTGTGGAAAGTAGTCTACTAGGAACTGTGCAAACTTTAGACACACACAAAAATGGTACAAACAAATACCAGAACCGTACATATATTTTTCATCCGGTTTCTGTGTAGATTCATTTTCTTTGTACGCGTATACTTGGAAAACAAATGTTGTTAAAACGATAGATTGTATATAACCAATATATGAGTAGAAGATCTTGGACATTGAAATACAAACATACATACTTATCAACGCTAAGACACGGATATGATAATAGCCAACCATAAAAAAGATATGGTCACGTAGTAGATTTCGCCATTCCAGCTGTTCGGGCGTCATTCTGGTTAACAAAAGTCGGATCCATCATCGAGAAACCAGTTTTGGGTGGAAAAATCTGTAACTTGAAAAAATGCGTCTACTAATCATGAGACACATGTTCATCAAAACCGGATCACTTTCAAACTTGTTCCTAGTGAATGCACATAAATCCACGTAAGCATATGGAAATGAAATCGTGAAGAGTATAAACAACTTATCATGTCGTTTTACTGTGCACTTGATAATTCTAAACACAATATATCATATCACCTTATAATATATTATGTCTGTATATATATAAAATAATAATAATAATATTATATATATATGAAAAAAATAGTGTAGTTTGCTTGAAGCATTGTGCGTAATATGTAATAAGTATTGTTAGAAGGTGGTGACAATGCGTTGGTTAGATGACGCCAATGGTACGTGAAATGCTAAACAATGACAATAATGACAATATTGAGAAATCAATAATTTTCAAATAATTTTATTATATTGACCAGTGTTAAGTTCGAACCGTGATGTTAAGGTAGTGTGTCTTCTTTTTTTTATTTAAATTTTCGAGGGAATCCCCTATCCTCAGAAATAAATATATGTTTTTTTCGCAGAAACTTTTGTTTTAATTTTTTATGAACGTTGAGGTGTGACTAGATTAAGTGGTTTGGTGTAGTTAAATATTGTTAAATTATTTTGTCAGTTATTATTATTATTATTATTATTATTATTATTATTATTATTATTATTATTATTATTATTATTATTATTATTATTATTATTATTCGTAGTGTTTAGAAGTGTTCTATTTAATTATTATTGTTGGGACCATGCATGTGGTATTTAATGTTGCGTGTGTCCGATGGAGGAGGGAAGGTAACTCAAATTAATTAAGCTGTGTTTGTTGGACTTATGTCGCTTGAAAGTGTTAACTAGTTTGACTCATCCCATTAATTTATTTAATTGTTTATTTCCATTCTTTGTTTTATTTGTTTATTTAATATTATTTCTTACACTGTTATGTATCGTTGTTGACTGGAGGTTGGTATATGCTTGGTTTAATAGGTTGTTATGTGAATAGTATCATAGTTTTATAGGTTAAATGTGTGGATGTGTGTAGTTCCATGGGTGTGTTTTTTTTTTCGCATAGTTTCATTGTATGTATTATTATTATTTTTATTTGTAGGTTTTATTATGTTTAGTCGTGATATCTAGTTGCTTAGGATGTATAGTTAATATCTGTATAGATGGACGTACGTGTAAATCCATGTGTCCGAACTAGTTCAAATTGGCATTATGATAATTGTTTACTACTTCACTACCGCCGGTGTCACTTAAACAACGCATTCTAACAATAATTATCATATATATATATATATATAACAGAGCAGTTTTTCATCACTTTTATATTTTCGTACAAAGACTAAAATGAATATATGATGCTACTATATCTTATGTCTAAATTCTTTACTCCAATTTTGATCAAAGTCCATTACATGATTTTTATTCGAGAAAATGTTGACAATTTATGGCTTAAGTTACTTTAGAAGTTGAAATTAAGGGAATAATGTTTGTAGACACACCAAATTTGGATAGTATAGTAAGGACTGGGATATAGCACTAAAGTTTTTTAAAAAGACCAGATAATATTCAACGTAAGACACAGTGCAATAGACCTTAAACTAAACCGAAATAAGACCAATACAGAGTATACTAAACTAATGAGAACACGTCGATTTCTACAGTGCTTTCTACATCAATCTGTATAATTTACTGCTAATAAGAATATATTCCTTTGAAATAATAAATGTCTGTCAGCGTCAATACTATTAAGAAAAAAATGACTTTTTCTTCTTTCTTAAAAATATTTTCCATTGTGAATTAAATGTTTTTGTTTTAAGATAAAACGAATGTCTCTTCTTTACTTAGGTATTTAAAATTGTAGCAATTTTATTTTAAACTTTATTTCTTCAGATTCCATTTTCAGTCCATGAGAAAAATGTCAACTATACTTGACGCTGTTTTCTTTTTCCTTCGTTATAGTAATAAAAGATGACATCCTTTTTCATGCTCTCGAGCAATCTTCGTGGCACTCTGGCCGATCTGTAGTTACCAATGTTACATCTACGGACAGATGATATTCGGCAACTTGTTTCCTAATAGTATCCATACTTCTTATCAGCATCTCACTTGCTGCCGTGGTATGCACCCTGTTTTTACTTGTTAAAGTGTCCGACAACGTGTATGAAGTCAGTTAGCATATACAACATTTTAGCTCTATTGCTTCCTCCCAGACTAAACATTGTCATCTTCAAATCTAGTCTCAGCAAATACTTGTCATAAACTGTTCTCATAAGTAATCATTCTTTTTTCGTTCTATTCATCATTTTACAATCCTTATAATATTCTTCATCATTTGACTGACAATTCATCTTATTTACCCTCATCTTTGAGTATTTTGGTCTTGATAAGTGGTGACTCATTTGTAACAAAAAGAAAAGGCTTCCAAAAATCCAAATGATATAGCAATGGAACATATCCCAGAGATAAATCATGTAATATATGCCACAGCTCTTGCAGCGATTAGAAAACTTCAAGAAGAATTCAAACGGCAGAAAATGAGAACCAGCTTGAGAACCTAAATTATGAATTTTGCGAAATCAATTGTAAATTATATGTACGATATGAAATTGCAATTAGTTTAAGTGTATCACTAAGGAAATAAAGATCGGTAAAGACGAAATGTTAAATTAACAAGTGACAAAGTCTGACACACAGGAAACCCTTTAAATGGAAAATACAATTAAAGACTCAGAAGATAAGATACTATTTCCAAACTTGCCTCAAAGCCTTTTACATGGAGATCGTAAAGAAGTTTAAAAGACGACTTCTATTTAAGCAGAGAATAAATTCTGACAGAGAATCTGGGAGAACTATAGAGAATAGAATACCAATGCTTTAAAATACATGAATAAAAAATGAGGGAGTAAACCTTGACACGAATGGGTAAATATAATCAAAAACAATATAGAGAAATCTCTAGTATAATCCTTAAAGTGTAAAACACCACGAAAATGATGTAAGGAACATAGAAATAAACAGCACCGTAAAAAAAACGCGTGAGGGTTGGCGCTATTCACCCGAGGAAACGAGATTATTCGAACATTGCCCCAATGATAACGAACAGCAACACCGGTCCAAGCGACAACAATTCTTAATGTTTCTATTTTAAACATCCATCCGGGATATCGAAGACGAGACGTGTCAGGTTATGCCAATAATTCGTTTTGCACAATCAGTGACATAAAGAAATTCATGGTAGAAATTCGAGTTATTTGAATTAAGCGTCTTTTAAATTTAATAAAAAGAGAAATAATTTACCACTTGGATTACTGTTTTGCTGGATTTGATGCTGTTAAGACATAAGTCAGTATATGTGTGTTTAAGATTCAGGGAAAAACGTCGTTTTTTGTAATTTGTGTCTGCTGCCAGTTGGGAAAGGGTACTTTCCTTTAAGTAGAGATTTCTCATCTCAATATCCCGACGAAACTTTAAAAGACATATATTTAAAGTTTTAGACGCTCTTTATTTTTTGTGGATCCTGTTTCCGGTCCCGTTGAAGGCAGACGGTGCCCTTATCAATTGTCAACCTTACAAATGACAAATTACCCAACTGTGGTCTCTATAACCAGGTGTCAACTATAAGTACGATATGAAACTGCAAGTAATTCAAATGTATCACCAAGGATAGGGAAGAAGGTAAAGACGAAATATGAGCCAAGTTTACCAATAAAATTCCAGTATTTATTACTTAAAGCATTACATATCTCTTACTCAAAACTGATGAAACAGCTTATCCCAAAGATCTATAGGCCAATTACTTGTCTGCCCACTACAATTAAAGTAATCACGTATATACTGACTGACAGCACTGCATCTTTTCGCGATGGAAACAACACCCCATAAAACAAAAAATACCAGAAAAGTTCGTATGGTCATAAAAAGATCGAGTACTGATCAATATAATAATCCTTGAAAATTGAGAAAAAAGTAGAAACTTAAACACAGCTTGAATTGACTAGAGTAAAGACGTTGCTAGTGTGTCCCAATCTTGTGTCTTTAATTCTCTAGAATTGTACAAAGTATCACCTGTGATTCTGAATTTCTTCAAAGATTTTGAAAATGAAAAAGAAACTACATGTATTGCCACTAATCCGTCGATCACCCAAAAAGGACTTTTTTGCTGTTTTGTCTGCCTCTCGTCTAAGTTTCTTATGAACGGCAATACATTCGGATCGGATATAAAATTTACAACAAGTTGTTAATCACTACGTGGGTGCTCTGCAAATTTGGGCCCAAAACGATAATAAGTGTAATCGTAATGGATAAGTGTACAAAGGTAACATTAAAAAAGAAAAAAAAGTTGCTTTCAAAAGTAGGCGGATTTCTTTTGTAAAAATACGGTAACATTAATCGTTAACAATCTATTACTAACGCAGATTTAGTATATGTCTATCTGAAACTGTAACTATACTATTACGTATATATCTGAAGCCGAAACTATACTGTTATATTTTAATGCTCGATTCACTTTAGTATACTATTTCAGACTAATGGACTATCTTTCAATGCTCAATTCTGTAGGTGATAATGTAGTATCTGTTCTGTTGTCATGATACCATTATACCAGATACTATGCCTTCCTTTTATTGATGGAGGGGTAGTGTAGTATCACTTTTATTATCATAATAACATCATTCCAAGTATTACCTCTTTTGGGGGTAGAGTATTATCTGTTCTGTTGTCATGACACTACCATTCCAGTCAGCACATCCTCTTTTGGGGATAGTGTAGCATCTGTTTTGTTGTCATGATACCACCCTCCCAAGCATCACCTCTACTTTTGTGGTTAGTGCAGTATCGGTTCTGTTATCATGAGACCATCTTCTCGGGTATTACATCCTTCTTTGGTCGGATAGTGTAGTATATGTTAGTTCTTCATATATTCTAGAAAAAAAAATATGCATCCGGAGGGAGTATATCATTGCCAGTAATTATAAAGGCTATAAAATATATACTCGTTCCAGTCGCATATTTTTGTTAGTAAATGTAAAAACTATTTAAATATTTTAATGAAGGAATAAATTGAATTTAAATAGATCTTCAGTTATAAGATTAAGAAAAGAAAACTAAAAATTAAAGATTTCTAGAATATAATTTCACTGAAATGTTCTTTTACTTTTTCGACATCAATTAAAGCCATTCTTACAGATTACAGCACATTTTTAAAAAGAAATTTACTTGTCTTATTTAAGCATGGGAAACTGTAAATTAGCGTAAAAAAGCAACGCAAAAAAAAATCAGGGACAATCTTCTACCAATAAACCGTCGTTCCTGCCGCTTTCCAGTTTGTTCTGTTTTCACTTTCAACTCTTTTCTTTTCATCAGTTCTCCTGAACGCTATGAAACTTTCCATTGTAAGCTTTCATGCACAGCACAGTCTATTTTTTGTCGTTTATGTCTGGGGGATTGGCTCTGTCCATTACATTTCCACCTGTTCTCATCATCACACACGCAGCAGCTGCGAGGCGGCCCCCTTCGTCTGTGGCTTCTTCGGAGCCGTGACACAGCTGATTCAGTCGCTTCTTGGGGTGGTTCTTCCGTGACATGTCGATCTTCAGTATTATCGTTGTTTTCAGTGTCGCTCAACCGACTATAGCCATCATCTACCGAGCTATCAGCACACACAATTCGCCATCGCTAGTCGTTGCACTTCCACTGTCTTCAGAATTGTTCACTATCCGAAGATACAGGCGAGGATCTCTTACATGGCGACGGATTCCGTCCACACACACCATTTGAGGACTCACTACTTTCGTTTCAGTTCCTGTCCTCCATTCACTCGTGCATGTATTTGGTCGGGCTCCCACAAGCACAATATCCCATTTGTTTATAAATTCCATGCTTGTGTTCTAGTAGTAATGGAAGGGCTTCATCGATGCCTTTCACCTGGACTTCATACTTGTATAGTGCTTTAGCCGGGGCATCTATGGGCATCGTCTTTCGGCATGATATTGTACCTCTTCAGCAGCGTATCTCTTCCTAACAGCAATCCGTTTTATAGATATATGGGACAATACCTTTTCCTGGCGGTGCATATGCACACCGGAAACGCAATCGGACACCCTAGCTTTCAGAAACATTCTGACCCTATTGCTGCTTAAAACTGTACCGTTGTAGGTCAATATTTATTTCAAAAGAAATAAGAGCTGAGATACTGTATCACAGCGGCAGAATCCTCCCACCACAAGAGTCGCCATATGGCAATGAAGAAATCCATAATAGTTGAGATCCATACCTAACCGTTACCATACGCTTGATTGTTCAAGCTTCCCATGTTACCAGTGCAGGATCAATAGACATACATTCGCGACAGGATGTCATTGCAGTTTTACAGCCCCCTTTGCCGTACCAGACGCGATCCTCCTTACGAAGTTAGTTGTTCGTTTCCATCCAGGATGACTGCTTTTCAAATGGATCTGTCGTATTTGTCTCGGTTCTATGCTGTTATTGGCGGCATCACATATCTGTGACACAGGTTCTGTTTTCTTTCCTCATTGACTTCAGCCACATCTGCGGGACTCTAGTGATCTTATCGGTTTTATTTTGACTTGATTTAACGGGCCCAACGTCTACCAGAAGCGCGGACTATTTGACTAGTCCTGAATATGGTTTGCAACCGTCTTCTGATAAGCATTTCCATAGAAGACTTAGTCCTCATAAAAGATTTGTTAGTCAACGTGTTAGTAAGCCATCGGTTAACACATAAGGAACCAGTCTTTAGGTATAAGAATTTGGCCTCCCAGTGTATAACCAGATTTACTCCTTTTAAAATAGCATTCAAAACCGCACGTCAAGCTCCTCGCCATTGAAGCACCATTTGCCTTTGCATGGGTCGGTCTGACTCACTCTATTAACAGCCTCAGTTAGCATATATCTTAATGTGACATCCTCGGTTTGATCGTCCAATACTTCTGTCTCCGCGGTTGCCCTTCGCTTGATGACACTAGTCGCTACTCGCAACCAGCCGCACACTGGGAAATGTCCAACAAGCTTTCCAAAGAAAGAGAACACCGTTCTTTTAGTAATAGTTTCTGGGACGTCCGGCAGCTGATTCCCACGTTTCTAAAACAGGGAATCGTCTACTGCCCAGACAGTCAAAGCCCTATCCTTTGGTCGCTCCGGAGTTTTGCAGGCCAGTCCAAAGCGCGACAAATGTTCAGCAACACTGGTGGCGGATGCGACACTTTCCTCCACATACACATTATCGATGTAAGTCGAAGTCGCCTTATTGATGTGGTTGTCTTGTTATAAGACTGCGTTCACAATGGACCTGATACTTTGCTACATTCAGACCACATTCCAACCTCGTTAAACAAGACCTTCTACCTTAAAAACAACGGTCTGGTAGGGAAAAGTGACTCACCAATGCACACTTTAAGATAAGAAGATCGGGGATCTAGCAATGCTATATTTGATCCTTACCGTCTCTATTCCCTTAGTTTGCTGGCGCAAACATTAGCGTCTGCAGTATATGCATCCACATGGACGGTTAGTTCCCTGTAGTCTATTGCTTTTGTTTCTCGGGGATTTCCATAAACGGAAGCAGCCCTCTTGTGGATCTTAGCTTTCGCTCATCATAGAGAGAAAGCCAGCATTTCTTGATCCATCGTTGTACTTCTTCCTCGACTAGTTTTCTGACTGTTTCCGGCATCTAATACACTGTCATACGGTTTTTAAGTATGCCAAAAATCCATTCATTTCGTTGTTTGTCAAACTACGCTCGAAAATTGGGTTCTTTAATAATAAGGGCTGGTCGCAAACAGAAACTGGCTGGTCAAAAAGTTGGACCTCTACTGACTTCAAGATAAATACTCCACCTAGAGATTTTAATGCGTCTATCCCCATCAAGAGGTCGAACCCAAGTGGGTTACCCACCATTACCAGGACCTCAACTACAACTACACGTCCACTTACCAGTCGGAGACTAACGGACTCAACTCCACATGTTTAGTAACCACCTCGATAGTTTGCTTGCGCCACGTCTGGCACACTTTTTTGCTCATTATGGTTCAGGAGCACCAAAATCAACTAGTGCAATGCATTCTTTCCCGTTCACAGCTAATCTTACAGTTGGCAGCGCCGAGTTCACATCTTATCTGGAGAAGAAGCCGGCGCATAGCTGTCGTTTCCTAAACCTTTACCCTAACAATCCAGAGACGTGTAGTATAGTCCATCACGTCGGTAACAACTAAGTGTTAATTCCATCGCATTTGAAATACCTTATCCTGGTGTTTTTAATCTGGCTTTCCTTGGTTTGCATTGGCCCCATAGCTGCCGTAATTAATGCGGATTTAGGTGTGTCATCTTTCAATATAGCTCTCGCCTGAGTCAGAAGCTGAAAAATGCTCATATCCTTCATTCGAGAAGAAGCTCGTAGGAGCTGTCGTACATAAACTGCACATATGCCGCGTAGGAATGTAGGGAAACCTTTTAAATAAAGCTTCCTTTATGGAGGTATAATCCCCCTTATTTTTCTTCACTCAATTGTTGGTACACCGCAAAGGCACCGCCTGTCAAACGCATAGAGATTATGCATTTTATCTTTTGTTACAGAGCACAGCCGGCACACAAGCTCAGCGTTCTCAATCTAGTCAATAATGGATTGGCTGGGGTCCGAACAACTATACTCCGACATAAGCTTCAGATCGATGTTATCTACCATCATGACGTCGAGAACGCACAAAACCAAAAAATCCAGGACAATTATCTAACAATAACCCGTCGTTCCTACCGCTCTCCATTTTTTCTGTTTTCATTCTCAACTCTTTCCTTGATATCAGTCCACGTGGACGCTATGCACATTTTCTCTTGCAAAATTTCTATGCACGGCACAGACTATATTTTGTCGTTCATGTCGAGGGGATTGGCTATGTCAATTAGTTTCCTATTTAATTTTAATGTAAACTGATTCCTTCGTTTTTTATATTCTCTGTGATTTATTCACCCGACTCTAAATTGTTATTTAACATTTTAAGAAGTAGTCGTTGTATGTGGTCGTCTAATATTGGTTTTCTGACTTTTCACGTAAATTAAATGGCTAAAATAAAATAAAAACGAGAAATAATGCAGCGTAACTTTTTTTTAACTTACTAAAAAAAAGCTGGACAATTGAATAAAGTTAAAAGTGATTGAAAACAATTAAAAATAACATATCAAGCAAAATTCAATTAATTTATGCTTGCTTTCAATTTGTAATTTATACTGGCATTAAAATTACAAAATACTGAATAACGCATGCGGAAGATAATACGATTTTATTTTTAAATTTATTCAATTGATTAAATAAATGTAACAATTAACTTAAATCTAAATAAAAGTAATAACTGATTGTTTATATAAGTTTAACGTAAAGTAATCCCATGGAGTTATTAATTCTTGACGATTTTTAAATGTCCTCAAAGATGTATATTACTTAATTGTATTGTAAAATAATTTCAAATTACAATATCGATTGAACATCAAATCTTCAGATTAGTATATATTTTAAAGGTGCTGTACAATTTATTGAGCAGTTTCAGTTTACTACATCTGTTTTTAACGTAACATGATATATGTTGTTAGAAATTAGAAGAAATATTTAAAAAAACAATTAAGAAAATAGGTTATTTAATTTTTATTAGCGGGGATATATGTCTGCTATGTAAATATAACGCTTTTACAAATAGATTTTCAAATACCGAACAACGATGAATATTTCTGTATTTTAAATGTTTGATACTCTTAATATATGGTCTTCAATTGATATAGAAATATATAGATTGTAAAAAATGAATAGCAAAACATTTAGAGGATGGTGAAAACATGTTATACTTATAAATCACCGTCTATCAAGTCCCAAAACTCCACTCGATGATAAGGGTTAATGAAATGTTTAATTGGATCTAGCGCAATACTATGAGAGGATTGGAAGCAATGAGTGAAAAGGGTAGGACTTGATTACGTAAGATGATGACTCAACAAGTTTTTGTTGACATTGTACATTAACACGACTATGTTGTAGTCAGCAGGGCAGCACTTCTGTTGGATTGTGTTCCACAAATAGAAATTTATTGAAAGGAAGCTTGGTTTATGGAAGTTCCGTTTTGTTTTAGGTTCTTAGTAAATATCAACATATGCGAAGTGCTTAAAAAGTCGATTGTATATCTTCAAGATTATGTTACATATGTGTAAATAATTAAAAAAAAGAGTCCCCAGAATGTAGTTCTTAAAACGCTTGGGTTCTCAGTTATATACCATTGACACAAATACATATCTCTATTCTTTAATGCAAACATCGAAATGTGTGTGATGTTCACTGTTGAATCTACATATGAGATAAATAAACACTGTCCTTATGAAGAATCACAACGAAAATAAACTTGGGCCTGATGTTGCCACATACACAACCAAAATCAGTAAAATAATTTCTTCATGGTAATCGCTCCAAACAAGGCATGACGCCACTTGATGTAAGGAACTAAAACAATACTACTTCAAGGTTAAAATTAAGCCAACGATAAGTGTTAAGTGAATAGATTCCGACTCAGAAAACATAAATTCTTCTCCCTTTTTCATAAACATCGCTCATCGAATGTGAGGAGTAAAGTACAAAATAAGGAAAGCGAGAGTTACAAGGCTGCTGAAAATAAACCCAAGGTCCACTTTCTACTCTTCTAAAAATGATGAAAGATCGGAGCATCATGATCGGCATGGGCTCTTTCGATAGCTAGCATGAGGGGCCCGTCCGTATCCTGTGAATATTGGTCTTTAGTATTTCAGGTAACGCGATACAACAGACGAAATACAGGTAAATACATATGAACAGCACATACCAAAGATGATGCTAAAGAAAAAATAGACAAAAGTAAACAAGCCGTGCGTGCGTGGTCCCCTTCTGTATGTGACTCGATGTGGCGAGTGTAAAATGCAATAAATTTGGGCAATTTGGGGCATTTTTGAACCCCCTTTTACACAATGGGGGCGCGAACCAGAATTTTGTTTAGGTCAAGGATGCTAGTTTTATATCCAGAACAATTGCCTCTACATTTTGGCACAGTTTCAGAAGAATTGAATGGATGGATCAAACGTTATGGGAGAAAAGGGTCATCTTTTGCCATTTTGAGGGCGCGAACCAGATTTTTTCCAAGGTCAGCGATACTTATTTTCTATTAGGAATAATTGCCTCCACATTTTGGCCAAGTTTCAGAGAAATTGAATGGATGGATGAAAGGTTATGCGGCAAAAAATGTCATTTTTGCCATTTCGTGGCCTTTTGAACCTCTGGGGGGATAACCATATTTTTTTTCAAGAATCAGAGAATGTCACTTTCTAACCTCACCAAAGTTACAACTTCATGCAAAATTTCAGAGAAATTCAATGGATGGTTGCGGAGAAAAATCCAGACGGACGAACGGACATGCCTCAAAACATAAGTCCACCGATTTTATAAATCGGGGGACCAATTAGACAGTAATAGAGCAATATTACAAAGAGGCTCATTTACACGTACAAAATATAATCCCGGAATTATGCCATTGATTTTCAAAACACCCTGTATAGCAGTCTGTACTTTCTACTCTCTGACATATTGAACAATATTTTTTTAATCTGAAAATGTTTATGCTAAATTAATAGTATTGCGAATTTAAACGATAATAAAATGTTTACACAGTCAATCTTCTGAAGAATTAAAACAAAAACTCTGGAAAAGTAAATTTGAAAAGGTTACAAAATGTTGTCCACGTTCGCTGACGTTTGTTTTCAAAATATAATACCAAAAACAATGCTTTTGATTTATATTTACATTAAAAGAAAATTTACCTGCAAAGATTACAATTCTAATACATAATCTACAAGACATATTTAAAATTAAATAATTTTAATAAATAAATCTAAAATATACTTTACATTTAAATAAAATGACTGAATGAATTGAATCGAAATTCATAAAAGACATAAGAAACAACTGTAATATGAGTAGTAATAGCTTTTAAAACGGTAAAAAATAAACATTATTAATGAATTGCAAAATAGTATATATTACTGTAAATACATCACCATTCGCTGACCTTGTTTCCAATATTTCTAAATATTTTGTTAAGTAAACTGGCTGACATCTTTATTAAAAGTATGAAACTTTAGCATTAATAAATGGTAATTTCATTAAATTCGAAATTCGACGGCAAACTTTATTAAACTTGGGCAAATAATTAAATAGAGACACTTATTCTTCCATTCACTCCTATTTCATTGTAAATTCTAATATCAAGGAAGTAAAATTAACTATTTAAAATAGATAATACAATTAGAAAAAGTACACAATAAAATAACATTTTCGTTTTATTGCTTTTTCAAAGATTAATTCACGAAATTATTTATAACTAATTGCCCTATCCGGCGTAGCTGTGAAGTTAACTAAATGTTCTTAAAATAATACATGGGAATAGCGCAACATTTAAAGCCAGGAAAATAGAAAGTAAATACAGTAATTCATTATCATAGCTGACTTGTTTTCTAAGAAAGCTAAATGCATCCTAGTGGATATCAATTAAGAACTAAATTAAATTTGGCAAAGTAATTATTTATTCTAAGTAGGATTTTCTGTCACAGAGTAATTCAATAAAATGTTATCTTAGAAACAGAGCTGCATTCTCGAGGATTTGATATAAGCAGTAATTTATTTTATAAAGAAACTATTTAGTAAACTATGTTATTTTTATTTCATGAAGTAATTCATTGAAATAGCTGAATTGTTTGATAATACATTATAGTGGATCTAATATATTAAAATGAATTATAGTGGAACTAAGTAATCAGTGAATTAATTGATGTACATTAATAATTATTTCTAAATATATTTTAATATCACAAGGTCATTCATGAAAATTGTTAATTTGTTTTCTAAAAAAACGAAAAGCAATTTAGTTAATTTAATGCAATAAGTAAATCACTTTTGGTAAATAATATATTTTATAAACAAACCGAAATACATTCTAGTGAATTTAATGTAATAATTGAAATAAATTTTGTAAATATATATTTTTTATTGCAAATATGATTTGTAATTGAAGACGTAAAAACGGTTGACCTGTTTCATAAGAAAACGGAATGAAGTGTAGTTGAATAAGTATTTTAATGAAATCACGTAAATGTTTTGCTTCACTCGGATATGGTAAACAATAAGAAACAAGAAAAGCAAACAACACGCGTGGACGCTTACATTTCTTCTTCTTAGCGTGTCTTTGAAGCATATGGTTATATGACAGTTTCCCACATTTTGATGCAGTCCTTACACGCTTAAATGAATGTTGATTAAGATCTGTTGCTGCAGCATTTAGCAAAATTATGTTGCTATTGTTACCATATGACTGCTAATATCTATCGCGTTGAGGCGAATTCACCATATTTCATGAGCATTTGTCACTGAGAAAGCTGCGTTCAAAATGAGTGACACCTTTGCTAACAGTCGATCAAAAAACAACAATACGCCAACAATTCAGAGCGTTGTTTTCAGCTGTTTCCACGTAACAAAAAGAAGTGCTTCTGTAAATATGTGATACCGGATGTAACATGGATCCACAACTTCGCCCTGGATTCAAATCGGCAATTAGCTGAGTGGACAGCAGCGATTGAACTCCGTCTAAAACAATCAAATATGCAGACATCAGCAGGCAAGGTTTTGACATCCTTTTTTGAATGCTCAATGTATATTGTAAACCTATTACATTGAAAACGGAAGAATCGTCAATGGCGAATATTATATAGCATTATTAGTGTGTTTGAAAGAAAAAATCGCAATAAATGGACACAAATGAAGAAAAAACTGCTCTTTAATCAAGACAAAACATCGTGTCACAAGTCAAACGCAACGATGGCCAAACTATATGAATTGCACTTCGAATTGATTCAGCACATGACCTATTCTGCAGATCTGGGCCCCAGCGACTGCTGGCTGTTTGAAAACCTCAAAAGAATGCTCCAGAGAAAGATATTTTCCTCCAATGAAAAAGTGATATAAGAAACTGTGACATATTTTGTGACTAAAGACAAATCGTTCTACAAATAATGGCATCGAATTGTTAGAGACGCGTAGGAATAACCCTAGAAAAGTCTATGTCGATAAATAAAGTAGAATGTTGCCTGAAAGTTGTTTTATTAGTTATGCCCGAAACTTATTGAGTTATGTTATGATATTTTATTTCACAAATTTTTACCCACTGGCTATTTATAAAGGGAAAGATTTTCTTTAACCTTTCGAATGCTGAAGAGACGATATTCTAAACTTATTTCCTATCTATGTTTGGCCGTTTTTTCTATTTTCGGACTGTATAATATCGCTTCATTCTATACGATTGCGATGAATATTGTAAATAAATATTTTTCTTGATTTTGTTAAAAACTAACTTTTTGTCATTACAAATAAAATTAGAATTTATTAAATCAAACTTTTGTTAATTACATATTTATTTTATCATTAAATTTCACTGAATCGTGTGTTTATCCTAACTGAACCTTTTCTCCCGGTTAAATTTTCCGCCCTGTTTTATATTATTCAGTATTTACAAGTAAAAAAATACATCTAATAAATGCTATTGTAAAATTGTTATATTTGTCTTTTTAATTTGAGGTGTGAGTTTAGCTAGAAACAAAGTGTAGTATCTGTTCTAATACTAAGCTTAATCTTTTCTGTCCTCGATCAGATAATGAGAAATCCTTCTAGACTGAGGCAATTTAAAATTTTGTCCCAACGACTCCTTCTTGAGAAGCTTGATTTTCCCTACATAAAAACGACCTCGTGTCTAACTCTGCTTTCGTTGGGAGGTAGGTAAATAGGGACTTATTTGAAAATAATGTTGGAAATGAGTTGAATTTTTCAACAGGTTATTTTAAGGTCCATATGGAGCGGGGAAAGGGACGCTTCTTTTTTAAAAGCTGGGGTAGGTGGGCTCTTTTTGTTAAATAGGAGCGTGGAGGGCGGTCACCGCTAATTTTAGAAGAGGAGCAGCCGCTCCCAAACTAGTAGCACGAATAAAACCCTCAAGTCGATGAAACTGTTCTTGATAAAAAAGCAATTGTAAAAAAAAGTAATTGTTGTTTGCATTTTAAAACCTCTGGCCATTTAGTGTAGCTGTTTACTTTTACTAGATAATATTTTCCGTTTACCGGTCCTGCAATCCGTTTTAATATTAATAGGGATACCTTTTTTCTCTCAATATGTTGACCACAAAGAACAGCGATCTGTCTGTAAAACAAATTTTCTCCCCTGCAGAAATTCATGATTTTTTTAAGAGCAAATATAATTGCTAGACTATCATTTTCTATTTTGCTGTATTTTTTTTCAATCGATAGCAAGGATCTTGAAGTATGTGCAATTGGCTTCCTACTGCCATTTTCAAAGTTATGAACGAATTAATTCTCCAATGTAATAATCACTTGCGTTCGACACCACAATAATCTCTAGTTTGGGATGAAAATGTTTTAAGCAGGAATGAGTTATACTTTAATGTTAACAGAGGAATACTAGCATTAGACTTTTTCCCATTATACTCATGTTTTAGCAAAATGGTTTCAGATGCTCTTAAGTTGTAACTATATTGTAGATACACGCTATTATAGTTTGCGAGCTGTAAAAATTTTTGTAGTGTATTTACATTATTTTGGAGTTAGCATGCCTTTTACAGTCTTTGCTCTCGTTGTCTACTATTTTCCTAGGCACTTTATCTGACACATAACAAATTCACATTTCTCCATGTAAAGTTTTAACCGGTATTATATTATATTTCCCGAATTCTTTTTTATATTATCACAATTTTGCGGTGTTATCACTTATTTATTAACATACCATCAGAGTAAGCAAGCGAAATTAATATCAACCAGAATAATGTCCTTCATTTGATTTGACCTCACACGCAAAAGTATAACATGTATACAAACCCTTGTGGGTATTGTAATGAACAATTACGAATAACTTTCCCTATTTTGAATTATCTCCCCTTTGGAAAAATTTCCTGTCCTGCTTTTACAAAACAATATAAATAGCAGCACTAATATTGTACTGACATTGTATGCCGAATACACTGCTCTCCTTGTCGGTTGGTTACGAATATTTTCATTGCGATTATTACTATTTTTGTTGTTGTTAATTGAATTGTTAATCACATTGTTACCTGTTATTGTTGAAAGACTTTCACTATTTTCGTAGTGCCGGATTTTTTTTTTAAACTGACTTTTTTCTGATAAACTTGTTTTATTTTCAAGTTGTTTTGGTTTTAGGCGATGGCAACTCCCAGCCACCTGCCACAAAACCCTAATGCAATAGAGGGGTCGGTCGAGGCTTCACCTCCTCCCCAAAGTTCCGGCTGGAGTAATCTACCCAAAGTCACTATCAACGTTAAGGAATTTATGGAACGTGCAAGGAAATACATACACTTAGTCACAGAAAAGGGACTATTAATTGACTTGCCAATACTAGAGGAAATCTAAAAAAAGCCACTTTAAATGTTTGTGGTTGATTGTAAAACTAAAAAAGTGATCCGAGCCACCAGTGACTTAGTAACTAAGTTGATCAACAGGGCATCGGTCCCTGCATATTATTAAATGCCGTGGGTACAATACATGGAACACATTATTCGTTAAAGCGGAAGAATGTCTGTCGTTGTCTCAGACAGAAATAATCACCTCTGATTATATTCTTCGGACAAAGTATTTGGAACGACGAAGGACCTCCGTCTCCGTATTTAATGTCCCTTTTTACGTAGATCGTGAACATATAGGGGCATACCTGATGAAATACGGAGAAATAACATCAATAACCTGCGACGAGCATCTCTCTGTATGGACGTTTAAAATAATACTGTACAAGAACGCGTTTGACGAGATCCCCTATTATTTAGAAATAGGAGAGGATAGAATCCGTGTTATCGTCGCAGGTAGGGGTCCGTCGTGTTGGACCTGTGATGAAGTGGGCCACCTCACATTTGAATGCCATAAACGGGGAAAACAAAATATAGGTCCAACAGTGAACCTCAAAAACAAAGTAGGGGCTCACCTGGGTCCCAGGGTCGGGGAACCTTTAACAACAAAACTAGGGGCACCTATAAAAATCCATAGTGATTCAGGAGACGAGTCCTCCGCTCTCCCCGACCCACGTGGGTGCTAAGAGAGGAAAGAGAATGAGTTGGTAATTGTACAGGGAATGAAAACACCCGGTAGACTTTCGCTGGATCAGATGCGTGAGGAAGAAGAACGAATTAAAATATCGAAGGACCCAGGAAAAGACAAGTGTGTTGAAGTTGTACAACTCAGGAAAAAGTTACGACTTGAAAGAACCTCCTATCCTCATTCTCCTCCTAAGGCACCCACCACAAAATCTCCGCCAAAGAACACTCCACTGACACAATCTCGCCCTGTCCCGAAACCAATGCCACCACGTATGACTGCTCCCATAAAGCAAAGGGAATACAAAATGATCCTGCTGAGTCCTCAAAAAATTATCTACTCTCCAAGACCTTCCCTTTTAGTCTCACCACAAAAAACGCCTAAAAGCAACCTCCTACCCCCTCAAAGACTAAAATGCTCTTCCCTCCTTCCCCTCTTCTAAAAAAGCCAAAAGCCACCCTAACCCACTCATCGATGAAAACAGGCATATTCCTTCCACTTCCTCAATCTACTAGTCAAAAATGACGAAGAAGTCCTTCTACTGAAAAAGTTAAAAAACGTCCCCAACTATATCTCTCGGGACATCTGTAGAATAAGTGCCAACACATGTATAAGAGCTAAAAGTCACAGGTTCGGTTATTTAAATAAATGATTGGCCTTTACTAGCGTGAGAGGAAAGTCAGTAGAGGATCCTGAAAATTTCCCAGACGCACAACGCATTTAACTGTTATACGACGCAAAGACGAGGCAAAGGCTGTTTGGCGTATGCTAGAGGAGGCTAACCTGTCCTTCGACACCACACCTCCTCTGGCCATATTTAGGGAACCTAACTGCAGTATTTCACGCAGATCTTGTTTTGGGAGGACCCCGTCAATATACACCCTATCCTCTATAGGGTAGCTAAACTAAAGTTCCCCTTGGATGTAGGCGGTGTGTCCCCGGATAGTCTCATCAGTACTCAGATTGGAGAATATTTCATGGGAAAAGCCATCGATATCCTGTCACCATTAATGTTCGTTTCTGAAATCCAACCATAAGATATCACAATCGCTCTCAATCTAGCTAGTGTGAATGTCCGGGGTCTGAGGGTCGGTTCTCGCAAAATTCGAGTTCGACATGATCTTCAGCAGCTTGGAGTGGATATATGTTGTATTCAGGAAACCCACTTAATTCCAAGTGATTATCTGGGTGCGCTGACTAGGTATTTTCGTGTCTATTCAGCGTACTTCGATTCTCGCTCGAGGGGTGGGGGGTCCTGGCTAGTAAAGCCCACTTTAGATGCGTCGTGTGTCCCTTGCTTTATGGAGTCGGAAGGAAGGCTTTGCGTTCTGGATGTTACCATACACGATAAAGCATTTCGATTAATTGAGGTTTATGTGTCGAATAGCCACGCTGAGCTTGCTTCCTTTTTTTCGGCAAATCCAGCAGTTCATGAATAATTCTCGGACAGTTATCTTAGCGGGAGAATAAAACGCGGTCCTGGATCCCGATTTAGATCGTTTGGGTAATCGTTCTAGGGGTACTAACCAAAACCGGGATGCTAAAGCATTTCGTGAGTTTCTCGATAAGTTTGATACTGTCGATAAATTCCGAAATGAAAAGCCCCGTGATGTAGTATGGACTTGGACAGCTAGCCGCCGCGGCTCCGGTTCGTTACAACTTTCGAGTTATATCGACCGGTTCTTAATTATGAGAGTCAACATAGGAGCATTAGAATGTCCAAGTTTTCATAATATAGTTTACTCGAATCACCGACTTATTCGGGTTCGTGTAAACTTGGCTAGCGATAAACTTAGAATGGCTGGTTACTGGAAACTCAACACGTCGTTGTTCCATGTGAATGGTTACCGAGAACAGCTAATACCAACCATATTGCGGGAAACGACAGGTGCTATAATTTGGAATAAGCGGTGAATTAAACTTAAGAAAGTAATTAGGTCTTTTTCTGCCGACTTTAGCCGACGGCTCAAGGGCAGACAAAGCAACACTAGAAGCTAAATTAGATCCGGCGGTGGAGGCGGAGGATAGCACTAGCGTAATGATAATTAAGGCGAAGCTGGCTTCTTTGGCTAGCAAGGAGAACTAGGCTTCAGTAGTTAGGGCTAGGTTAAAAAGAATGCCCAGGAAGCAACAAATATGGCACCTGAATTGCGTGATGAGGAGCGGCGACGTGCTACGGACCGACATATCGCACGTGTCACATTGCCGGATGGACGAACCGGGACCACAAACGAAGGTATTTTGGAGGCGTTTCGGTCTCATTTTCAAAATCTTTTCATAAGGGTGCCCGGTCTGTCATTAGCGGATTTTGACCCCTATTTAGCCAACTTTTCTCGCCTTGAGACGACTGAAGCGGCTAGGTGCGAAGGTTATATAAAAGAGAAAGAAGTCTTGGAAGCCTTGGGTCAGGTCGGCTTGAATTGGTCTCCGGGGATCGATGGTTTGCCCTACGAGGTATATTTGAGGTTGTCGCACATTTTTGTTCCTTTGTTAACAGTTTTATTTAACTCTTGGTTTAGGAACGGGTCTATTCCTCAGTACTTAACCAAGAGATTGTGAAACTTGTACGCAAAAGCAAAGATGGTGGGGATGGGATAGGTAATTTTCGGCATTTAACGATGTTAAATACAAAGTTAAAAATTTTGACCAAGATTTTAGCCAATCGTCTGCAGGTTGTCCTGCCTGGTCTTATTAGCCCTGAACAGACTTGTGCTGTGAAGGGTAGGACTATTCAGGATAACTTGCACGCGTTACGCTTGATCATTGAAAAAGTCGACTCAGAAGCCGCGCTTATTAATTTAGATCAGTCCAAAGCATTTGATAGGGTAAACCATCGTTACTTGGAGTCTGTTTTGTCTTCGGCTTGTTTCGGCCCCCCATTTTCGCTCTTGGATTCGCCTCTTGTATGTAAACCCCGATTCGTTGGTAGAGGTGAATGGTGTGAGATCTGAGCCCTTTAAATTATCCAGATCTATTCGTCAGAGTTGTCCTCTTTCACCGATGCTATATGTGCTTGTGTTAGAACCTTTCTCTCACAGGCTAAGCGTGAATTCGGTCCTACGTGGAATTGCTTTGACAGGTGCTTGCATCACATTAAAGTAGTCAGCATATGCCGACGATGTAACAGTACTTGTAACGAGCAGTGCCGAGATTAGTGTTGTCGACAGAGAAATCAGAATGCATGAAACGGTGACAGGGGACAAAATTAACTGCGACAAGTCGGTGGGCTTGTGCATCGGTTCTTGGAAGGGTGTATTCCTACGGGGACCCTTCAACTGGACTGACGAGCCTTGCAAGCTACTCGACGTCTGGTTTGGTCTGGATGTTCAGCTGGAGAAAAATTAGTCGGAAGTACTGAAAGCGATTTTGGTCGCAGCTGGTCTGTTGACCCGTAGAAATCTTTCGTTAAGGGGGAGAGCGGAAGTGTGTGTTTCTCACATCTATTCTCTTATCCTATATCGTCTATCAGTGCTGCCACCCCCGTCAGATACGCTGCTTGAATTGCAGTGGGCCCTCTTCAAGTTTTTATGGCTTGGCCGGGCCCCTAATGTTCGTCGCGAGATTTGTTATCTGCATCCTTCTGAGGGCGGTCTGGGTATGCCTAACGTTGATATTCGTCAACATACGTTACAGCTATATTACCTGGATCGAATGTGTACACAATGTGAGGGAAACGGTGGCTTCTTAAGGAAGACACTAAGAAAGCCTTTCCGGCTTTGAAAAGTGTGAACTTGGATGAGGAGAAGGCACACAGGTTGCCCAGAGGCGAGTGCTCCTTTTATCGCGAGTGTCGACATGCCTTAAAGTTCCTTTTACGGGTGACAGAAAGCCTCTCTGACACCCAGCTGTTGTTCCGAAAGGCATTATGTCGGGTTATAGTTAGGGGATCTGTTCAAGATGATAGGATTGAGGGGCTCGGTTTAACGAGGGGGAAGCTACGCTCAACTGGCCTTGGACGCCGATGTTGAGATGCTTCGATAACGACGAGGCATCTCTAGCCTGGCTGATGATAAGAAATACTCTCTGGATCGGCAAGAAACTTCATGCAGCGTGCTTAGCTAATTCGCCTATTTGTGTCCGATGCGGTGAGTAAGACGAGACTTTGAGTCACGCCTTCTTTCTTACCGCATTATTATGCCGCTCATTAAGTTTCTTGAAGGTCTCATGGTCCGCATACTGAGTGTAACGTCTTTCGACCTAGAACCAATTAATGTTTGTAGTAATTGGGCTCCGACAACGGATAGGAAAAGGCGTTTTGTCTTTTATAGCTTGCTAGCGATTGCGAGAGACATTATATGGTCAACATGCCTGAAAGTAGTCTACGACGGTGAGACCTTCATCTCTCTCAGCCTTTTTGAATTTTCAAATATCGCCTGAAGATTCGCATTAGGGCTGAGAAGATGAAACTCTCGCCGGCAAAGTTAGGTGAAAGATGGGAGAGAATGGCGCGTGTTTGTCGGGTGACAGCAGCTGGCATTTAGTGGTATTTGGACGTGCCTTAGGCAATAATATTGGGTTGCAGAAACAACCGTTAATAACGACCCGTTTAAAGCTAGCCTTGGTTTCTCGTTATAGTTCATAACTTAGCTAGTGTATGAATGATTTCATTAGGGCCCTACTTTATTTTGTCTTTGCCCCCGTTTGTTTGTTTTTTCTTCTCTAATTTAGTTTTGTAATCCCCTATCCTATCCCCAATATAGGTGACAGATAGCTTGATTTGCCAGAGATGCAGGTCACCCTGAGACATTTTTGAAGGAGGTGTTGTGAATAAAGCGTTGGGGCCTGCATCAACTTTCTTTTCGTTTTCGACTGGTAAATTTGCATATATGGCACAGCTTAGAAATAGGGGATCTTTTTTTACTAACAGGGGTGTCTTTTCATAGTAAATATTTCTCCTTTTTTTCTGTACATAGATTTATTATCTTCCAAACACCCCATAACATGTTATTTATATATGAGTTTTAAGTAGGATAGTCATGGTATTAATTCTTTTGGTGTATGGTGCATGCATCTGGTAGTTTGGTAAATGATGGTCACAAATGAAACAAGCTAAGTTAGATCAGTTAGTAAATGTTAGAGAAGACCGACCTTTCCCCGTTCCTTTTTGGCTGTCTGCCAGATTTTGTATGTATGTTTTATATGTATAAATATATGTATGCCGAATAAAGCTTTCTCAAGTTACGTCTGTTCTCGTTTGTCATTAAAGGTATCAATAGTTAATATCTTTTAGCATTCTTCCTTGACTTCTACCTGGAGATACGCATCTGATGTATCCAGTTTCGAAAAAAAAATATTCGTCAACATTTTTGTAACGTAAAAATAACTCGAATGGCCAACATACAAATATAAAAGTTTTTTTTACTGTGAGTGAACAATGCAATAGATAGGTATGAGTTGGGCAACTGGCTGGTAATGTATACAGGAAACGGCTTGCATCGTTCAACCTTCGTACTCCTCGAGGCTAGCATCCTTGTCGTTGATATGCTATTATGATATTATATTAAAACTGAGTTGGTAGTTCATTGTGCCAGTATTTCCCTACAACAGTTATCATAATTTTAAAATATTTTCTTCGAAAAATATATTTAACATTTTTTTGAATTGATAGACGGAATTGATTTGTTTTAATTCTTATCGTTGTTTACTGTTTAAAGAAAAATAAACCTAATTGTATTATTTTGTTTGAACTACATTTAAAAAATTGTTTTGACTTTAAAATCTTTCTATTTTACAGAGTAAAAAGATTTAACAATGCTTAGCAATAATTTGTATTATTTTGATTATTCGAGCCACTATTCTCGTCTTGGATGTTATACCATAACGTTTCGGGCGATGTAGCCTCCGGCCATCTTCAGATGCTTTTTGCCGAACGCGGGAATCTTTATCTCGAACTCGGGAATCTATGCGGAATTTCGAACTGAACCCTTTATTTAATCCACGAAGGTAGATTGGTCTTGTTCCGTCGGCTATGACCGGGTAGAATTCTTAAGTAAGTATTCTTCAATCTATCCTTAGTTTGTATTACCTGTAGTGAGGGTTGAACTTTCAACCTCCAGAAGCTGTCACTTACTTAACACCTTTATTTGTTGCGCCATTATTATTATATTAAAGCTGAGTTAATCAACGTTTGTTTCACTAAGCCCCTTATGTAATCCTTTAGTCCTCAAATTCTATGAGCGATGTTTCCGACAAAGGGGAAGAATTGCTGGTTTCCATAAAAAAGTATTTTCCTATATATTTTATTAACACGAAATACATGTTAAAATTTTACTTGGTTTTGAGATTAAGTTATGTTTGAAATAAAAATCAATTTAAATTGTTCTAATTAGCCGTGCTTTTTAATTTATTCACTAAGTTACCAATCTCTTAGTAAATTTTGCTTTATTACTCTACTACTGTCTGTTCTTTTTGATTTTATACAGTGTCTATCAACTCTCGCTTTCGTTACTCTCTCTCTCTCTCTTTCTCTTTCTCTTTCTCTCTCCCTTAACAGTTAGGCCGAAGTTAATAAAGGCAGGAAAGAATATAAATATTGAAATAGTCCATTATACACAAAAGGAAATATCATTACAAGCAGTAACAATACCTAATCCGTAGTTGCAAGCAGAATGAAGATTATTTTGGATGTTGTCTTTTTATTTTTATATATTTAACTAGCCTTGCAAAATCAGTTTTTCCTGATTCAAACAACCTAACCTGAGCTTAATGGGGAACCCAAAAGGTTCCATTTTGTCTAGTACCAACTAGAAATGTCGCGTCATCGCATTAAATGTTGCTATGATTAGATTTAAAGACGCTATCAATCTTTGTAATCACACCGTCTCATAGATAGTATGCCTGGGTTTATTCTCAGCTTAACCCTGGTACCAATATTCTTATAATTGGTCAATTTTCAGTTCTAATAATGTTGAGTATCCGACGAGAAAGACTACTAATTGTATAAAGATTCACTCGCGCTATGAATATGATAAACAGTTTTCAAGTTCCTATTAAGCACTGATGCGACATGACACTGCTTGCTCGAACCGCTTTAATCAGTACGTCATTTTATATCCGTAATTTCGTAGATATATTAACATAGGTCCATTTGTACTAATAAAGTCGGTAGCTTATATATGTGTGATCACTTAATAAGATCAAATGAACAATGAAACGCCATATGAAGTTTCGACTCTTAAAATAGAAAATGATTCCCGCCTTCAGATCAAATTTTTCTCTTAATAACTGAATCTTTCGACTGTCATCAAAAATAGAATTGGCCTAATTAGGTTTATGTAAGACGATTCAAACAGTATTGTGTCGAGTAGAAGTCATGCAAGTAAAAGTAGTCTATAATACAAAAAACAAACATATACATGACAAAATTTATAAAAATGAATTTTATAAACACATGAAATTAAAATACTGGTACAGCTTTTGAACCAGACAAAACCGACTTTTCGTTCGGCATTTTCCGACTGTTTACGTAAACAGTCCGCATATACCGAAGCGCTTATCCAATCAGAAAGCGAGAACGGTAGACAAGTTAAATTGTACATTGATTAAATCATGAATTGGCGATTGTCAAGAATCTCCAACACACAAAAATGGGGTGAAAAATAGTCAACAAATAACTGTTACCAAAGGCAATGGAATTAGGTTATGGTTAGGTTTGGGTAAGGTTATGATTAGTTTAGAGTTAGTTCAGGGTTAGACTAAAGTTAGGGTAAAAAAAAACGGTTCGGTTTTTGTTTGGTTCAAAAGCTGGATTCATACCGACAAAAAAACGTTTTAAATTTAACTTTTTCGCGTAAAAAATGTTATAGATGTTTCATTAACTTTTTTCGTCAAAAAATAAATAATTGTTCATAAGAATACACATACAGGTAGTTTCTCTTACTTTAAATGTGGTTCTATTATTTTTTTCTGTTGAAGCGCCGCCTCGTTCTGATTTTGACGCTTGTTCGCTTTCATTCGACTTTTTCCCCGGCTGTTTACGTAATTCTACATCGGCAAAATTCGGTTTTGTCTGGTTCGAAAGCTATACCAGTACCGAATTCTGTTTACAAATATCTTTCTATTTTCATTATTTTAATTTGATATCCGTTTGATTTTACAATGTTTTCTGAGTTTACCATGAAGAATTGGTTACAAGTACAGAGTGGACCACTTAAAAGTAGCCGAATACTAATCGGCATGTTATTTGGTAGCTCACACATTCAGAGATGTGGGTACATGCTGACATCGAATTAGACAAATAATAACCCAAAAAGTTGGATCAGAAAGCAAAATATTCAGCATATCAGCATGTCTGAGATATCAGGATATTTCTAAGGGGACCACATGTAGCAGAATTTATCAATTTATTCACACGACGCATAATTTCCTCCAAAATAAATCTATTTTAAGAATCAGCTCCAAATATGTTCAGAGACCATTAACTTCTAATGAATATTAATTCAAATTCCCCCTTTCTCAATACTTACATCTGACTTCCCTCTGTACAAAACGTAGCTCTCCTCCCCCAGCTCAGATGTGACTGTGACAGACAAGCACATCTCTTAATCGTATTAACCTACATTCACAGCGTTTATCGTCGGCAGATTCAAATAAATTACGAGGATCAAATATTGCAAATTTAAACGAATCTCACACGTGATGGAAATCGGATTCAAGCTGTCTTTCCTTTTCTTATTTTCTCTCTCCCCCTCTCGCGCGTTTTCTTTTTCTTATCTATTGTCTTTTCTTATTCATTTGCAATGCCATCTTTTTTCTCTTGGCTTTTGCATATCTGAAGGTAATATGGAATGAATGCTAAAGACGTTATTCATTGCATATGACCTGACAACATATTATATACCTTTCTTTTAGCTATACAAACACCAAGAAAAATATGTTTTCAAATTGGATGATTACCATTGAATAAGAGAATAAAAGTAAATACACTATATATATATATATACATATATATATATATATATATATATATATATATATATATATATATATATATATATATATATATATATATATATAGTGTGTATATCTAGGCAGCATCTTATCTTGCAGGCAGGTAGTGTTGAATATAAATAACAACTCATGTCTAGATATCCTTTGGTAGATCCTTTCAATAGTCCAAATTAGGATCTTAGTTTCGGAGGGAAATTGACTGATGAATTTGATATATATATATATATATATATATATATATATATATATATATATATATATATATATGTGTGTGTGTGTGTGTGTGTTATATACTTTTTTCTAGTTAACACAGGGGTGTATATTGTAACTCAATAGTGTACGACTAGAGCTCTTAATTTAACCTCATGTAAACCTCAGTTCTTACGATAACAACATTTCTACATTTGCTCCCAAATAACTTTTATTTACAAACAATTGTTTCTGCATATATATATATATATATATATATATATATATATATATATATATATATATATATATATATATATATATTATAATAAAATATATATTATAATAATATATATATATATGTTTATTTTTATTTACACAGACATATACAAAATCTGCGACACTGGCATGTCGATGTTATCGATCAACAGTTATTATAAACTGAGATCTCATCAGGAAGAGTTAGAATCCGATCTTAACATTAGATCATATTTGGAAAGAATGAAATGGGAAGAAAAAGGAGAAGAAATTCAAAATTTGGGAAGTCACGTGGTTGAGACCGTTAAGAATCAAAATGTTAAAATCAGAATCCAAACCCAAATATAAAATATAGAATAAAATAAAACAAAATAAAATAATACATTTTGAAATAAAATAAAATAAAATAAAATAAAATAATAAATTTTGAAATTTGAATGCCTGGGAGGATGGTCTAATAAAACAAACGAACATACACTACACTACCCTCCAAGGATTAGGTAATGCATATGGAGGATGACTTCATGACAACAGAACAGAAACTAAACTACCCCACCCTATATTGAACATTAAAATATAGTACATTACATTATTTAAAGTAATATTATAGTTTCCCTTCAGACAGACAGGTGACAAATCTCCATTATTTATAGATTATATTATTTCGAATAAATCAACAGAAAAATACAAAAATATAACAAAATGAAAATTTGAAAATGATAAAATATATTCACTTTCAAGAAAGTCAGAAACTATATATTGTTTACCTTGTTCGTTCTGATTTTTAATCGTTGGATTCGTTTTTGTTAGACCATAATGACGTTGAGTCGCAGGATTTGCAACAAAATGGGGAACTGAAGTTTCGGGGGCGAGAATCTACCGATCGATGAGGCGAATTCGACATAAGACAATATTCATATTTGATAATGACGCTTGAAAAAAAAGAAGACTGCCGGGTTAATTTGCTGAAGCTCCTTAGCAACTGTTGTTAAGTTGTTGCAAACAAAACATTCTATAATCAGCTGACGAGTAAACAAACCGGATACGACGATCGACGCTCACATTCGCCCAATTTATTTGAATCGGTCAGCCGTAACAAAGGAAGGGAACTATGTGTGATATGCTGTCTCACCCGCCCCTCTCACCTCTCTCTCTCTCTCTCTCTCTCTCTCTCTTTCTCGCTCTCTCTCTCGTCCTTACTCTCTTTCTATTTCTCGTTTGTCGCTGTATTTTAGGAAGGTTTCTTAACTTAATCTTACTTTGTTTTAACACTTGAATACATATCTCTGTGTAGAAATCGTGGGATAAATATGTTCGTTAATTGTCAAAAAAGTAAGATTGGTGTGAAACTTTCGCTTACCATTTAATTTTTATTCTGTCTTTAATGATTTATCTATATTTATAAACCGCTCTGTCACCGATATTGAGCACTTTTCCTCTAAATAAGAACACTATAAGCTTAATAATGATTCATCGCTCCTTCTCTCTAAGTCAGTAGACACCCTTATTATTATTATTAATAATGAAAACTGCTGTCAGAGAGTGCTGATCGACATAAGCGAAATAATATTGATTATTTTTTTTATTTTTCCGATGAACTGGAAATGGAAAGTGGAATCCCGAGGGTTTCAGCGATTTGAGGCTGATTAAGTCAACCTACCGACTAACTTATACCGCTCCTCTGAAATTCTAATCCTTATTTGGCCGTTGTCATACTTAAATGCTGATATATAATAGATATAGATATATATTGGTAGCTGAAACACAAAACAATGTCAATTAATGTTTCGATCGTTTGCAGCTGCTTTGTTCGGCTTTGAACGAAGGAAGCTAAAACATTAAACATGTATGAATTATTTTTGTGGGGTGTCTATTTATATATTTCATGTCTCTCTCTCTCTCTCTTATATATATATATATATATATATATATATATATATATATATATATATATATATATATATTTATGTATTTATAAAACATCCATGTGAAAAGTATATATTTTAATAAAAAATTTATTTATTTTCTATATTTTTACGTGTAGGTATATCAGTTGTCCCTTATATAAAAAAATTAAAAGTTTTTCTTGAAAGGAGAACAAAATTTTCGACCGCGATTCTTCGGCTTTTGTCAGTGTAATGAGGGATTGTGTGTGTAACGTGGGTGCTGGAAGAATGGGGAAAAGGGATGGGGAAGGCCAGTGAAATGGTGAAAAAACAGGTGTTCGTCTCTAATATTTGAGAGGCAAGAATCAAGTGGTCATAAACATGGTTCAACTGGACCCGGATATAGATGAAGGTAAATAAATGAATATATAGATAGATACACAAGTGTACATGTGTTTATACATACCCACGCCTACACACAGACACATCAGCACATTCACCTATACACATATCCATATACACATACAGCAGAAGAGATAGGAGGGGAGAGATAGGGGTGGGCAGGCTTTTCACACATGCATACACATATACATATACACACATACATACCCATATATACATATATATATATACACATATACATACATACACATGTATACATGCATACACATACATACATACACATCCGTACCCACACATACACGCACATTCATGTGGAGTGAGAGGGGGAAAGGCATCGGCAGATACATGTGTATAGGTATATACATGCATATACGCACACCCACAAGGGCATACGCACACACATACATATGAAAAGAAGGAAACCGAAAGCGAGAGAGAGAGAGTGAGAGATGAGGAATAGACAGATGAATGAATATAATTTACTGGTGGACCTGGCAAATATGAAAAAAAATTAAAAAACAAGAAACAAAAAAGTGAATACTGGAACTCTTAAAAGTGAGAAGATGTTAGCATATAACCGTAACACACACTTGTTATTCGCCTGTTGGAAAATGTTGTTGGTCAGTTCGTATGTTTTTAGAAAGAATTACTGTTGAGAAGCACCAGCTCTATATTTAGTCCTGAGGTATGCGGTTTTAGTTTCAGAATGAGTTGTGTCTCATATTTTCGTTTGTGTTGTAGTGATTTGAATTTGGAGGCTACGAGGATGCATTTCATGTCGTTTTTGAAGTGGTTTAGAAGATTGAAATGCTTGGATACTGGGTATCGTGTGGATTTGTCCCTAATCGTTTGTGGTTGTTGAGGCATTTACGGAACTCCAGGATTGTTTCCCCAACATAGTTGCTTTTTGTGCAACTGGTGCAGTATATCAGGAAAACCACTTTGGAGCTATCGCAGGTGAGGGGGGGGATTAAGTTGGATGTTGGCGCCTAGAGGTGTGAATGTGTCGTTGGTGGTGATGCATTGGCATATTTGGCATCTGGGTTTGTTACAGTTTTTATTTCCTTGGGGTGCGAGGGTGTGGTGTATTTTGGACGATGTTAGTAGAGAATGTAAGTTAGGAGGTTGTCGTTTTGCACAGATGGGTGGTGTGTTGTATATTGTATTAATGGTGGGGTCATGCTGTAGTTGTTTGAATATGTTTTTGAGAGGATCGTGTAGTTTGTTTGTTTTAGGCTGAAGTCAAATACCATTGGTATTTGTAGGATGATATTTTGCTGTTATTGTATGTTAGTAGATTTTGTCTGTTTGTGCTAGATGCTTTCTCTAATATATTGTTTGCTTATTTTGAAGGGGTAGTTTCTGTGGAGGAAGTGCTTTGCTAAAATGCCACCCAATGTGTTTCGTACTCAGTAGGATCTGAGCAGATCTTTTTGATGCGCAGGGATTGACTATATACAATGGATATTTTTGTGGTGATCAGGTGGAAGCTCTCAAAGTTAAAGTAACTGTGTCCGTCGGTAGGGTTAGTGTAGAGTGATGTGGTGATGTGATTGTTCGTGATGTTTACTAGGACGTCTAAGAATGGGATGTGTGTGGTGGAGTGTTCTGTTGTGAATTTTCTACTCTTGTGGCAGTTGTTGAGGTATCGGTAGAAGTCCATCAGTGACTCTTCTCCATCAGGAAGATGTCATCTATGTACATGTAGTAGTGTAGTGGTTTGAGTGGTAGGTGGGCATGTATTTTTGTTCAAATGTGTGCATGTAGATGTTTGCATAGCTGGGATACATTTTAGTTTCCATGGCTGTGCCTTTTACTTGTAGGAAGTGTTGGTTGTTAAATGTGAAGTTGTTGTGTGTCAGAATGAATTGTATGATGTTGCATACATCGTTAATGTGGGTGTTTTGTAGGTGTTGGGATTGTAAGAAACTCCTGCACGCGGGCACTCCCTCCTCGTGTGGAATGTTGGAATAGAGTGAGGCTACATCCATTGTGACGAGAATTGCATTGTTAGGTATGTTGTCTATCCTGTGCAGAATCTGTAGGAAGTGTGTGCGGTCCTTAAGGTAGCTTCGGATGTTGACAACAAGGGGGTGAAGATGCTGTCGATATATCCCATGTATTCAGTAAGGGATATTATACTCGAAACGATAGGTCGGCCGGGTGGTAATGCCTTGACAGCCTTCGCTATATGGTATATTTTTTAGGGTTCGTTGATCGGTATATCGGTGTTCGTGATGTTGTCCGTTTCGAGGTGGTTGAGTAAGTTGCTGATTATTTTAGTGAGTTTGTGGAGTTTGGGGATGGTGTAGAAGATAGCCGGATTGGGGTGTTCTGGTATCAATTTTTTACGGTAGTTCTTGTGTAGTAGCCTAGATTGCTAATTAGAGTGTTAGGTTTGGATTTGAATGTGTGTGTGGGGTTAGTGGAGAGTGTTTTCTAGAATATTTCGTTGGCTAGTTATGTGTCTATTTCTGTTTGTATTCATTGGTGTTCATTATAGTATATATATATATATATATATATATATATATATATATATATATATATATATATATATATATATATATATAACGTTGAATAAGAATTTAAAGATCAAATATGTATCCTTAAATAATAATCTATCGTGATAATAAAATGCTCAATATATTGGATCCAGCAATAAATTTAGAAAATGAGTGATGGAAATAAAGTTGCACAAATACAATATTTAATAAAACATCAGAAGTTAAAAAGAAAGTAGGGGTCACGTTATTCGTAATCCATGGATTTTTAAAGATCAATTTTTCATCAGAGGATAAAAATCGATGATGTATATATTACCGGTAACATTAGACCTTGGAAATTAATACATATATAGACAAAATCTTTTGGCTAGTGGTATCATAAAATCAGGAAAGTCAATGTCAACAAACATTCTTTTACGGTAAGGAAAATTTGGAAAAAGAATACTCAAGGTACTCATAAGTTCAGAAGTTGTTCGTATTCCATAGCAATCAGATAAGTATGTATGCGTAGAAATATGTAAAAGTTGCGAAGAGGCGAGAAATGGGGTATACAGTCCGGAGGATCCAAAATGAATGCCATAGGTTAAAATCAGATTTTTAATACAGTGGTCATTGCCGAGTTCAGCTTCCAGGCAGATTAATGGAATTCAATGACAAGGAGTTTTAAATGAGGATTTCAAAGTTTGAAATCTAAGGTTGAATAAGAATAAAATTATCTAATAAAAAATAATAAAAAATTAGTAAGTTGAAAATGAAAAGTGGGGGCGAAAATTAAAATTAAAAAAATAGATTTTAAAAATATATATAAAAAGGATAATTAATAACAATTATAGGGAATAATGATAATAATAATAATAATAATAATAATAATAATAATAATAATAATAATAATAATAATAATAATAATAATAATAATAATAATAATAATAATAATGAATAAATAATATATAGAAATAAGTGTTAAAATTATTACTGCCCATTTAGCTATTCAACGGTGGCCAAATGGTTCTAGGTGTCGAGATTTGAGTTGTAAATTGTCGTAGCCCGGGTATTCGAATCACGCGATCAGTAGTGAATAGTTATATATCTATGCTGATGAGTCCCGATTAAAAAGAACGAAATGTATACGTACAAAGATAATAAACAAGAAACAAATATTTATTATATATATATATATAACATCATGTAAACCTTAGTTATTCAGAGAAGTATTCCATGATTTCTTCAAAATCACTTTATTTACAAACAATTGTTTCTGCATATCTGAAGAATATGTATTTTTATGATATAGAACATTTCACTGATATGTATGAGGAGGCTTCATCAGTGTATAAAATTCCACAGTAAGGCTGTAAAAATGAAAAGGAATCCAACATTTATTTAATTTGCACATATTTGCTTTTAACTCAAAATCTAAAGGAAAACCTTATTTAACTCTGCTTTTCCTATATATAGGTCCATGTATTATTTAAGATTACACACACACATATATATATATATATATATATACATATATATATATATATATATATATATATATATATATATATATATATATATATATATACTTAGTCTTTAATTCCTAACTTCCTTGATATTATTATTATTATCATTCTTATTTTACTTTGCTTATTATTCAATTTAATTTATTTTGCTTATTATTCAATTTAATTTATTTTAGCCATAAAACTAAAATCTATAGATCAAACCCCCGCAAGTGTGTTTTTTAAGTTTGCGACAATATATGCACATATTACATGGATTTTTACAATAATCCGGAAAAAAACAAAAAAAGAAATACAACTTTATAGCTAAATATTTAGAGATTTAAAAAGAATCTGAATCGGTAATTGCATCGGAATCGGAAATTTATAACGGAATCTGTAATTGTCTCGGTATCGTTAAAAATATTGGAATCATCCCATCACTACTAAATACCTATAGTTTAGAAGAAGAAAGAGATACATTATAGTCTATGTTTTCAAAGTTCCGTGAAATAAAGTTCCTAATCCCGTATCTATAATTAGAAATAATGATTGAAAAGGATCTAATTTACAAATAAGAAATCAGTAACAGATAGTATATTTTACAGAAATTAAATCACATAATGGAGCATTCTATTGAATATTCTACCCCCAAATTAGAAAAAAAACATCAATTACTGTTATTAATAATGACGGTACACGATCATTTGTGGTTTAACAACGCACCAGTTTTCTTTTCCTTTTACAGTAAACAGCATACATACGTAATACTCTCTAGGTCTTCTTTCAACTAATCCCCTATAAGGGGGGGGGGAGAAGCCGTACCAAACATAACCGTTCGCATTCGCGATTCAGAAACAAGAGTATTATTTTATCAGGTTATCCGCTACGCCAGTAGACTTCTTGTGTCTGAAGCAATATCCCCAACACGCAGCTCCAATTCTACTTTTTAATTCTAATGGAATTTTCCGATTTCTTGTTACTCTAGCCTTATGTGAAACACTATTTTAACACGTCCAAATCTAATCTAGTTATATTCGGCTCTTCCTGACGAAAATGTATACCACATAAATCTTCTAACCATCTTTGAGCAGTGACTCGACGTCTATGCAAATCTGCTATGAAATTACCAAACGTGACGACCCATCAATCTCCCCAAAACGCCTCATATCTTACTTTACATTTAGTTGAGCCCTGTAGAAAATTGGAATAATCACATATTAGAAACACATAGCAAATCGCATTTACCCAAAAGTCACTCCTGTTGGGATCAGGTTCTATTTAATTCTATATGTATCACGCTTCATTCACGTCTCCCGCTTGATTTCTCACATTAGTAACAACACAATTTCACATACATAACTGGTGCCCTTATTGCGCCTATTCTAATGCTTCTATAATGTTGGCTAACTAATCAATGGGATATCAGACGGCATATGGATGACATAAAAAAGATAACATAAAATAAACAGATATTACAAACATATCCTCTCAACATTGGAGCACACTCCCTCCAAAGACAGATACCGTAATGTCAAACGAGAAAAAAATAATTTAATCTTCGCGACAACCCAAACCCACTTGTATATATCCTTAAATGTACCTGTACTAGTGCCTATATACTTACATAGTAATAAAATAGTGTGTATATATATATATATATATATATATATATATATATATATATATATATATCAAGGGAGGCGCGAGATCGCTCTATCCCTTTATAGACTTTACGAATGGCCTATGCTGGAAATCTCATTTCTTTGATCAATCATAACTCAAAAACCAATAAACCAAATTAGTTAAAACTTTGCACAACATTTTTATTTGATCGGTTCTTTAAGTGTGTAGAATTTTAGCATCATTAGTCAAGGCAACCCAGAGATCCAGAAAGTTCAATCATGAAATCATGTTATCTGTGTGTACGTACGTACGTACGTATGTGCCACCCGGTATCTCATCAACTATTTGATGGATTCAGCTGATTTTGGCAGAGATAGAGGTTCTAGGGTCTATTTGATGGCATTTTAATTTCAGTTCACCATATACCTGAGTTTTCCAGAAAATTCCAAAAAAACTTTTAAATGGCCAGTATTCATACACTTTATTCTATATCTTATCGACCATTTGATGGATTCAGCTGATTTTTGGCAAAGATAGAGGTTCTAGTGTCTAGTTGATTGCATTTTAATTTCAGTTTACCACATACCTTGATTAGTCAAACTACAAACTATATCAGTTATGAGAAGGCATTGTATTGAGGCATAGCCTTTACAAAAGTAGTAACATTCCATGAAAAATGCCAATATACTGAAATCATATGCCCTTAATAGGGTTAAGATGAAAATTATTATACACTAAATGTACAAAAGCAAGGAAATTCCTAAATTTTTACACTTTTATTGTCATTAAGGGTATGCGAGCTCGACAGGGCTATGTATTTTACTGGTAGGAATTTTTCTTCAGCGCACCTCACACACGTCATCCACTCATGCATAGAGATTTATACTGTAGTGATGTGATAATGAAACTGTTTGGTTGATATGTAGTTATACCTTTAATGACAATAAAGGTGTAAACATTTGAGAATTTCCTTGCTTTTGTGCATTTAGTGTATATGAATTTTCATCTTAACTCTATTAAGGGCATATGATTTCAGTATACTGGCATTTTTCATGGAATATACATATATATATATATATATATATATATATATATATATATATATATATATATATATATAAATATATATATATATATATACAATTTACCATTGAGTTTTCGCTGAAAATCGGCTGTTGGGCTTCTCAACTCACAATATAGAGGCGTTTCTATTACGGTAATAACATCTTTTTATATTGTTGGAAAGTAAACATATAATCAGACATGAGGCAGGTGGATTCGGTAGCGTTGTAAATCTTACACGCGATTTACAGTATAGGTAAATAGATAAATCTACCAAAAATACATGCAGATATAATTGTTTTACGTTATCAGCGGATCTCGTAACGAAGCGGATGTTCTCTAAACGCGTTGTTGTTGTTTTTGTCGTCGTTTCTTCTGGGATCAGTAGCACACGGGACACAAAAGCAACGCATACAAATGTTATCCTTGGTTTTAACATACTTTATATTAATATTCAAAAACAAAAAGAGTGTTTTAATAAAAACACTCTTTTTCTTCGTTTATATTTTGTAATTAGTGCGACGTTAACCGTTCTAGTGTGTCAGTTCATGCTTATAACTTTTCTTGTTTCTTACTGCTACTCGAAATATTTGTTGTGATATATGATCCGCTATAGTATGTGAGTTCGTCCTTGTGTATAACTTTCCCGCTTAATACTTCTACGCGAAATATATGATTTACATGGGATCGGCACTAGTTTGCGCATGTGTGTTAGATCTTGTACTGTTCAACTCGTTCTTGTTGCGAGTTATTTCTTTTTTCGTCCCATTCTGCCTAACTCTTTTTTTCTTCTTTCCCAATTCTATTTAACCATACGTATCAATTTACATTCATGAACATTCATCAAATCTAATTGGATTTGTCATTCTTTTTCACAAAAGTTTTTACTGGCTTTGATTCGCAGATATGTGGTTCATGTCTAACTTTGGGATTTCTATTCATTAATTCTAATGGATTTATTTTTCTCCCGTCTCTTAATCTCCGCCATGAACCTTTCAAAAAGTGGGTTCATTATTATTTACAACAAAAGATTCTTCCTATTTTGTGAATTTTTCGTGACTGAAATTTTTTTAAAATTTATAATTATAATTTTTTACTTCTTTCATCAGTTATTTATTTATTCGTCCATTTATAATGCTACAATACATAAAATAATTTTTAAAATTTCAATTTCCATTCATTGTTTTTTCTAGAAAAAAACATTGATATTTTTGTTGCTTTTTAATAGTATTTTTAAAGAATGATTTAATGTATAAGAGTTCAGTTGAAAGTATTAGTTTTTGTCTCAAATTTTCACTTTCATTAATTGTATGTTTCTGAAACGAAAAAAAAACAATTATCTTTTTTTGTTGCGTTTTAATAGTATTTGTAAAAAACATTTTTTAATGTGGTAATCAGTAAAGTTTACACAGGAAAGGGTTACTTTAATTGTACCTGTACATACCTAGGTAACTCGTATTTGTTATCGCTACATAACAGAGCTTTCTCCATCATGAGAAGTACAGGCTCTATTTTAAAATAAGTGTAACCTTTTCTCCAGATATATACAGTCCTTCTCTAATATTTTTTATTTCCACAGGAGTCTTACCTTCTACTAATCTCTTTTTGTGGATTGGAGTTCGGTAACATTTCAATTTTATAGGATATAATTTCCATTATCTTTTGCTGTAGATACCGATTTAAAAGGGCAGGAAATATGTAGGTAACTTAACTTTGTCTACAGAGTACATATCGATCTTACAAGTGGTGTTTTTACTCCCTTTACCTTTTATTAGTTTTGGTTAAAACTTAGTTGGGTTCGGTTCTTTTTTATCTAAACTTCTTCCATTATCAGAGTCCGATCAAAGTTCTAGGCAATATATAGCCTCAATAAAGTTTAATTTTCCCCATCTTTAGACTTAAGAGGACCATACAGCTGAATCTGTTTTTTTTTTGTCCGTTAAGTCATTGTCAGATTTGAAATGTTTAACCGTGTAGTGGCATCATTTAATTCCTCAAAAACAGTTATTTTTAGGAGCGAGACTTCTGGTGCATAATCTATAATTGCCTCTATCGATCTTCCGTTAAGTTCTACGTTACATAATATGTCCAAGCCGTTGCTCAATCCATATTCTCAAACTCATTTCCTTTTGGGCGTTGAAACTACACCCCCGTTTTGCTTTGAGTATGCGGTTTGGAGCAGTTTCTTCTCTCTCAAACAACCATGGACAATACTGTTATTTAGGTTCTACTCTACCACACCAAAGTAATAACTTTGGTTTTATTTTAATGAAGCGTATTCATACAACGTATTATTTGCTATAGTTTGTGATCGTTTTCGACTACTCGAACAGCCATAGCTTTCCACAGACCATTTCACTGTAGGCTTTCGACTTAACATAGTACTAAACCTGCCCCTCCCTGTTTTATTTTCGGTCAACTTACCCTGTTTATAAAACTATTATTGAACATATATTGTTCTTTAATTCTACCACCTCGGAGTAGCTCATATAGCCTTTCGCTTTCCCTTACCGATAACAAGGCCTCCGATCTATATACTTAAATAAATAGATTATATAATGTTTCAATAAAAAATTCAGTTAGTTGCACCTATAATACTGAAACTTACCTAGCAAGTCGATGCCTTCTATTAGGTAGTACAGCGACAACTTCTCCTCTATTTAGCTTAATTTTAATTAAAGCGTAGAGGTGGCGGTGGAGTTTGTAAAATCACCGTACCGTGCTGATAACTACTCGAGTAAATCTTTATTGGTGATATTTGGTGGTTGTCGAGATATCCGTCAATGCATTCTGGCGTAATATCATCTGAAAAATCATGAGCTAGGTTTGTCAGATTTTGGTCTATAAGTTTTTGATTCGTTTTGTTTTCCCTTTTTAAAGCTGCAAGTCAAGGTTTTTCATTTAAATATTAGGACATGTCAATCCACTTGCGACTAAACTATTTACGAAGGTTTGATTAGTATTGACCATTTTGCACATGAAAGTGCAATACTATCTAAACAATGATTTATCTAACAAACATTTAATAAAACAATTAAACCAAAGAAGCTGAGAAAAATAGTCACTTACCTGAAGAGTGGCTGTCTCAACATTGGCAGTGTTTTCCGTGGTGTATGCCATTTGTTATTTGGTTGGTATGTCGTGTTTATCTCATTTTTCCGTGTCGACGTATCTTGGAGTTTATCAGGGTCGCTCTTTTCGTTGGTGCATATACACCCTTGATTCTGTGATACAATGAAGGCCGCGAGGATAGGAAGTGACTCATCGACAGAGACAAAAGTAAATGTGGGAGTGGTCAGTTTCCATTGTTTAGGACAGGTGACTCAGACAAGAATACCGGATACGACATTTAGGAGTGACAACGTTTTACGGCAGTTTGACGACAGTAAGGTAAGTTAGTTTTACGACAGATTGACGACAGTAAGGTTTATGTCAAAAAGTTAACGAGTTTGGGTTTCGGAAAGAAGCCGATCAGTTAGGATCAGAACCTCCCCAGAGAGCGGATCGAACCGGGAAAATGATGAGATCAGTTGACGACTTGAGAAACGGCAATGGGAGTCTCGACAGTCCGTGACGGTGTCACACACACTCATAGTTCGAACTAAATTATACACAACGTATATATGTTTGTGTTCTTTCTCGAGCGTTGACTTTCTTTTATTTAACTTGTGAACCAGTGCTGTGCCCTCGACGATTCGTCAGTGGATAGACGACTCGACTAGACGATGAAGGCAAGAAGAAGGTCACGGATACACAACGTTGGGGTTGACGGTCGTCGAGTAGGGCAACATGGTTCTTCAACTGTTGTTTGGGAGTGGATATGCCGTGGAGATATCTCAGGGTCGCTCCTTTCTTTGGTGCAGATGTGTCGTAGTGATCTCCCAGGATCCATCCTTTCTTTGATGTCAATAATCCGTTTGAATATCTCAGGGATGTGCCATGGAAATATCTTTGTGTTCCGACTGATGACTATGCCAATCCTTCTGTGCCCGCTTTGTGTGTAAAAGTTCTACAACACTTTAAACCTGACGCAGCGTAATAAGAGACTTTATAATTGGTTGGTTGTGCCTTTTTAATTGATGACAGAGATGCGAAAAGTCCATTCATTAACCTCTTAAGTTGTAAGCGCGATTTGGTCACCTCCCTTACTCTAAATATAATTGTTTTACGAGGGATGCGACCTTTTACATCGGAAACATGATTATTGTTTTGATAATTTAAATTACAAGTGCAGACTTTGTGCAACTCTGCAAACAATATGATATTTCCCGTTTTTTATAAACAAAGCTGAAAACTCGAAATCTTTCGTTTTGAATGACATAACTGAAAATAACATATGTCTACACTTCTCGCTCAAAGATATGTTGACCCCTCTTTCTTTTAATACAGTGTTTCTTAATTAATTTAACTTAATTAACCAACTAATATCGCAACGATATTGTTAGCCGAGATGTAATTTTTGCCACCAGCCTATAACACTGAATAGCCTTTTCTATACTTATTTTCCATTTTATAATATTCAGTTTGGGGGTTGGGACCTAGAATATTATCAGCATTTCTTGGTGCAGCACAGTGAAATTTATTGAAGTAATTTATGTAGATTTATAGTCTTGAAACTGTTGTGTTTACCTCGAAATAATAAGGACGCCTGTGTATCCTTACTTCAAGGCTTGAACCACACTTTGTTATTTCCATTCTTATTCTTTAATTTCTACAATTTTCAAGCTATAAATATAATAAAATAAAGTGAAACTGGCACGAACGGAGACCCCACAATATCATTGCACTCCCTTTGGTCAAAATGAAATATACTTATGTAATTTTAAAATGTATATTTTTTATGTTAGTCTGTCTCCAAAAATTATAAGAGGAGTTTGTGAACAAAGCAAACAAAAAAACTATCAAACAGATAAACATCTTATTTATGTATACTTGGTGTTTGAAAAATCGCAAGCATAACTTCGTGTTATTTTCTAAATGTATGTTGTAGCTCTGTAAAGGGACTGGAATGAAAACACGAACTTGGGGTTGACGTAAAACAAGTATATTAGAGGAAATATGATAAAACAGAGAAACAAAAGTGGTGGTACGTCAGTCTGACTGCCAGTATAGTCTGGGTTGACTCAACACTGACGAGCAGATGCTTCCAATATTTATTATAAATAGAAGAGCCCAAAGTATTATAGGTAAGGTACCATAACATTGTGTAAAGAAGCCTCTTTGTGTGGTAGCTGCTTTTGTAATTGGACGTCATTACAAGATTACTTTACTGTATGGTTCATTTATTCTTCAGCGTCGTTTTTCTGTTCGTGCTGATAATATTTAATTACATTTATTTGGTTTGTTGTATTCAGTTACCTGAAAAAAGAACTGATAACACTCGCAGGATGCCGACCGGGTCTCCCATATGAGCTATCCAAACATTATGTTCAAATCTTTCTCATGCGCCACACGGCATTTATATTTATTTGGTGTAATTTTTTCATAGTTTTGTTGGTGTATGTAGCAACACAAGGACCAGACTTATTTGACCTGTGATTCTATCACAGGGATAGTGTTTATTTATCTCATATGTAGAAATAACAGTTCATTATCACACACATTTTACATGTTAGATGTTTACAATAACTAATGCTGATCAGTATTTGTTTAAATAGCCTATAACTCATATATATATATATATATATATATATATATATATATATATATATATATATATATATATATATATATATATACATTACTATATAACCCTCCCCCTTCCCAGGTTGAGCACTATTGTTAAATTATATCGCCCGCTACTGCTTAGCGTAATTTAAAGCTATTTGTTCGTACATAAATAAATGGAACACCGTGTGGCGGTCAATGTTTATATAAAGACATTGTAGATATCATTTACGAGTGCCTATTCGTAGGTCAGTAGTGCCGACTATCAACTAGATAGTTGGAATTTCGATCCGTCGTTCAAGATGGGAGCTGTTATACAGCGAAACAGTATCTCTGTGGATAACTATATATATATATATATATATATATATATACATACATACATATATATATATATATATATATATATATATATATATATATATATATATATATATATATATATATATATACATATGATTATTTTTATTTACACAGACATGTACAAAATCTGCGTCACTGGCATGTCGATGTTATCGATTAACAGCTATTATAAATTTCTTTTCTTTTTTCTCCATTTCATTCTTTCCAAATATGATCTACGGTTAAGATTGGATTCTAACTCTGCCTGATAAGATCTCACTTCATAATAGCTGTTGATCGATAACATCGACATGCCAGTATCGCAGATTTTGTACATGTCTGTGTAAATAAAAATAATCATATACAAAAGCTCTATTTGATATTGAGCACTTTTTATAAACCTGGTTTAAATTCTTTGGATTACTACCCTGTGGATGTTTTACCTAAATTATATATATATATATATATATATATATATATATATATATATATAGTGTGTGTGTATGATGTTTTATTACGGGTCTAATTTTTTTATATTTTTTATTGAATCGAAGTTAAAAATATTATTTACCGGAAAGGATGCCTATCTCAATAACATTATGTACGTACATTTATAAGGAAAAATATAAAACTTAAATGTTACATATATCATAAAGTAAGAAATCATTGTAGTTGTCTATATATATATCGCTGTATTGAGATTTATGAAAAGTTGACTTTAATTAAAACAGTGTTTGTCTAACATTACTCATAATGAGTAAAATAAAGATTGAATATATCACATATAGAAAATAATCATAAATATGTAAAACTAAAAAGACAATTAATTATTCATCAACATATTATTCCTCTTTTGGAAAGGACTTCTACATGTTATACTTACAATACAGCAACTTTTACAGAGTGAGTAACTTTTTTTTACCTTCTCTCTTAAGACTGTTTTGGCGAATATTGAACAAATTCTTCATAAATACTTCCCTTCAGAATAAACCGCAGCTGTTAAATAGGGTTATAAAATTGTAATAAAAGCGACCATGTCATGAAGGCTTTCTCTATAAAGCACAGTATCTTAAAGTGTAAGCTTGGGCTGAATGAAACGAAACATTATCTGGATTAACCCTTAAATGCGTTTTGATTAAAATATGACACATTCCAACAAAATGCCTATTTAATATAATATTCATATGGGCAATCTGAGATTTCAAATAGTAAAATAAAAAAAGTCAAACAAGTGAAACTCCAGCAACAAACAGACAAATCTTGTTAGCAAAACAAAATAATAATGTTTAAAATATTGTAAAAGGTTTTTGGTATAAAACCAGAAAATTATACAAATTATAGAATTTGAAAATCAGATAAAAGCCATAAAATCATTGACATACCGGACAATCGCCTCCATTACGGTAAAATAAGAACATAACATAACATATATCAGCTTGAATTATCTGTATTTGCCTTCGACTTCTCTAGAAACATATGTAAACGTTATATGCTCGGAAAATTATCATTAAATCATAAAATGATATAAAATTGAATGTAATACGTTATTTTAAAAAAATAAAACAATATATATATATATATATATATATATATATATATATATATATATATTACTATTTAATGTATCCACATAAAATTTATTAAGAGATATAAATTTTTATGTATTAATTGTCTAGTATTTACTTCAACAGTGCTCGATACGTAAGTTGAACTAGGTAGTAAGCTATGAAAATATATTTATGGCAAATACTTTTCATAGCTTACTATATATATATATATATATATATATATATATATATATATATATATATATATAACAGATGGCAATGTAAATTAAATTTATATAGATTAGATTGATTAACAAAAGAATGTAACTTCAATTATAAATGACAAGCTCGATATTTAACATTTTTATAAAGCGTATTAGAGAAAGAGAGAGGGATGACATATTGTTTCATGAACATACATACTTACAGAATGGATATCAGCCTACTTAGAAAAATCTATTAAGCATACATTACTGGTACCTCCCACTTTCTCAACAAACTAAAACAGACAAATACAATTCGAAACGAAGCCCTTTTTGTATATGTGAATATATTAGCCCAATATACAAAAATCATCATCATCATCATCATCATCATCATCATCATCATCATCATCATCATCATCATCATCATCATCATCATCATCATCATCATCATCACAATAATTATAATAATAATAATAATAATAATAATAATAATAATAATAATAATAATAATAATAATAATAATAACAATAACGATAATAATAATAATAATAATAATAATAATAATAATAATAATAATAATAATAATAATAATAATAATAATAACAACGACGTGTAACGAAGGAGCGTCAATTACAATAACAGAAAAATAACAAAATAAAATAATGTATTTAAAAATAAGTGAACATGATTATTGGTTCCCACCAGGAGTTTTGTATAAAACGGAGTTATTGTACGACGTGTAACGAACAAGCGTTGATTACAATAACAAAAAATAACAACAAGAAATAATAATGTACTTAAAAAAGAAGGAGATTCCTCAGCGAAGATGATTATTGGTCCCCACGCGGAGTTCTGTATAAAACAGAGTTACTGGACGAGCGTTGATTACAATAACCAAAAAATATCAAAAAAATTTTTTTTTTTTATTTTAAACAGAAGGAGACTGGTCAAAGAAGATGATTATTGGTCCCCACTCGATGTTTAGTATAACACGGAGTTATTGAACGATTGTAACAAACGAGCGTCGATTACAATAACCAAAAATAACAAAAATAATGTATTTAAAAAAATAGGGAGACCCTTCAGTTGAGATGCTTATTAATTAATGGTTTCTGTATAAAACCAAGTTATTTGGCGGCTTGTTGTTTATAGTGGATCGCTCACTATTGAAATTGTTGCCGCTGGTAAGTTATTTGATTTAATTGTAAAGCGTATTTGTTTATTATTAAAAAAAAGCATGTAATAATAGTTGTGGTAGTAATAATGATAATCATAGTAATTAATGGTGATGATGATAATTAGTTAGACTATGGAAATATAAAGAAGTAAAGGTGATTCCCGTTGTAATTGAAACAATATAAATGGATTAAACAGATTGACGAGACAAATTATTTCCCAATTCTGTAAATAGATTGCCTGTTAGGAACAGTGACAGTGTTAAAGTACAGCTTTAATGTCTAAGGTCAGGAGAATAGACTTGATGTTCAAAATAAAAAGAAAACTCCAACTAAAAGCATCCAAAAGTTGAGACTACTATGAAATGATGATGATGATGATGATGATGATGATGATGATGATGATGATGATGATGATGATGATGATGATGATGATATTCAAAATAAACATTACTTACAAATCAGTGGTTCAGCTGTACAAATTAATTTAAAAAAATGTTTTATGAAATTCGCTCTAGACAAGGTATGAAGCCACAAAATGTACGCAGCTAAACGAAATACTACTTCAAGTTCAAAAACTAGCCAACCATAAGTGTTAGATAGATAGATTCCAACCCAGAAAACGGCAATATCCCCCCTTTATCAGAAACATCGCTCATGGGATGTTAGGACTAAAGGACAAAATAAGGACAACTTAACAACATTCCCCTACAACCAATACACTACTGTCTATATTTTGACATGAAATTGTATTAATATGAACACCTGGACATCTAATTTCCTTTCACCAATGTGTAATAATTACTACCACACAATATGATTTACCATTGAACATTCGTAAACTTCTAATCCGATGCCAGAAAAACATATTAATTATCTGCAGCTACATTAAACCTACGGAAACCCACAATTTCTTAAACTACTATAGCAAACACCTTTTTAACCTATAACATCCATAATATATAGTGTCATTTGCGCATACCCCATGATTATATCTACCATATTTATAAATTAACATAATAATTCTACCAGAACAACTGTCCTATAAGACTCATTAAATGAGTTATTAAAAAGACAGCATCCATAGGCAAGACAATTTCCCCTTAAATAAAAGACTAAACCTACAAATGGTTGCTTCCTCATGGTTTTTACTCATCTTAACATATGGAAAAACTTATCAATGCTCTGACTAGAGTTTTTCAATTCTTCAATCAGACTCCAGAAACAATCCCATTTTAAAGAAAAAATCTATTAAGGCTAAAAGAGAATCACCAATTTCTTTCATCCCACTTACATTACACCACAAGTCCAGGGCTTATTTTAGACAAAATTCGACTTTATTCATCAACATAGTCTCTTTCTGGGGTGATACACTGATCCCTACGCTCCTCTCACAATTCTATGTCTTTTTTGTAGAACGATTTGTCACTGGTCTCAGAAATTGCTTCAGCTTCCGATAGCACTTCTTCATTGGAGCCAAATCTTTGTTTCCTGGGGAATTCCTTTGAGGTCTGCAAAGAGCTAATAGTCTCTGGGTGCCGATTTGAAGTGAAATTCATGTACGTTTGCCATTGTTGCGATCGACTCGTACATAATTTAAAATGTTTTCAATAATAATAATAATAATAATAATAATAATAATAATAATAATAATAATAATAATAATAATAATAATAATAATAATAATAATAATAATAATAATAATCTAACATATGAAGTTATCTTACATGATTTTCAATGTCAGATCCAAGTAACATTTAAACTGATGGATCAAACTTTGCTTCTGACTGGCAGATTTTCATCTTTTATTTTTGTATCGTGTTATTGGAAATATAATAATGAACTTCGCTACAATCTACCAGACTGCTAATATTAGACAGTTTTAAATAATCACCTAAAATAAAAATCGACAAAGGAGATAACTAATATTATATTTAAAAGAAAATAATAGGAGTTGTCTACCTTATTTACAAACAAATAAAATTTGAAAACTAAAATGACTTTACTGCATCCTGGCCAATGCCTGGAAAGTACACTGGATAATAATAATAATAATAATAATAATAATAATAATAATAATAATAATAATAATAATAATAATAATAATAATAATAATAATAATAATATGATGATGATGATGATGATGATGATGATGATGATGATGATGATGATGATTGGTTCTACAAATGCACTCATGTTTCGATCATAAATATCATTAAGCTATAAACGTGATTGCTTTTCTAAAGCCATTCATCATATTTTAATCAAACAAGTTCGACTAAATAAAATTGTCAACTTTTGTATATTGATCCTTTTATTAAACTACTAAAAAGCAAACAAATGAATAAACGAATCAATAGGAAAATTTGTCGATTATGTTTGATAAAACCTGTTTCAATGAGAAGATAATGCATAAATATATGCACAATCTGCATTATATATCGAGAGAGAAACGCCCACATAAAGTGTAGCTAGGTAGCATTTGTTTTATTCAGGTGTATTTCAGAAAATAAAATAGACATGTTGTACCTATTGGATCTGTTGATCCTTCTATACAACTTGTAAGAAAATGCAGCAGTAACACGGGCCATTGTCCTTCTAAACAAAACTGAAAGAGTGGCAACTTTGTTTTGTCTATTTGTCAGACTTGTAGACTTCTGTATATACTTCACGAAGATCGTGTCTCAAGATTGTCTGATCTGCAGGAAGTTCTAGTTCGTCAACAGCTATTCGTAACCACAATGGGAAAGGGTTGGACTTTAGGAAGGGGACAACTTTGTTTGAGATGAGAGTTCCTAATGATAGTGGCCTGGACAGAACAGAAAGAGAGATGGTGACAAAGTACTAAGATCTCACGCATGATATGAAGAGAAACTGGAACCTAGATAAGATCACCATCATCCCAATTATAATATTAGATCGTTACAAAAATAATGGCTGCCTTAAGCGCTGGGTTTTAAAAATAAATTTTATAATAATTAATGTGTTCTTAATAATAATTCGTAACTTTCTTTTCAGACAGAAAGTATGTTTGAAGCATAGAAGACCCTCAATGATGAATATGCCAAAACATGACATTCGCTTTCTTACGTTGCATAAATTCAAACTTGGGTACAATGCTTCCAAAACCTCTGCCAATATCAATAGATATGGGGAGATGGATTCATAAGCGATCTAACAGTACGTAGGTGGTTTCAGAAATTTCGTAGTGGAGATGAGAGCCTTGAAGATGAAGAAGGTAGAGGACGCCCGTATAATCTTGACAATGAACAATTGCAAGCACTTGTTGAGAAACATCCATGTCAAATTGTAAAAGAAATGTCTCGGACACTTGCTGTCAGCACTGCAACAGTTTTACGTCATTTGCAGAGTATTGGGAAGGTGGACAATTTTTCATGAATAAATGTATGTTTCTGAAATCGGCAATTATTTTTGTAACGACCTAAAGCCAAAAACCTCACCAAGAAATATTTTTAGAAGTATTCCCGGAGGACTAAGTCAGACAGTAAGGTAAAAAAATATTTCAAAAGGTTATGTTGTTCTGAACTTTCTGTATTTTCTTCTTTAACTCCGCGCTTTTAGCTAACTTAGTCACGCTTGGTGGATTATTTATGATATGATGGGGCTTTTAATGGGTTCCTTATTGTTTGTGATCAGGACAAATACTTGTGATATAATAATGGTCACCCAAGACCAGAGCCTGATTGATGCATTTAAAACGGTAGGGCTGATTATTGGCAACAAGTGAAGTTTTTGTCACACTAGAGTTAAACGTGTAGACCCCTTGATATCAAGTGGTAAAATTATGTTGGCAGATGGCTGCTACAGAACGAAATACAATTGTGTATAAAAATAAATCCACTGGATGATTTGTAAAAAAAGATTTTTTACACCAGGTGTAACAGCATGTCCTCGGAACATCTACCAGATAAAACTAGGGAAACTGATATGCATATCATACATAATGCAATCTCCACATACACCTACCTCTAAAACACAGCAGTTAAACCTGACATTGCTATACTAAACAACACCGAAATAGTGGCAATGTTGGGTAGGGAGAGCGTTCTTTACGATAGTGGCTTGCGCGGTGCAGAAAGTAAGAATAAAAATCATCTAATGTATTTTGATCAAAATTAGAAAAAGAATTCTAGACATCAGGTTTAGCAGCATTGTACCTAGATTTTAATCTCCGTAAAGAGATATAAATTGGTGTTATATTTGTGGAATTAATTTTTCCGTCCTATGACGAGTATTCTTATAGTCTGTATATATATATATATATATATATATATATATATATATATATATATATATATATATATATATATAAATATGTATGTATATATATATATATATTACATAATTATTCAAAGCTCTCACTAGATTGTAACTTAACAACAAGCCGTAATTTATAGCGTAATGCCATACCCTAGACCCCGCCTATTGAGTTCTCTTGACGTTAATTTACTTTCCCATTTCCAGGCAATGCGTGGTGGACACATCGGTCGCGCTCCGACTACTAAGTTAAATATGATTTTCGAACTGTGTAACCGACAGGGATTGTCTCTTTCAATACTGATGATTGCAAGTTAATTGCGATCAACAAAATTTGAACAATGTTCCAAGAATTCAAGACCAACTATTATTATGCGTACGATCGTTTCCAAGCCTTTTGGAAGTATTTTATTTTTCATTATTTTTGATTATTCCAAAACGCGTCTTCAGCAGCGGCTTTTATAAGATCACATATAGAAGTCTCTTGAGAAAAAACATCAGATTTCAGTACTAAAGGATAGCACCAGTCAAACGACTTCAGAAATATAAAAAAAACAGCGAATTGAATACCAAATCAAACATTTAAAACATTTAAAGAATTCACCATATAGGTTCAATCGAGAAGAAGAAATTATATAAGAGAAAAAAACATAGAGAAAAATACTTAAATAGAAATATAAAAAATAGTAACATCAAACAATATTAATGATAATAAGAAGAAAATACTGATAAAAATAATAATTTTAGAATACAATAAAATAAAATAAAATAAAACTAGATAAGGTAAATAAGAAAGTAAATTTAAGAAATAAAATAATAAAGTATAAATAAGAATAACATAAATTAATTAATTAATAAATAATTAAATAAATAAAGTAAGAATTAATTTTATTTTAAAAAGAAAACAAGATAGAGTATAGTTTAAATTAATGAAAAATTTAATTAATTAGAAAATAAAAAGGCTATAATCGAGAAATAAAGATATAATTCGAAAATACAATTATATTATTATGAAGAAAATGTATCATAATTAAAAAGATGTAATATAATAATAATGATGATGGGTAGATGAATAAACTCATATATATAAAAATACCAGAGAAGAACAAACGGATTCTCAAATTTCAAAGAGCTTTTGTATAGAAAACATATT
>OY744523.1:119110958-119128458 GCA_963556195.1 Sepiola atlantica | reverse complement strand
AAGAGTGATATATATGTAGATTTAAATTAGCATTGTATATATTAGATTGCGTATGTATACATAAAGATAGGAAAGCGGATATAAATCCCATGTGTGTAAGTGTTTGACCTAAGGAGATGGTACGGGTATGTCGTCTACAGGTCAATTAAACAGTCGTAGGAATTATTACTGTATCATAAAAATAAAAGAAATTAAATAGGTGTCCATAATTGAGATTAAAAGAGGGGTCTGAATGTACATGTAGTGTACTAATAAGTGTGAACATATCAATGGGTAACGTGGTAAGGGCGGATAAATGTCTGGCCAACATAAGATGTTCCTCCCTTCCCTTCCCCCACCTTCGAAAAACGAAAAAGATTTCCAAAAATGTTTCTCGCCGTTTTAGTTTCGATTGGTAGACAGCCTGAGGAAGTTGGATTTCTAACGAAATCGCAGCTGAAACATGTATGCACATATGTAGTCAATAATATTTGTATAAATAAAGACATTTATACTATATATATATATATATATATATATATATATATATATATATATATATATATATATAATTAACTTGTTACAAATATCCAGGGGTATAAATCCGAAGGAAGTTGAAACCGGGTTTATGAGAGTGCTCAATGAAAATTCAGAGCAAAATATATTTTTTGTTGGTGATTTTCTTATTCCATTAATTGCGACACTATATATGTTGTTTCGTTAGCATTCACAATGAAAGCCAACTCTTCAAGCGTTAATGGAATCACTGCCTAAAATCTTAAATTCAATCTCAACCGGAAATTGAAGATGCATAAAAGGGAGGTGGGGACGAAGATGGGGCTTAGCCTATAGCGAGGACAGGAAAGGGGGAGGGGGAGACCCCAACAGGTGATATTTTAGAAAGTTGAGTGGGGTGATATCTAGTGTCTGGGCCATCGTGACCTCAAATTTCAACCGGGGCAGAGGGCCGGGTGGGTTTAATTTAATAATGAGAATAAAATTATAAAATTATAACTGTCATTTCTGTTGTAATAGGTGATTAACGTGTAGTTAAAAATGTTTGATAATTTTAATTTAGGGTATTAATTGCTACTTTTGCATTCTATTTCAATATAATTATTTATGGATTTTACAATGAGCTCAGTAGCGGTCGTGAATTTTGTTGTGATAATATTTGTTAATTGTAATTATATTGTACTAAAATTAATACTAGTGGAATTACTATATAAAAGAAGTTTGATGGTGTTACTATCTTTAGTATTAATAAAACCAATTATAATAACAATAATAATAAAGCCAACAGTACCTACGATCGTCGCAGTGACAATAGTATCAATAATAATAATAATAATAATAATAATAATAATAATAATAATAATAATAATATTAATAATAATAGTAGTAGTAGTAATAATAATGGTAATTATTATAATCTTGTTATTTGTGAAGTCATTAGGCAAAATAAGTCTGCAAGTGATGGTAAGCTTTTATAGTTCTACTACCAATAATCAAGACTAGGCACCAGTCAATAATTAAGTGTTCAAGATAGTAATCGAAGGATTAAGTAATTGAGATTAGATCAATCTAAGTGGTATCAGAGTTAATAGCTATCACAGTTATGGGTTTAGGTGGGAGATGATTTTGGTATAATTGGTAGTATGACTGAGAGGCTTTTGAGGCTGAGAATTTTAGGTAATACTTAGAGATTTAATGGTTTAGTGGGTGGTTATATATCTATAGATTCATCGAGACTTGTTGGGGTGGGGTTGGGTGGTAAATTCGGGTGGGTGGGTAGAGGGTTGTAATGTGTTTTGAAGTAGTGTATAATGGAGGTGGGGTTAATGTAATTATTCATTTCTAAAATGTTTCATTTTTAAATATGTGGGGGGTTGGTGTGGGGTTAAGGTGGGGTATGCGGGTTGCTAAGGAGGTAGAGTCTACTATGTTTACAGTTGATAGACGTCTCTTGTTTTCTATTTAGGAGTTTATTTCTGTCTTTAAAACGGATAATTTCTATTTTTTCATTCAAACATAATCTATATGGTGAGTTAATTGATTTGCAGGTGCTAGATTTTTTTAGGATTTTCCACTTTATTATGGGAGTTTCTTTTTTTGTTTTTATTTTGTGGTAGTGTAGTGATAGTCCAGTTTGGCCAGGATGGTCAGGGTTGTTGAATGAGAGTTTATGGTTGTAGAATCTTTCCTTGAAATTGTTACCTGCCAGATCAATATAATAGTTAGACTGGGATGGGTTTTCGGTTGAGGAGATAGATGCCTCATAGACCACTTGGGTTGATAGGCACTTTTGGTTTGGAGGGCAGTTTGATTTGTTAGTACAGTTACATGTTCTTCTAGGATTTGAGGTTACTAGGTGTTTAGTATTTTACTGTTGTGCTTTTTTATGATTTTATGATATATATATATATATATATATATATATATATATATATATATATATATATATATATATATATATATATGTTATGTCAATGAAATTTGGTTCCATGTTAAATTGTTTTATTGAATTCCATATTAAATATGAAAATATATTTGAAGTAACAAATTTTAATAGAGAGTCCAATGCACATTTTCTAGAATGCAAAAAATATCATGAGTAAAAATGATACATTTCAAAACATACAGATAATAAATTTATATATCACTAATCGGCATTATTCAAATGTTGACTATGAATTCAATTACAACACTGGGACAATATATATATATATATATATATATATATATATATATATATATATATATATATATATATACATAATTTGGGAGGTTCTTATGAACTTATGTTTTGTTTTTCATTTTAATATAAAGAAATTGAAAAAAGGTAAACAGAAAAACACACAAACAAATTAGAGAAAAGGGGAAAGGGGAACAAGAAAGAAAGAAAGAAAACAACTTGACTCCTGACCTCCATGGATTGCTATTAGTTCCTTATAAATTGTTGTCTGTTCTTAGTTTTTGAACAGTTTTTAAATTTTCTAATGCAGATGCTCATATAGAAACACACATATGGTCAAATGACATATCATACGCACATACACATTCATAAAATTATATTTGCACATTCACGTGTAGTTACATCCCTATACGCGCATACATTCATAAATTAATAGAATATATACTTATATACGTACTAGTTTATATTCGCTCTTGGAGCGGTGTTGGTACAGTACCTGGGGATGTCGATTTCCATCTTTACCTAGTTTCTGCCTCTTTATAGTTAGCATGAAGAAACATATTTGTGAAATTTCGTGGATAAAATACGATAATTAATATTAATGAGAGAGTAAGTAACTACGATGAATAGATTTACGTATTGATTGTATTGGAAAAGATATTGGACATTATGATTTTAAACAAAATTAATTCACTTTGAACTAATGCTAAATACCCTTTTTGTGGATTATCCAATAGAAGTCACCTAGTTTTAAATAATTATGTAATGTTTTATTCTGTTTTGTCAACCTATCACGTGTTTCCATTTGTGTATGAACAGGCTAAACTCCTTATCACCATAACCTTTTAATAGGATATATATATATATACCCACATGGGGGCATGACTTTGGTGCGGGAATATTATTCCCAATCAGCATTTAGGTTAAGTGCTTTCCGTTCAAAAGTATCGCAAACTATATAAACAAATAAATGGCATCTACAAAAGCGATATGTTTATTACTAGCGGGGGTACGTTCAGTGGTAGAGCTTCAGGCTCCAGACTCTGGGGTTCTGGTTTCGAATCTCGCTAGGTTCAGCTAGCTAATGAGTCATATAACGACGAAACTCATGTCCATGAATAATTAGATTAATATATTAATTTATTTATTTATTTATAAACAAGTAAATCGTTATACTAATCTATCAGCATCATTTATCACAATTCGTATAAGAACTTTGCTGTTAATGAAATTCGAATGTGTAAAAACAACAACAACAGTGAGTACAAAAGTAAATATGACACTAGCTGGGGTCTGAATATATAACGTAGTTATGCTTTATTCTTTATAATTCTCTTTTTTATCTTTATACATATTTATCTCTCACGAGATTTCAACTATAACATAGTTATTTATTATTCTTAATAATTCCTATCCTTATCTGTAAATATTCACCCAGTATAGGTTTAAAACGTGTAACACACTCATGTTTCTTTCTACATAATTTTCTTCTTAATCTTCATCAATTTCGCTGTTGAACGTAATACGTATTGAGCTCCAATCTCTGGTCTCTCTGTAAACATTCACAGCAAGAAACACAGCAAAGAACGTCTCTCTCTCACTCTATCTCTCTCTCTTTCTCTCTTTCTCTCTCCTTCTCTCTCTCTCTCTCTCTCTACCAAAAACTAAATGGAACTTCCAAGAACAAAGATTTTTCTAGAACACCTTATCTGTAGAACAATATATCACGAGTCTATTTCCTAGCCGGCTACAACATGTTAGTCTTAAAGTCTAATGTAAACAAATACTTGTCGAGCCGTCCTCTTGGAAAATCAAGTCCTTATAAGTAATCTTCTGTTCATTCCACCCACTGTTTCCAATTCTCTTGTGACGGCGATCATCGTCCAACAAACAATTCTTGATAAGCGGTGACCTGTCAGTACAAAAAATAAGCTATGTTTAATTCTTTATAGTTCACTTCTTAATTTCTGTAAATCTGCGCGCATCGTGGTCTTTTAATGTATAACGTAGTTATGTTTAATTCTTCATAATTGTCCGGTTTATCTCAGTAAGAATTCATGCATTATGCGTTTTGCACGTATAACGTAGTTATGTTTCATTCTTGATAATTCTCTTATTTGTCTTTGTAAATTTATACCCATCATTGTTTTCGTATTTACAACGTAGCTATTTTTATTCTTTGTGCGTATCTTCTGTATTTCTGGAAATATTCATGCATCATGGAGTATTAATGTATAATGTAGTTAAGTTTAATTCTTTATAATTCTATTATTTATATTTCAGTTACGATTAGTTTCCAATTTATAACGTAGTTATGTTTACTGCTTCGTAAATATCTTCTTTTTCCTTTGGGTTTTCAACGTATATCGTAGTTATGTTTATTTCTTCATATTTTTTTTTATTTCTTATCTAGGTAATCATAGGTGTTAAACAAATATGGAAGTTACGTTTAAGTATTCCTTATTCGTTTTGTCTTTATCAGTCATGGGATTTGAACGTATAACGAAGTAATGTTTAATTCTTCATAATTCTCTTTAACTTTCTCTGTGCCTGTCTCGCTATGTCTCTATCTCTGTATATCTGTACATCAGTGATTTTAATCTGTAAGATTTTATTACTAATCCATGTTGAAGAATCAAAGATCTGGATAGATTTGAACGTATTATTATTTGTGTTGATTTACTCAAATTTCGAATATATTTAGACCTCAAAGTCCTAAAGTATTTTATTTGATTCGTTACGTTGGGGTTGTTTCAGTTTAGTGCATGCAGGTTTTGTAAGATTAAACCTTATCATTTTAGCACAGTTTCTACCTAATCATGGTTATTCTTGTCTTCTAACTAATGTAAGTTACCGCATTCATGTGGTCGACTACTTTCTCATTTTATTATTAAAATTAATAGTTGCTATACTCCTATGTCTTATTGCCCCCGTAAATTATTTGTTTTATTGCTGTGTGCGTCTATAAGTAGTGACTATGCTTCACTATCATATAATTTTGGGGAAGAGGTGTCATATTTTAAATTAAATCCACGATTACTTGTGTTAATTTGTGAATTTCGCATTTTCGTTCCGTTTTTATTTGTACATCTTTTTTATTTATTAATTCTACATTAATGTCCTTTCTGCTTCTTTTGTGCCCTCTGGTTGAAATTAATAATTGTTTCTTCTTCTTCTTCTTCTTATTATTATTATTATTATTATTATTATTATTATTATTATTATTATTGTTGTTGTTGTTGTTGTTATTATTATAATTATTATTATTATTATTTCATAAACTGCCATGCTGATATTTCAGTACGAGTATATACGCTCTTACAATTATCTGATAAAATGTAATACAATTTATTCTTTATTTTTAAATTATGAGAAACGAATACGGCTCTTTGTACCGAAATGTAATTCATGATGTTTTCTAAGAAAAATAATATATTAAACTTTTTTAATCTATGAATTCGGACGGTAAACGAGATGTTGTAGTGATGAAGTGAATAGCAAGTGTGCCAAGTTCAAATCCACCAATAGCGCCACGTTCACTTATGGATGTTGGCAACCTTCATGTGGTTTCTTTTTGTAAGTACCTGATTATAGAATGAAATCAGAGAAACAAATGCCAACAACAGAATAAAGCCAGTCAAAATGTCGTACCATGCTGATTCATACGTATATACTTTACTTAGAAGGTAGATCCTGATTAAAATATATATTCAAAACATTCTGATTTAAAGCTTGTTAATGAACATATCAGAATTCTAGTAAAAATATATTTTACCTTATAAAAGAAATAATTATGTTTAAAACTGGACTGCTTTCCTCTAGATTACAACGTGGTCGTCTTCAAATCCAATGTACACATATTCCTGCTATGAACCGTCCCCACGAGTAATTCGAGTTTGGTCAATCACACCAATCTTCCTCAATCCTCTAATATTTTTTCTTAATCCTTCAACTGGCAATCATTCTACCTGATTAACCCGTATCCTCAAGTGGCCTTTGGCCTTGATAAGTGGTGATCTCCTTAATTAAAAATTTCTGAAATCAATTAATTGTTTGTTTGTTTGTTTTTTTCAGAAGAGATTTCGTTATAATTTAAGCAAAAATTTACATTTTCTTTTATTTTGTAAATAAATATTTTTCTTCTGTTTCGTTTTGCATTCGACTTGAAGAATATTCTCTGAGAATTGATAACAGACATGCATTCATACAATGGGCCTTCATCTTCTACGTTAGTTCGAACACCATGGTAACGGTAAAATAATGTTGTTTTATGAATGTTAATCGATCTTTTTATTTGGAAGTGTAAAAAAGAATTAAAAGGACAACATAGACAAGCTTACAATATTCATAAATATGATCGCATCCTTATCGATCCTCTCTGTTGCACCATCTGGAGCCATGATTTACCCTCGACATCCACCACCAGAACGCTTGCTCGGAAAATCAAAATCAGCTGTCGTCCATGCCAATAATTGAGCATAACTGAAAGCAAAGCAAACCAAATACCTTTTAAAACGATTAATAAGCGTTCAAAATCGATGGAAATAAATGTAACAGTTCTGGTGGTTTGAAGTTACAGCCGGAACATCTGAAACCTGAAACCAATAGAATTGTTACATTTATGTATCATAAATCCCTCCTCTGTAAAATAATTTAGTCCAATCAGATCCATTATAGTAATCGATACGCGTCAGTCAAGCATATCCAAGAAAGACTATATAGGTTGATAGATATGAATACGCTTTGGTGTCTAACACGAAGCCAAATTAAGAATTTCTTCGGCAAGTTAAACATTAAGATACGTATAATAATTGCACCCGAAAAGTAATCGTATCACCTTTAAGATGGCGGGTGGTAGTGCCATTGCCATTTCCATACCCATTTTCATTATTTTCCTGCAGACGGCATCGTTGGTCCGGTAAGTGTTTACTTGTTACATATTTGTATAAGAATATAAATAAAACTTTAAGTTTGTAAAATTCTGAATTTCTCTATAAACTTAATCAGGTCAGGAATCATTAAATATCTAATTATTTCTGACCTGATGAAGTTTAGATAGAAATTCAGAAATAAAGTGATGATGAACTGTTCAATAGCAGATCTCGAAAGATTCCTGCCAGAGTTTCACTTGCAGGAATCGTTCAGATAAGCATTTTCTTTATTTTTTAGCTTTATCATTACTGTTTTTATTCTATCGGACTTTACCTTCAGTCCTACCCGTCATTCACACAGAGAACCATGTGATAGCACATCCATTCGAATTTGTAGACTTCTATTCGTTATTCTTGCTAGTTTCAAACATACTATGAATAAGTTAAAACTTTCTTTTGAACAACCAAATCTTTTATTTTATAGCAAGTTTTCTTCTCGCTATAATGAACATTTGTTCTAGCATTTAATACTTTCAAAGTTATTATTTTTTTCTAATACAGATGTTTATGTCACTTTTAATTCTTGTTCAGCTACAATTGTGTTTAAATTTCACAAATTCCCATTGTATTTTTCTATTCAGTTTTTATTCATTCGTATCTACTTCCATAAACTACTATTTTTATATTCAGTAGGATTTTCTCTGGGCTTTCTCGCTATTCTTCTTGTTCTGCTTCTTGTTCTTCTTTTTGTTCTTATTCTTATTATTATTTGTACTCACTAGGGGGTTCTCAGTGATTGTTCACTGATAATCACCGGTGATGTTCTCACGAGTCTAAGTGACAACAAGTCTCCCCAGATTTCCAGTACTCTCCACCTCTTTCGATAACTATTGCAGATGACTTTACGTTATCACAATAGACGCTTACCATCGATTTCTAGCTGGCAACGGCCCTCGGTCTTCTCTGGGATTTGGATGGCAATAAGTTTCTCCAAGGTCCCAGTTCTCTCTGCAACCTTCCAGTGGAGGTCTGGTTAGTGCTCTCTCTCTCTCTCTCCTCGGTCTTTCCATCCTCATTGACCCTTCACTACTACTTTGTGTGGTATAAGTCGAGGTTGGTCCCATCACTTCGGAGGGTAGTTTATGAAATTTCTTGCATTCTCTGTTCCTTGGTGTCATGCGGTGGTGTTCTTTCTGTGTTTTTGTTTTCTTCCTATTTAAACTTCCATGTTACTGGTTAGCATTCGTAGCATTCGTAGCTTATGTGGGTTGATTTCCGCATTAAAAGATTTTCCTTAAGATGTCAGCTGTTTTCATCATTGCCGTTTGTTGTATGGTCTTAGTGTTCCTTTTGATTCCAATTTCTCCCAGTCTTTTTCACAGTTTTTTCGGGATTGTTCCTAGTGCTCCTACGATTATTGGTATTATATTGCCTTTCTTTATACTCCATATCCCTTGCAGTTCTCTGGGTAGTTCGGTATATTTGCTTCGTTTTCCGTCTCCTTGATCTTCACCCTGTGGGCTGCTGGTACAGCAAAATCTACGATTTGGCAGGATTTTCTTTCTTGTCGATTATTATGACACCCGGTATCCTTGCTTAAATGAGTTTATCTGTTTGCACCTCCATATCACAGAGGATTTTGTGATTTTCGTTTTCCAATACTGTCTCTGGTTTATGCTTGTACCATTTGTCCGCGTGTTCGATTATTATTATTATTTACTCACTAGGAGTTCTCACACAGGTCATCAGTGATTGCTCACCGTCTGAGTGACAACAAGTCTCTCCAGATTTTCAGTATTCTCCACCTCTTTTCGATAGCCACCTTTTTATTATTATTATTAGCAGTAGTAGTAGTAGTAGTAGTAGTAGTAGTAGTAGTAGTAGTAGTAGTAGTAGTAGTGTATACGAACTTGACCGGTGTTGGTACATTACTTGGATATATCAATTACCGTCTACTTAGCTTCTACCACTTCATAGCTAATAAAACGAAAATCTTATGAAATTACGTAGCAAAAATACGCTAAGTATTAGCATGTGAGAGTAACTACGATGAATTCATATATTCATGTAAATTTATTTACGTGTCGTTTTTATTGGCAAAAAACATTAGAAATTATGTTTTTAAGCAAAAATAATTATCTTTGAACTAATGCCGAATACCTTTGCGTTTACTTTTTGCGCATTATTAAAAAAGATCACAGTGTTAAATGTTTATTTATGTTATTATGTAATGTTAATTTCTTTAAATGTATAAAGCACGTAACCTTTTCTGTAGTGTCAGCCGATGTTGGTGCTACCGCGTCTTTTCCTTCGTGAGGTAGTGGGTGGCTCAGATTATAGGATGTTACTTATATATCAACCCTGGCAGTTTCAACTCTCTTGGGTTTGTCTCACGTTTTTTCTATATCCGTAGTCGTGTTTACGCAGCGCTATTCTATTTCAACTTACCTGTGGTTGGTCGTTGTCATCTGGCTATCTGGGTTGGTTTCTGCACTGTGATTTGTATGTTTTCAATTCTACCTTTCATTCCAATTTCTCTTTTTTTCGGAACTGTTCCTAGAATTATTGGTAGTACAGTAGTTTTCTTCATGTTACATACTCCCTTCAGTTCTCCGGTAAGCTTTATGTATTTCTTTAGTTTTTCTGTTACTTTCATCTTCACCCTGTGATCTTCTGTGACAGCGAAATGTACCATTTAGCAACTTTTCCATTCTGTTTTACGATTAATAAAGTCAGTCTTCTTTGCTTGGATGAGTTGTACGTTTGCATTTTTATGTCCTAGTAAATGTAATGCATTTCGTTTCCCCGGTTTGTGCATGTATCCTTTGTCTGTAGTCCAAAGTGCAGCCATTTGAATAGTTTCCAGTTGACTTTCTTACGAACTCAGTAATGCATATCTTTATATCACTTTTGGGCTAAATTGCTGCATTAGTCTATGATGTAATTTACCGTTTGATTCTCTTTGTAAAAATAGTCTGTATTTACTGTTTTCCTAGTTTTCTATGTAGTTTGCGCTGATCGCGTAATCCTGTGCAGCTACCAGTAGGCAATCTCGTTTCACTGTTAAAATGCCCTTTCCCTAATAATCTCAGTGTGTTTTCGTGCGCAATGTCTACTGTCCATCTTATAAACAGTTGATGTTCCTTCTCCCATTTTGCTTTATCAGATTTTCGCTTCCCCGTTTCGCTGCTGTATGTAGTGTTCACCTTGTTGCTGCTTTTGGCGACGTAAATTAACTACTCTGAATTTGTGTTGTGTATTTTTCCAGTCCATTTATCACATCGTCTATGCAATCTTTAATGCTTACCAGTCTTCTTCCCACTTTTATTTTTATTTTACATCGAGTCAGTCACTATCATCCTTTGGGAGCAATGCGTTGTTTATCGTCATCATTTCCTGTTTGTTTTTATCCAGCTTCTTGAGTTCTTTCTATTCTTACTTACACATTATGAGTTTTCAAACGTCATCGCTCACTGATAACAAAAACAGGTGGTGTTCCCTGGAGTCTCCTAAAATATTTTTTTCTGTTTCTTTCAATCACCATTTAAATCACTTTGTTTTTTCGCAACGGCCGTTTAATATCGAGTTTTAGTTGATAATTTTAGCGACACTAAGCCTCCTCGGGGTTCGAGTACTCCCTGTACACTTTCAGTTGCTGTTTCGGTTATGCTTCCCTCATCTGTCTGTCTTTCCTATCAAACTTTTCGCAACATTTTCTGTTGTCCCAACCGATGTTTACGCCAAGAGGATTTTTTATAGGGGTTAAGTGTCACATTAAAGTGTTTTTCTTATATATCTACGCAGGTAACGTCAGTTCCCTTATTATTATATCTTATTCATCAGGAGTTCTTACTAGTAAATAAAAACAGGGTGTGATCCCTGGAGTCTGAGTGACAGCAATTCACCACAGGTCTTGTTCTTTAGATCACAGTAGAACATCACTGTAACATCAGCTTATTGTTGAGTTCTCGCTGATAAAGCCGTTGTCTCTCTCTGAAATTTGAATGACAATACGTCTCCTCAAGATTACAGTACTCTCCGTACCCCTCAAGTGGAGTTCCGCAATGTTTTCCCACTCATCCGTATTTCCATCGTCCCAGAACCTTCGTGACTATTTACTGTAGAACCAACCGATACTGGTATCAAAGCACTTTCTGTATGTGAGAAAGGAGGTGTCCCTATCTACTTGCCTCCCCACGAGAGTAGAGGTAAACACAATATCAGTTTTTAATGCGGGGAAAATTTGGTAAAAAATCAAAATTGCCACAGTCTTCACTGACCAAGGACAGAAAATAAGTATTAGAACATATACTTTATTTCGCTCCTGGCCAAATAAATAAGGAAGAGAGTCTCAGGTTATGGGAATTACTCTCATATATCCAACCTGGTAATTTCAGTTCCCTTGGATTCATGCAATGTTATTTCAATAGTTCTAGTTTTGCGCACGCAACGTTATTCTATTTCAGTTCACCCGTGATCGGTCTGTTTCACTTGCTATGTGGGCTGGCTTCCACACTCGGGGAGTTTGCTTAATATTTCAGCTGTTTTCATCAGTGCCGTTCTTTGTATGGTGTCAATTTTCCATTTGATTCCAATTTCTACTTTTTCTATTGTTCCTAGTTCTGCAACACTTATTGGTATTACCGTAGTTCTCTACATGTTTCACATTCCATGCAACGCCCTGGAAAGCTCTATGTATTTTCTTATTTTTCTGCTTTGGGTGAATTCAACTATTTGGCATTTTTTCCCGTCTTGTTAATTATTTTCACATCCGTTTTTTTTTTTTGTTTTTGCTTTTCAAGTTCGTGTGTTTGTATTTCCAAGTCGCAAGATATGTTATGCCTTCCATTTTTCAATAATAGCTCCGATTTGTGGATTTATCTGCATGTTCATAATACAATTATTTAGACAGTTTCCAGTTGACTATATTCCCGATCTAGTCATTTTTGGAAGATTTGCTGCATTAACTTTTGATGTGGTTTATCGCTTCGTCTTTTTGCGCACAGTCTACCTTTTATTTTTCGGGTATCTTGCCTATATTGGCTTTTATGTAGTTTGTTCCGATTGCGTTGTTTTGTGCGGCTGTAAGTAGAGAGTCCGTTTCACTTTCCAAAGGTTCTTTCCACATCGATGCGCAATGGTCCATCTGTTTTCATGCGCAATTTCTGTATCGAGTCTTATAAATCGTCTATACATCTGCTTCTCTTCTCATTTTGGTTTTGTTTACTGTTTCGCTGCTTTCCGTGTTGTTTATATTGGTAGTGTTTTAGTTGCGGTTATCTGCCTTTCATATATTATGCGTTATATATTTTAGTAGTGTTTTTATCGTATCGTCAACGCAATCTTCAGTACTTACCATTCTTTTTCTCCCTTCTTTCCTTTTTACATAGTTGGTTAGTATCATTCTTCGAGTGCAGTGCAATAAGCATCCTTATTAGTTTCCTGATTCTTTGATCCAGGTACCTGAGTTCTTTTAACCATTTTATGAAGGGTGCAGAATATCTTACTAGTAATACTGCCCAAGTATGGATTCTTTTTATTAGGTTTCTACTACATAATTTGGCTTCAAGGAAGTTTCTTAATATTTACGGTTATTGTCTTCTAATCTTCTGTTTCATCTCTGTTGACTTGATGGTGCCTGTTTCCGGAATTCCTATGTTCACCAAGTTATCTTGCGATTGAGCAGTTCTATGCCTTCCCTTATTCTGAGGTTTCCCTTCTTCACACTTTTCTGGTTGCGTTTATTAGTTTATCTAGCTCCTTTATTATTTTTGTAAATAGTTTAAGTTTATTATTATTATTATTATTATTATTATTATTAATTATTATTATTATTATTATTATCGATTTTTCATTAACAGGTGTATGTTATTATTGCCCATCCAGATTATAAACAAACAATTTACTTTACGCTTTCCTACATTCTATTTTAAGTGCTTTGATAAATGTATATAAATATCCATTCTTTTGATTTTTTTCGAGAAGTCTGATAATAACCTTTTAAACAGTTTATCAATTTATTTAACATTCTAAAGCTGATAGATTTGAGTCGGATGTATTTGTGTTGAACTTAGTCTCTGAATCGTCGATGAATCACTATGTAGCGCTCAAATAAATGTACACTTTTTTACTTATTTCTAGATGTTAAATATTTCCTAGAAATTAGTTAAATTATATTTATATGCGGTTTTCAACCAATTACTCAGTAATGAATGCGTTGTATATTGAGTTTGTCATTTTTATTAGAAAACACCGGGAAAATCTTTTCTAGGGATGAGTTGCGCACTGTTTATTTTCCAACTAAGGCAGAGTATGAATTGGTAGAAATTGTTTTGTTTTTCAAAAAGGGGCTCTCCAGACGGAAATGATTGCCAGTCGAAGAATGAGAGACATTATGGGAGTACTAACATAGATCAATGATATAAACTGCGTTTGATTACTAATGGTGGGGTTTATGGCAAGTATTTGTTTATATTGGAATTGTAATATGACCAAGTTCTAATCAACAGGACAGCCGTCGCACCGTAGTGTGTTCAACAGATGGCAAGGACTTTGAAATAATCTCTGTCCATGGAAATTTCGTCAAACGCGAGACACATGGAGGGAGAAACAAGAGTCTTGTGGTACCAAAACAGAACCAAAGATTGGAAATCAGTCGAGCATCTTCCATAGAAATAACGATAGAATAGTGAAAGACAAGCGATGTTTCTTCTGTGAGAAAGGAGTTTTGGTGAAGGGAAGTAATCACCTACACTGGATTTCGATGTTTATTTAGTACTCTGTCAAGGCAGGATATAGCGTCTCCCCAGATGGTGCAGCAGTATTCAATCTTTGGACGTATCCGAATCTTATATATGTACAGGATTTCATCTGGAGTCAGGTACTTTCTGAAGCGTTAGAATGATTCAATCATTTGTTACAGAGATCTTGACAACGAACTGGATATACTTCTTCGATTTTAGATCTGGGGTAAACGTCAGTCCTAAGAGCTTGTCAAAACAAGTACATTCGTCAAGGAGAGAGACATTCATCTTAACTGGAGCAAAACAGGGATCCGAGCATTAGTGGTGAAAGGAGAGATACTGTTCTATAAGCAACAGTACATAAAGACATTCATTCAGTAGATATAAATATCGGGCCCGGGCTTTGTAAAGAGAATTAAATAACACTAAACTGTTGCATAATAAAATAAAATGTGTATTATTGCGTTATTCGAACAACTATGCATTATATTAGTTATTAAATTCAAAATGTTTCGGCAACAACAGACCTTCTTCAGGTGCAATTTCTAGAACTTGGGAATCTTTATGTCGATCACGATAATGCGTATGCAATTTTGATGTGAAATCTTTATTTAATCCACGGGGGGGGGTCTTCTCATTCTATCAGCTATAGCAGGGTAAAAGTGTGTATTTTATCTTTAATTGTCATCACTTGTATTAAGGATTGAACCTTCCACATTCAGAAGACTGTACTTAGGACTGATTATTAACTGACGCTGTTAACGATTATGCTATATATTCAGATGAATTTACAGGGTCTTACGTTTATAAACAATGCACAGAAAAAGGTAGGGGGTAAGATCGGACAAAACGTTCTGAATGTAAGAACCAAGATGTGCACAGTAAATCGATTAAAATCAAAATAATACCAATTATTAATCCTCATCTAAAAAGTCTGGAAATATGTATTTTATTCTATCTTTTACTTTTATTTACCCCAAAAAGAGCACATTGACACTGAGACGTAAGGGGCTAGTGTGAATTAGGAGGCAGATTTATAAGGGCATCCTATATGGGGAGCTGTGCAGTGACGTGTTTTTTCACATGTGTGTACAGTCAGAGAAACAGAGAGCAGGAAGGGAAAAACAAGCACAGCAATACAACATTGCGGCGGTGGGACTGGAGCTAGGTAGACAATGTATTACCTATTAGATTAGAGGCTCTTTTTGACCATGTCTAATAAGGAGATAGTAGTGATTGGTGCACCAGTACAGATGTAACAACAATACTCCAGGCATATGCGAATGGTCGGTTTGTAAGTATATATAAGATACTATCAGGTATTCTTTTCAGACTACAACGATTATTTTTATTGTTAAATCTTACTTGAAATATTCTAGTAAAAGTTTAAATGCGATTGAGTAACACTATAAAAGTATTTCCTATATTGGACCGTAATATAGACTCTTTAAAAACATTAAATGCATTTTAGATATCGAAATATGTAAAGTAATCTAAAGATAGACGAAATACGTATTTTAAAATAATTTTATTTGTTTACTGTTTGGTTTGGTTTTGCAAATATTAAATGATATTTCTTATCAAGGAAAGACAAAAAAGAGTTTTATGTTTAATAAATTATCTCTCGTGAGAAGAACTCTGTACAGTAAGAAAATTACGATTGTTTTCCGGGCAAACACATTTTCAAGTGTTTACTTCAATTTATAAATGCAGTTAATTATTAATGCAAAATATTTTATAAAGATTATCTTTACAAAAATAATCGAAATTAACACATTACTAAATAAGTCCCGATTTTACAAAAATCTATACAATGTTTTAATGTATTAAATTTCAACTAGCATGAGTCCAATCGGATTATTATTTTACAAAGTGCAGTTATTTAAGTTAAGCTACTGTTGCAAATTTTAAAAAAATGGAAAATTTTTATTTCGTATATTAACTAAGAATTGCTTTCTGAAGGTAAAAGTACTGTTCAAGTAAAGAAACAGCTTGATAAGTGTTATTCGGAATCTGCTCCGTCGATACAAAAAAACTGTTCAGAAGTAGTATACTGATTATAACGCGAATGTACAGACAAAAATAATACTGAACGTCCAGATCGTTCAAATCCAGCAGTAAACCCGGAAACATAAAATAAAGATAACAAACTAGTTTGAGGCGATCGTAAATTGAGGTTGCGTAACATATTAGAAGAGTTAAAGATCTCAAAAGGCTGTGTATTAACCAATTTGCATGAACAGTTGTCATTGAGAAAGCTGTGTTCAAAATAGGTGTCGCGTTTGCTCACAATCGATTAAAAAAACAACAACACGTCGACCATTCAGAGCGTTGTTTACAACTATTTCAATGCAAGAAGATAATGTTTTAGCGGCAATATATGGTACCAGATGTACCATCGTGCGATACTGCACTCTGGAGTAAAATTTGCCATCATCTGAATGGACAACAGCAGATGAAAGCCGTCCAATGCGACCAAAGATGCCAACATCAGGAGGCAATGTTTTAGCATCCATATTTTAGGATGCGTAAGGTATTACCTTGAGGAAAAAAACATCAATAGCGAATATTATATAGCATTATTGGTACATTTGAAAGAATGAATCACTAAAAATGAGAAGAAAAAAGTGTTTTTTCACCAAGACAATGCACTGTGTTACAAGTTGATCGCAATGATGGCATGACTACATGAATTATACCTCGAATTGCTTCTGCACCGACTAAATTCTCCATATGTAACCTCTACGACTACTGACTGTGTGCATACCCCAAAAGCATGATCTGTCTCCAATGAAAAAGCGATATTGAAAACTGGGGTGTATTTTGATGTCAAAGACAAATCTTTCTACAAAAAAGTTTTAGAGAATCGTTCGAACTAGTGTATCACTCTAAAAGGAGACTATGTTGACTAAGTTGACAAATAAAGACGGTTTTAGCCTAAAAGTTTTCTTGTTTTATTAGTTAGGCCCGGGACTTTTTGGGTAGTGTGTTAAGAACAAAGATGTTTATTTGACGCTATTGAATAATTGAAGTAAATAATTACTTTCACACTTCTATTTCTGTGAATTTCTCCAATATTCTTTTCAATATATATTAATTAAAAGTGATTCATCTTTATTTAATAAACATGATACGATTCCTTTTTGTTCTAAATGTGGTCAGAATTTTCATTGTATTTAAATGCCTTATTTGGGGGTGTCTATTTCAGGATA